>JAJTWR010000299.1:3507500-4107500 GCA_021613335.1 Whitmania pigra
TTAAAAACATTTTTATTCAAGCATGTGCCTCAACTTTGCAATTCAGCCAATACAATGACAGCAACATTCAAGGAAGCATTAAACAGTCCTCCTTGACGCAACTCGACACCTGTCAAAATGGTTGCATAAACACAGCTTGGTGTTCTGGCATCGATTGGAACTCTGCGGCAGCAGCCGAAGAAAAATGTTGGTTCACCACGAAAGCTCAAAGTGAAATCCAAGTCAACAAGTACCCTGGAGTGACCCACTACCACCTCGTTTGTTGTGAGTACCACGAACTGAAAAAGTTTTTTACTTATTGGATTATTTGAATGGCGTTTTATTCGTTGAGAAAACAAGTTTTTATTTTGCGATTAAATGAACGTTTCAAATAAGCTGGCCTGCTGCCACAGTTACGTAAATGTTCAGTGTATTACTGTAGCATTGATTCTTTCATTTCAATTAAATCACACACAATTAATTTGCATTTTTATTTTTATTTAGCATTCTTTATATTGTATTTATTATTATCACGTAATTAAATAAATTATAAAATAAAATTAATTTAGGATTAATTATGTAATTAATATATAAAATATATATTTTTGACATAGATTCAACTAGCGGAGTTGGAGCACCCCCAACAGGTTTTGTTGCCATTTCAGGATTTAAATTATAATATTAAGAATTAAATTATAATATTAAGATTTAAATTATAATATTAAGATTTAAATTATAATTTCAAGATTTAAATTATAACATTAAGATTTAAATTATAACATTAAGATTTAAATTATAATATTAAGTATAAAATACGAGATGAAAATGTTTTGAACTATTAATTTAATCCAATAATATAAAAGTTAAAATAACAAAAAATTATTTTTAGGGTGTTCTTGGTCCGAACTTTCCAACACCAACACCCGAAACGGTAATCAGATTAAACAGGCCAACACCCTCCCCGATTGCAAGGCCGCTTGTCTCGCTTCCAGCGACAAATGCTCCAAAGGATTCGATTGGAACCCCACCAACCGTGAGGAGTCGAGGTGCTTTTTGTCGACGTTGACGGTTCTCAATTCTGGAGCTAATTCGATCACTCACTTCAGTCTCGAATGCGAAAGTGAGTTTTCGTTTATTTTATTTAATGCGTTCAAAATATTTGAAACGATTACGGTATAAAATTAGAATATACAAAGATAATCATATATTCAATTCAAGACATATTTTGTAACGATGTTTGAGTAATCAATACTTTAATAGAGGATTTGTTATAATTATTAATGTCATCATTACCTATCTGCAACCTTACAGGTACAACCTCCATCTACATAACAACGACTCCTTCTGCAAGTAAATGTTTTTAATATACATTCTTTAAATCTAACAATTAATATTGAAATTAATATTCTAGTCATTACTCCTATGCCAATATATAAAAACACAAACACAAAAAATTATTAAATAATTCGTTTGACTCATCTTATTTAAAAACGGAAATACTTTTAATAAATATGCTTCCTGACTTCATGTATTTCTCAAATTTAAATAATTTGTGAAAATGTTTGAAATGAGCAGGTTATTCTTGTCCGTGGATTCCACTGAACAACACCAACAGTCCTGGGGGGAATCTTCAGTCATCGTTGACGACTTTCGAGCAGTGCAGAGACTCGTGCTTTCAACTCAAAGATACCACTTGTAGATTTGGATTCGATTGGAATCCTAACGTGCCTCAGGGATCGGGCTGCTGGTTTTCAACGTCGAATGCGACATCCTCATACACTGGAGTCACTCATTACAACATCCAGTGCGGTTCAGGTTGGTTTGTTATTAACAGTTTTGCTGTTTTTTATAATTAACATGTAAATTACTAAAAATAACAACTAATCAAAATAATCTTATTAAATTTAATGACCGGTCTAATTTAAATTAATTTAAAACTTAATGTAATTTAAATTAATTTAAAACTTAATGTAACTTAAAACTTAATTAAATTAATTTCTCACTAAACTTTCAGATTTCTTAAAGTTCTTAAACTAACACCACAATAATAAAAACTAAATTTATTAAAGATAACTTTAATGTGAAGTTTTAATTTTCCGAAACTTTTAATCCCCTAATTAAAGTAAGAGAATACAACACCTTCTACCGCTTGCAACACTTTTTAACCGAACTTTTTATTAGTAACTGCATAAGCGTAAAATAATAATAATAATATTTATATTAATGATAAACCGCATTTGTTGTTTTCTTTTGCAGCGGGAGGTAAGGATTATAAAATTCTTATTTAATAATTACTCGAATCCAAAATATTTAACAGTAAAGTTGACTAGCATGATTTCTCTAAGTCTTAGAAAATAGGTGTAATGCGATAAATTTTGAAAGAAATGTAGGTGATCAGCTAATAATTGACATGTTAGTCAATTTAATAATTATAAACTGGAGTGGATGTTATCCTCTGAACCTTTGAGTTGATCGGTAAGGTTGTTCCTGGACATCGAAAGCCGATACCAACAGTCCAGGTGGAGTGGCTCAAAGCTCTCTATCAACTCTCGAGCAATGCCAAAACACGTGTCTTCAACAAAGAACAACCACATGCTTGAATGGATTAGACTGGAATCCCACAGCCTCAATTGGCTCTCAGTGCTGGTTTTCAACAACTTCCACAACGACATCCGGTTCTGGAATCACTCATTACACTTACAATTGCAACGGAGGAGGTATTTTAAAGATATTTAAATATTTTGCTACTAGCAATATTGAAACCATGTATTAAAACAATTTTCAGGAATCACAACGACTGGTTTGTATTCGTATTCGATGTATATGCCACACATTACTCACTAATTATTGTTTATTTGCTGTTATTCAGGTCCAAGTAGTAGTGAGTAACTAAAGCAAATTATTCTGTAAATATGAAACAATTACACATAGATAACAAATTCAGGTTGCACCTGGACTACGTTAACCGATCGCAACAGTCCTGGTGGGCTACTGCAGAGTTCGGTTACTTCGCTTGATCAGTGCAAGAATCTTTGCCAGCAACAAAAGGACGGTGCGTGCAAATTCGGAATAGATTGGAATGCACAGTCCAGTACTGGAAACCAATGCTGGTTCTCACAGTCAAATGCAACTTCCTCAGCTCCGGGAGTTAATCATCTCAATTTGGTCTGCTCAGGTATCTAATCGTTTTCGATTGAGAACTTAGAAACTCAAACTGCGGAGCGCACCGACAGCAAATCATCAGAGGAGTGCCCGGGCATCAAACGTTTCGGTCCAAACTCCTGATCTATTCGAGGGGTGGGCCACACTCGTTGATTAGGCGGGTGTCCATGTCCGTGACTCCCTACCTAACCATATTCTTCGTAGAGAGTCGCGGCCACTATTGTACATCTAAACCACATAATTCAAAATGAGCGTAATTTATTTGAAGTGGCCGCCATCGCTTAGAAAATTCGCTCACCAATATATTGCCTCAAACTTTCATTCGCGTTAAGGACTATAATTAAATAAACAAACAAACAAACATTCGCGTTTTACGTCATTTGCGAATGCGCGCGCATCATCTCCACAACCAACTCTTCTAGCAATATTTACGGCTTCCACACCCTAAAACATTTTTCTATAATGTCATAGCCTTGGTTTTTCCCGTCTACACGAACTAATTTGAGTGAGAAACATGTAGGCTGACTTCCCAATTAAACCTCTCGCCCTGACTTCAGCAAGAATTAACGTAACCCGAAAGCTGCTTCGATTCTATCCTCCCATGGATCAGTCAACTCTATCAAAATGAATACGCCTGACGACGATGTGAGAACAATATCCTGCCTCCTGCAATTGGGGATAGTGTCTCGGACCTCCAAGATCCTGCGATGATCCAATCATTGGCTTCTGCAAGAATGTCTACCCTCGGAGGGAGTCTTTTCTTAAAGGGTAGTGAAAAACCCTGTATGCATCTTCCGTTGCTACTCAATCTTGCAAAAATTTGCATAGACCACCTCTGTTTTGGTGGCTTCAATCATTTCCTTTAGGACCTTATTGTGTCGCCAGGTGTACATGGCAGTCCAAATCATCCTAGTTATGCGACGATAAATTGGATTAAAAAATAACATTGTCAAGGGCATATTCGCAATTTGAGAGTACATGACGGAATGTCTCGAAACTGCCTTAGATCTCACATTTGCAGTCTCCGATCAAACCCTTCTTCGCAAAATGTCTTTAGAAAGTAGCTGGTCATAGAAGGATCTTATAACAAAAGCCAATCGATACGAAGTACATCCTCCATATCTCGTTCCAACCATGACCTCCCATACGGGACTGCCTTGCTGTGAATGCCGTACTGCCTTAATGACTCAAGTTGTTTAGCATCCCTTGTGTTCTTATTTTGGAGTCCTCGTACTCCTCCACTACGGATTCTGACGAGTTGTTTTGCAAGGCAAGACTGTAAGTTTGTTGAACATGTTCGGAGTGTTCTGAAATGCCGGTCTCCTATTCATTACGTGGGTAATTTCGTCCGTGAACGATTTTAACAAAAGCATATACAAACCCATACCTAAGTGCGCCTAGGATCATTAGACACTTTTGAGCAGAAGTTGTATAGCCATTACGAAAAGGAAGGTGATATCGCGCATCCGATTGAAATACCAGAAGAACCCAACTGGTCGTATATGTCTTGATGGAGAATCTCATCCTAAACCAGTTAAAATAGGCAGCATAATTTGAACTAAGTGACGCGGCACATCATAAATTTCCTGGTAAATTGAATGTGACTGGTAAACGATATTTTAAAAAATTTGTGGTTTGTTTAAAGATAAAGTATTTATTTATTTCAATATTCAAAACGAAAAGCGGGTACGGAAAAAAAATGTAAATGTTAGAATGTGTATTATAATATAATATAATATAATATAATATAATGTAATGTAATGTGATGTGATGTGATGTGATGTGATGTGACGTGACGCGATGCAATGCAATGTAACGTAACATAACATAACATAACATAATATAATATAATATAATATAATATAATATAAATTCTAGGTTGTTCTTGGAACAAAGTGAGTAACACAAACAGTCCTGGTGGGGCTGTTCAACCCTCGTTAACAACTCTACAACAATGTCAAGATAGCTGCCAACAGAACGTAGCCACGTCATGTAGATTTGGATTTGACTTCAATCCTAGTGCTCCTTCAGGATCGCAATGTTGGTTCTCAACTTCTACCACAACCACATCTTACGTTGGAGTGGATCATTACAATTACAATAACGACTGCAATGGTAAGTAAAAAAAAATCAGTTTAATTCAAACTATGAGACTATACCGTTACCTCGATAATTGGCCTTACTTAAAATCGTCAGCTGACAATATCGTAGGTCTGTTGCAACATACGATGATGTATTAATTTATATAATATTAATATTAGACAATTTCATGTGCAAGACATAAATATAGCATGTATTAATTAAATATGTATGTTTAACTGAAAAAATATGTTGCAGGAGTCACAACCACACGTAAGTCTAATTAAGATTATTCAAAAGTAAAAAAAAAAGATATTTATTAATTATCCAAAAATATATTCTATTTATATAAAATTTTTTAATGATTATTTGTTATTTAATAGATATTAAATAAAGTAAATAAATTATTTAATTTTATTATTAAAATTATAAAATTATTTAATTTTATTATTAAAATTATAAAATTATTTAATTTTATTATTAAAATTATAAAATTTATTTTTATTATTTATTATTAAAATTATTAAATTTATTTTTATTATTTATTATTATTATTAATAATTACATAATTTAATCAAGTAATGTTATTTAATTGCTTCATTTTATACAACTGCGGCAATTTTTTTCTTAAAAGCATCTAGTGGAGGTTAGAATAATGATTTTTAACATTAATTAAATTGACATTATTTTTTCATATTATTTTTACATTTGACATAATTTGTTTAAATTTGAAATTTAAGACACGTTCGTTGAAGTAATTATTGTACAAAAACAAATTGTTTCAAACATTAATAAGTACAGTAAAAACTGCAAATAAGGACACCAGCAATTAGAAAAATTGTGAATATGGGAATATTTAAAGAACTTTTTTTTTCAAAAATACAATTTCATCTTAAATGATGTTGCTAAATTACAGACTGAAGCTTCAGAAAACATTTTGTATCTTGACATTTAATTCTAAAGCTGTTGTATAATGAAACTATAGTTATATAACAATTATATATTACAAACAAATTGCAATTATTCATTAAATGTTTACATTACAGAAATATCATTAATATTAAGAATAAAATCTTGTTATACACATACTCATATAAACATTATTTTCTGGCGGAGATAAGCAACTGGGCTATGGACATCAAAAACACACTGGTGGTATTGGAACAGAAAATTGAATTAATTTGAAGGTATTCTTTCCCAAATCCCAAATCTAAATTGCAGTCTTGAGATGCTGGAGTCATTTAATCATTAAAAATACCACGCAAATGTGATATGGTTATAGTATGGGTGGACATGTTTTCAAAACTTTCGGAGATTTCAAAAATTGATGTGAATTGGTTAAAACTTTCTGGGATATTAATTAAATAACTGATAAATGCCTGTAAACATAATGTGGAAAAGGAAGTTGATGATTAATTATTTATTTGTTCAGACATGCAATATTATTCAAACAATTTATTTTATTGGATGAAGAGTTTGAAATGAGGCTAGAAGTAAAGAGTATGAGTACACTAGCATTCATTTTCAATCAAGAAATAACAAGAATTCAATATTGAGGGACTCGGATAAGACTAACAAATATCTAACAAAAACACACCAATTCCTTTGATTTAATACAAATACGTAAGACAAAACTGCCCATAAAGTAACTTTTATAATGCAAATTTGAGCAATCTTAATTCTCAGTTATTACTATTAGTAACTTTATGAATTAATTTCAATTATCTTAGTCAAAATGCATGTTGACAATTTATGTTTCTAAATTGCAACGTAAAACCTGAAAAATAAATTCCATAAAGATTGAAGGTTGTGTTTATGTTTTTTTTTATATTTAAGTTATGTGTCATGTGTTAGATATTTGGGGGTTTTAATTGATGAGCACTTATCTTGGCCCAAACATATCTCTTACGTTCAATATCATTTTTTCAATGTTTTTAGGAACATTGGTGTAATTTCTAGAATTCGGCCATTTATTGACTCAAAAGTTTCTCTTCTTAAAGTTGTACTTCTCTCTTATTTAACCTTATTTAACTTACTGCAATATTATATGGGCATCTACTTATAACACATATTTACATCAATTGAATGTATTGCAAAAACGGAATGTACGAAAAATGTTCTTATTATCAACTGCCTCTGTCTTCTCTAACAATAGTCTGATAAATATATTACAAATTCGTAATTTACAAATTGCTCTTTTCAAGTTTTCATATGATTTCAATTCCCATCCCAAAATATTCTCTGATTTTTTCACATCAAGCTATAACTACAACAATCCTTCACACTTTCTACGTTTTACACATGAATATAGTCCTTTTTTTTCCAAATCCACACTTAAATTATTCTCAATTCAATGTTATGGCCCAAGACTTTACTCCTCCATAACTTCATCTATCAAGGACCTAAATAAGTTAAACTCATACCCTTTCAAATTACTTTATTTACTATTCAAAATGTCGTGCAAACAATATTTAAAAGAGTGGAAGTGTATAGCTTATGATTTTGTATATAACTACTTTCAGGGTCAGTCAAACAGCGGAAGCGTGTGCTTCCTTAAGGCTGGCCCTTTGGGTTTATTTGAATTTATTTGCTTTCGCCATTTGTTTTTATCTTGTATATGTTCGTTTGATTCAACTAACTCAAAAAAAAATTATATAATATTAATATTAGACAATTTCATGTGCAAGACATAAATAAAGCATATATTAATTAAATATGTACGTCTAACTTATGAATTATGTTGCAGGAGTCACAACCACACGTAAGTCAATGTCTACCTTTCTCTTACTTAATATTAATTTAGTAAATAAAATTGTTTATTAATTATTAAATTTGTTAACAATATTTACTGACAATTTATTATTGACGTTGTTTGGAATAATATTCTCAATCAAACTCGATTAAAATAAGTTGATCGCCTTCAGTTAACAAATTTAATTTTTCAAATGTACAAAAATTATTTAATAAATGAAACTATCTATTATTTAATTATTTAAATAATTATTATTTCTATAATAATATAATCTATTTAATAGTTATTTAAAGGTATTTTAAATTTAATTTAAATATATTATTCCTTATTAGTTATTTAATTAAATAGATTCATTTAGTACTACTTCGGCAATTTTTTCTTAAAAACAGCTAGTGGAGGTTAGAATAATGATTTTTAACATTATTAAAATCGACATTATTTTTTCTTATTATTTTAAAATTTGTGTAACTTTGAAATTTTATTAAATTACGACATGTTTGTTGAAGTAATTATTGTATAAATATTTTTAAAACATTAATAACTACAATAAAAACTGCAAATTAGGACTGGTTAAATATGGGAATATTTTAAGAACTTTTTTTCAAAAATACTATTTGATCCTAAATAGTATTGCTAAATTACAGACTGAAGCTTCAAAAAACATTTTGTATCTTTAAATATGTTATTAAGATAGAATTGAAACATCCTGTTTAGCACATATTGAAGTGGCTTTCAATCGATTTTAAGCAAATTGTTATGATAAATAGCTATTGATTCTCAGAAAGACACTGGTTGCATTGTAACAGAAAATTGAATTAATCTTAAGGTATATTTCGCAAAGGTTCTATGCAAATATGATCTGAATATGGTATGGGTAGACATGTTTTAAAAACTTTCGTTAATTTCAAAAATTGATATGATACTGTGAATTTAAAAAAATTTTTTATTAACGTCCTTTGCATAGCTACAACATTAGGACGGTGCTCCCGCAGTGGGGTTTGAAACCGCGCTGCCATCGTGAGAGGCGCAGCATTAAACGTTAGGCCATGCGGGCGCACTGTGAATTGGTTAAACCTCTTTTGGATATTAACATAACATAACATAACAATTATTTATAGTGGTTAAGAAGACCTGGATCTGTGTAATAACCACTCTTTTTAGTCCTAATATCCGAATTTACTTAAGTAAATTTTGAATTTATCTATTGTGTCAGCATGGATGGTTTCCTTATGGAATAAACTAGATAAACTAGATAAACTAGTTTCCTTATGCGATAAACTAGTTTCCTTATCTAGTTTATTCCATAAGGAAACCACCCTTGAACTGAAATAATTGTTTTTCAAGTTTCCCGAAGCCTTCCTGTATAATTTACAATCGTGCCCTCTAGTAGAAACACTTTTTGTGGCTTCGAAAAACTGTTCAGGCAAAAGGCCTTCCCTTCCCGATAAAATTTTGAATGCCTCGATGAGGTCCCCTCTATTTCTTCTCTTTTCCAGAGTCGTTAATTTACATCTATTTAATCTTTCCTCATAACTCAGCTTTCCAAAACCTTCTATCATCCTGGTTGCCCTTCTTTGTACTCTTTCCAACACTTCTACATCCTTTCTCAAATGAGGGTTCCACACTTGCACACAGTACTCAAGGTGTGGCCTTACTAATGCCTTATACAATCTCAGTATTACATCCTTGTTCCTACTCACTACTGTTCTCTTTATCATTCCAAGTACTCTGTTTGCTTTTTTAGCAATTTCCATGCACTGTAGAAATGCTTTTCCATTGTTCTGCATTATTACCCCCAGATCTCTTTCATGATTAGACTGCTCCAGAATGCTTCCTCCAAATGCATATTCGACTTTCGTGTTTTTGCATCCCATATGCATAATGGAGCATTTGCTTACGTTGAAAAGCATCTGGCAATCTTCTGCCCATTTGAATAACTTGTTAAGATCTTCCTGAAGTGTATCTACATCTTCTTGCTTGCTGACACTTCTTGCTACTTTGGTGTCGTCAGCAAACTTGGATAACTTAGATCTTTCTCATATTCTAGTAATGCTTTTTTATTAATTCTGTTTGATGCATTTCTCTGTTTCTGATATTTTTGTTTTAAATCCTTAAGCACTTTTTCCTCTTCCTCTCCAGAATTTATTTTTGTCATTTCTCGTAATTTCTTCCATGCTTTATACTTAGCTCTTTTGCATTTGATGACCTCCTTCGTAAGCCATGGCTGTCTTTTCTGAGTTCTGCCTCTGCTTGGGATATATTTATCTACAACTAGATTTAGCTCTTTCTTGATTATTGCCCAAGCTTCTTCTACAGTAGCAGATTCTATTTTTTTAGCTAAGTTTGTTTTCTCTAACTCATTCCGTATTTTTTCATAGTCAGCCTTAAAAAAGTTTTTAGAATCTAGATTCTCTTTTTTTAAATCCTCGTTGTCTAAATAAATGTTCCATCTGACAACTTGATGATCACTTGTTCCAAAGTGTTCACCAACTGTTAGGCCTTCCACTAAGTTCTCATCTGTTGTTAATATCAAATCTAATGTGTTTTTACCTCTTGTGGGACCAGTGATGTGCTGGAATAAGAAGTTATCATTGGTTACATTTATAAAGTTTATATCCTCAGGTCTTTCTCCTTCTAAAGTGTTCCAGTTAATATGGTAGTTAAAGTCACCCATTACTAGCATAAATTCCTTACTGGCTTTGTATAATATATCATTTAGTCCAGTATCCTCTTTAAAATTTGGTGGCCTGTAGCAAACCCCTAAAAGAAGTTTGAATTTACCTATGTAAATATCACACCATAAACTCTTTTTAAAGTTTTCATTTTGAAATTCCTTTCTTTCTATTACTTTGATATGATTCTTAACATAAATTAATACCCCTCCTGCTCCATGTCCATTTTCTTTCTGTCCCTCTCTGTCTTTCCTTAGCATCTCATAGCCATCAATTGCTAGCTCAGAGTTTTGAATACTTTCTTTTGCCCAAGACTCAGTAATGCCAATTATATCTGGCTCCTCCGTATCGACAATTAGCTCGAGTTCTGTCCTTTTAGCCTTACTAACTATCAGTGTTGTGCAGTATCGAATTACATGTAGTTATTCTTTGGTTCGTTCGAGAACCTTCCCCTTCCCGATCATCGCTCTTTTGTTATTGTGGTTATCGCCGGTCGTTTTTGTTTTAAATCGGAAATTGTTGATTAGTCATACCGAAGCTTTTTTAATATATAATATTATATACATATAATAATATAAGATTTAATATATCGTAGTATGGATTCATTTGAAGCCATTTTTAGTGTCGTTAGCGAAGATAAGAGGAACAAGGGTGAAGATAGTCCGTGGCCGTATTTGAACAAAATGTTCAGATTTCAATCAAAGGAAAATCATATAAGTATGCATGCCTACTCTGCCAACAGAAACAAAAACTACATGTTCAGCATATGAAGGTTCTTCATCTAACTTGAAGAAGCACGTGGAACGCATGCATCCAACAGAAGTTAAGGAATATGGTATATCTGTTGCCAACGATTGTCAAGCTTCATGAGAAACTGGTAGCCAAAGTAGCATCTTCTAATGCAGCAAAGATGGACGAGCTTTGAGCTCTCGTTCATCTGATGCTGACAGTATTGAAGACAGTTTCTTCAATTGCAGAAGGTCAACTGATATTCTGATGCAGTACCTTCGAGACCGATCAGATGACATGAACATTATTACTGGAAGCGATACCCTGAAGAAATTATTTATCCAGTTGAACACTCCTCTGCCAGCTAGTGCAGCTGTTGAACGTTTATTCAGCTCTTCTGGTATGACAAAGAACAGCTGAAGAACCATAATGAGTGACAAACTATTCGAGGACTTAGTTATGTTAAAAATTAACAAAAATTTGTGATTGTAATGTAATAAATAAAAAAAACACCAAAAGAATGCATTAGTTCAAATGTTATTACTTAATGACTGTTAGTACTAGCAGTTAATACCAGTAATTGTTTTAACGATAAGAGTAACAATTCCTTTTAAATAATACGGAATGATGTATGATCACAATAATGGCGGCATCAAAGTTACTTGTAATTTTAACTTAAAAGTAACTTTTAGACGCTGTAACTTTTAACTTTTACTTGAGTAAATTTTTGAGACAATACTCTTACTTATACTTAAGCAGCTTTTTGAGGTATTACTTTTACTTGTAACTAGTTACCGAAATGAGGTAATTTTTACAACACTGCTAACTATACTCTGAACTATACTTCTAGCATTGGCATAAACACATTTCAGAACTCTTACTCTGTCTATATCCCTACTTAAATGGTTAATTTCTAATCTTACCTCCTCCTCAGCTTTTCTAGCTTCATGTTGCCTGGTTGGCCCTTCACTCTGAAAATGTAGTCCCCCGACTGATCTTCAGCTTGCTTTTTCTTAGCCTCTTCCAACAATTTCTTGCATTGGTCTCTTTCTGCTTTAATAAAAATATTTAAACAAATATTGGTTTAATAACTGATAAATGCTTGTAAACACGCTGTGGAATAGGAAGTTGATGGACAGGTTCGAAAACAAATTAATCAGTTATACGTTCAGACATGAAATAATATTCAAACAATTTATTTTATTGGATAAAGTGTTTGAACTACATTTGACAATGAAGTCAAGAGCATAAATACACCAGCATTCCTTTTCAATCAGGAAATGACTAGAAAGCAATATTGAGAGACTCGGAGAGGACTAACAAATATATAACAAAACCCCACTAATTCCTTTGAATTATTACAAATACTGCCCGCAAAATAACTTTTATAATGCAAATTTAAACAATCATAATTCTCTGTTTTTACTATTAGCAAATTTAGGAATTAATTTCAATTATCTTAGTCAAAATTCATGTTGACAATTTATGATCTAAATTGCAATTTAAAACCTGAAGAATATATTCAATAAAAATTCTAGGTTGTTCTTGGAACAAAGTGAGTAACACAAACAGTCCCGGTGGGGCTGTTCAACCCTCGTTAACAACTCTACAACAATGTCAAGATAGCTGCCAACAGAACGTAGCCACGTCATGTAGATTTGGATTCGACTTCAATCCTAGTGCTCCTTCAGGATCGCAGTGTTGGTTCTCAACTTCTACCACAACCACATCTTACGTTGGAGTGGATCATTACAATTACACTTGCACAGGAGGTATTAAATTTAGGAAATTTAATTTCTTGATGTTATTTCGTAATAGTGTTATGCACAATTTGAAAAATCTGGAAATAATCAACCAGCAGAAATGGCGGAGGCTATGGAAGTCCATCGAGCCGAGGTGTATGGAAAGCTCTTGAAGCATCAAAATAAATTAATCAGTTATACGTTCAGACATGAAATAATATTCAAACAATTTATTTTATTTGATGAAGTATTTGAACTACATTTGATAATGTACTAAAAGTGAAAAGTATCAGTACACCAGAATTCATTTTCAATCGAGAAAAGACTCGAAGGCAATATTGAGAGACTTCGAGAAGACTAACAAATATCTAACGAAACCCACTAATTCCTTTGATTTAAAACAAATACGTTGGATGAAACTGCCCTTAAAGTAACTTTTATAATGCAAATTTGAGCAATACTAATTCTCAGTTTTTACTATTAGTAAATTTAGAAATTAATTTTGATTATCTTAGTCAAAGTGCATGTTGACAGTTTATGATCTCAACTGCAATGTAAAACCTGAAAAATATATTCAATAAAAATTCTAGGTTGTTCTTGGAACAAAGTGAGTAACACAAACAGTCCTGGTGGGGCTGTTCAACCCTCGTTAACAACTCTACAACAATGTCAAGATAGCTGCCAACAGAACGTAGCCACGTCATGCAGATTTGGATTCGACTTCAATCCTAGTGCTTCTTCAGGATCGCAATGTTGGTTCTCAACTTCTACCACAACCACATCTTACGTTGGAGTGGATCATTACAATTACACTTGCATTGGCAGTGGTAAGTAAAAAAATCACTTTAAACTATGCGAAGTTACCCCGATAATCAGCCTTAGTTAAAATCGAAAGCTGACAATACCATAAGCCTGTTGCAACATACAATGATGTATTCAATTAAATAATATTAATATTAAAGAATTTCATGTGCAAGACATAAATAAAGCATATATTAATTAAATATGTATGTTTAACTGATAAATTATGTTGCAGGAGGCTCACCCATACGTAAGTCAAAGTCTAATTACGTTTATTCAACAGTACAACATTTTCTCTTACTTAATATTAATTAAGTACAAAAATTATTAATTAATTATTAAATTTGTTAACAATATTTACTGTTTACTACTATTTAATGTTTAATTTAATTTACTAATATTTAATGTTAATATTTAATACTACTGTTAATTACGTAGTTTAGATTAATATTCTCAATCAAACTTGATTAATATAGATCACATACTGTTAACAAATTTCTTTTGTTAATTTTGAAAACGTACAAATATTATATATTAAATAACAATCTATTATTTAATTATTTTTTAATTATTATAGGTATTTATTAATTATTTAAAAGTATATTCTATATAGTTAAAATTTATTAATGATTGTTTGTTAATTAATTAAATGGCTTCATTTAATACAACTGCGGCAATTTTTTTTTAAAAGCAACTAGTGGAGGTTAGAATAATGATTTTTAACATTATTTAAATCCACATTATTGTCTCATATTATTTTTACATCTGACATCATTTGTTTAACTTTGAAATTTTATTAAATTTCGACACGTTGGTTGAATTATTTATTGTACAAAAACAAATTGCTTCAAATATTAATAACTACAGTAAAAACTGCAAATAAGGACACCAACAATTAGGAAAATTGTGAATATGCTAATATTTAAAGAACTTATTTTTTATAAAATACAATTTGATCGTAAATTGTCCTGCTAAATTATAGACTGAAGCTTCAAAAAAAAAACAAAGAATAATGATTTGTGGCGGTCCAACATCTGGGTTTCAAACACCACACCCAATACTGCTGCAATTTTACCGTCGTTCGACGGCACACTAACCTCTGAGCTAACTTCCAAGCCAAATTATTAACCTATTGATTCTTAGAAAGACACTCTTTGCATTGGAATATAAAATTGAATTAATCTTGAGATATTTGTTTCGAAATACCTTCTCTAAATTGCAGACTTAAGATGTTGAAGTCATTTAATCATTTAAAATAATAAGCAAATATGATCTGATTATATCGGTGGACATGTTTTCAAACTTTCTTGGATATTGCCTGAATAACTAGTAAATTCTTGTAAACATGCTATGGAAAAGTTAATTGATAGGTCTCGAAAACGAATAAATCTGTTATTTGTTAACACATGAAATATTACTCAAACAATTTGTTTAATTGGATCAAACACTTGAAACCACAAGTGACAATGAGACTAGAAGTGAAGAGTTTGAGTATCCCAGCATTCATTTTCAATCAAGAAATGACTAGAATGCAATATTGACGGACTCTGAGAAGGCTAACAAATATCTAACAAATACCAAATGATTCCTTTGATTTAATCCAAATACGTTGGATTTGAGCAATCCTAATTCTCAGTTTTTACTATTAGTAAATTTAGGAATTAATTACGATTATCTTAGTAAAAATGCACGTTGACAGTTTATGATCTCAACTGTAAAACCTCTAAAAATTCTAGGTTGTTCTTGGAACAAAGTGAGTAACACAAACAGTCCTGGTGGGGCTGTTCAACCCTCGTTAACAACTTTACAACAATGTCAAGATAGCTGCCAACAGAACGTAGCTACGTCATGCAGATTTGGATTCGACTTCAATCCTAGTGCTTCTTCAGGATCGCAATGTTGGTTCTCAACTTCTACCACAACCACATCTTACGTTGGAGTGGATCATTACAATTACACTTGCATTGGCAGTGGTAAGTAAAAAAATCACTTTAAACTATGCGAAGTTACCCCGATAATCAGCCTTAGTTAAAATCGAAAG
The DNA here is from genome assembly GCA_021613335.1 of Whitmania pigra. Taxonomy (NCBI): domain Eukaryota; kingdom Metazoa; phylum Annelida; class Clitellata; order Hirudinida; family Haemopidae; genus Whitmania; species Whitmania pigra. The sequence goes on from JAJTWR010000299.1 coordinate 3,523,458, forward strand.
CTGACAATACCATAAGCCTGTTGCAACATACGATGATGTATTAAATTATATAATATTAATATTAAAGAATTTCATGTGGAAGACATAAATAAAGCATATATTAATTAAATATGTATTTTTAACTGATAAATTATGTTGCAGGAGTCACAGCCACACGTAAGTCAAATTCTAATTAAGTTTAATCGAAAATACAACAATTTCTCTTACTTAATATTAATTAAATAAATAAAATTATTTGTTCATTATTAAATTTGTCAACAATATTTACTGTTTATTAAATACGTAGTTTGGAATAATATTCTTAATCAAACTTGATTATTATAGATCACGCACTGTTAACAAATTTTTTTGTTAATTTTTCAAACGTACAAATATTATTTGATAAATGAAACTATCTAGTATTTAATTATTTGTTATTGATTATAGATATTTATTAAATATTTAAAAGTATATTTTATTTAGTTAAAATTTATTAATAATTTATTGTTATTTAATTAAATGGCGTCATTTAATACAACTGCGGCAATTTTTTTTTAAAAGCAACAAGTGGAGGTTAGAATAATGATTTTTAACATTACTTAAATCGACATTATTGTCTCATGTTATTTTTACATTTGACATCATTTGTTTAACTTTGAAATTTTATTAAATTTCGACACGTAGGTTGAATTATTTATTGTACAAAAACAAATTGCTTCAAATATTAATAACTACAGTAAAAACTGCAAATAAGGACACCAGCAATTAGGAAAATTGTGAATATGGGAATATTTAAAGAACTTATTTTTCATAAAATACAATTTGATCGTAAATTGTCCTGCCAAATTGTAGACTGAAGCTTCAAAAAAACATTTTGTATCTTTAGATATGTATTTAAGATAGAATTGAAACATCCTGTTTAGCACATATGGAGGTTATCGATTTTAAGGAAATTGTTATGATAAATAGCTAATAATAATAATAAGTTTATTTGTGTAGCGCCAAAGGCGTAGGCATCAGGGTCGCTCAACCATTTTTATAGCGATGCATCAAGGGGAGCTTTATGGAGGTGCAAGTCCTTGATTACGAACACTAATGCAATACTGCTGCTTTTACCAACGTTCGAGGCACAGTAACCTCTGAGCTAACTTGCCAGCCAAATTATTAGCCTATTGATTCTCAGAAAAACACTCTTTGCATTGGAATAGAAAATTGAATTAATCTTGAGATATTTGTTTCCAAATACCACCTATAAATTGCAGACTTAAGATTCTGGAGTCATTTAATCCTTTAAAATAATAAGCAAATATGATCTGATAATTGCATCGGTGGACATGTTTTCAAAATTTTAGAGATTTCAAAAGTTGATATGATACTGTGAATTGTTAAAATTTTCTTGGATATTGTCTGAATAACTACTAAATGTTTGTAAACATGCTATGGAAAAGTTGATTGATAGGTATCAAAAACGAATAAATCTATTATTCGTTAAGACATGAAATATTTCTCGAACAATTTGTTTGATTGGATGAAGCGCTTGAAACCAAAAGTGACAATGAGGCTAGAAGTGAAGAGTATGAGTATACCAGCATTCATTTTCAATCAAGAAATAACAAGAAGGCCATATTGAAGGACTCGGATAAGACTAACAAATATCTAACAAAAACCCAATAATTCCTTTGATTTAATCCAAATACGTTGGACAAAACTGCCCATAAAGTAACGTCTATAATGCAAATTTGAGCAATACTAATTCTCCGTTTTTACTATTAGTAAATTTAGGATTTAATTTTGATTATCTTAGTCAAAGTGCATGTTGACAGTTTATGATCTCAACTGCAATGTAAAACCTGAAAAATATATTCAATAAAAATTCTAGGTTGTTCTTGGAACAAAGTGAGTAACACAAACAGTCCTGGTGGGGCTGTTCAACCCTCGTTAACAACTCTACAACAATGTCAAGATAGCTGCCAACAGAACACAGCCACGTCATGTAGATTTGGATTCGACTTCAATCCTAGTGCTTCTTCAGGATCGCAATGTTGGTTCTCAACTTCTACCACAACCACATCTTACGTTGGAGTGGATCATTACAATTACACTTGCATTGGCAGTGGTAAGTAAAAAAATCACTTACTGTTAATTCAAACTATGCGAAGTTACCCCGATAATCAGCTTTAGTTAAAAACGAAAGCTGACAATACCATAAGTCTGTGGCAACATACGATGATGCATTAATTTATATAATATTAATATGAGACAATTTCATGTGCAAGACATAAATAAAGCATATATTAATTAAATATGTATGTTTAACTGATAAATTATGTTGCAGGAGGCTCACCCATACGTAAGTCAAAGTCTAATTACGTTTATTCAACAGTACAACATTTTCTCTTACTTAATATTAATTAAGTACAAAAATTATTAATTAATTATTTAATTTGTTAACAATATTTACTGTTTATTAATTACATAGTTTGGAATAATTTTCTCAATCAAACTTGATTATTATAGATCACGTACTCTTAACAAATTTGTTTTTTAACTTTTCAAACGTACAAATATTATATGTACTATCTCTACAATACTATCTCTTATTTAATTATTTGTTAATTATTATAGATATTTATTAATTATTTAAAACATATCTTCTATTTATATAAAATGTGTTAATGATTAGTTGTTATTTAATTAAATGGCTTCATTCAATACAACTGCGGCAATTTTTTCTTAAAAGCACCTAGTGGAGGTTAGAATAATGATTTTTAACATTATTTAAATCGGCATTATTTTTTCATATTTTAAAATTTGTGTAAATTTAAATTTTTATTAAATTACGACGCCTTCGTTGAAGTAATTACAATTTGTTTCAAATATTAATAACTACAGTAAAAACTGCAAATTAGGACTAGGAATAGGAAATTAGGAAAATTTTGAGTATGGGAATATTTTAAGAACTTTTTTTCAAAAATACTTTTTGATCCTAAATAGTATTGCTAAATTACAGACTGAAGCTTCAAAAAACATTTTGTATCTTTAAATATGTTATTAAGATAGAATTAAAACATCCTGTTTAGCACATATTGAAGTGGCTTTCAATCGATTTTAAGCAAATTATTATGATAAATAGCTATTGATTCTCAGAAAGACACTGATTTTATTGGGGCAGAAAAGTGAATTAATCTTAAGGTATATTTCCCTAAGGTTCAATGCAAGTATGATCTGAGTATGGTATGGGTGGCAGTGATGGGCACAAATCAAATCGAATCTCAATGTTCAAATCTCAAATCATTTGTAAAATGATTTAAATTTCAACAACCAAATCTTAAATAGAATCAAAAAATTCCAAATAGAATCAAATCCCAAATGCCCAAATCCCAAATCGAATCAAATCTTCCAAAATTTACTGCTGCCCTATCTTCGCAAATTTTTTCGAGCAAAACACAATGAAATTAACAGCCAACATTTTTAGTTTTATTATTATTATTTTTTTATTTATTTATTAAAACCAAAAAGAGGTGTCTGATAAAAATTGGTGTCTGATAATCAGTACATATAGATAATCTTTTATTTTCCTTTTGACCGAAGGCAAACCTGGCAGCTTCCACGGAAAATATTGTGAATGCTTTGAGCATGTTTCTGTCAGTAACAAAATATCTAATGTCAATGCTCTGCAACCCATACTCTGACAGTATTTCCTCAAAAGCTGCACAAATATTTTTTCCTGTGTGTTGGGACCCGAAGTGTCTGTAAGCAGCCGTCTTTGTTCTCAGCTGAAAGCCTTCGTCAAAGTAGTGGAATTTTACTCCAATAATTGGTTCAAATGAACGGCTGCTCCACAAATCTGTTGAAGCATGTACACATCTGACGCTCAAATTATTATTAATTAGTAGTTCAATTTAATTCTTCAAATTGTCTCTTAATGTCTGCAATACACCAGTTAATTTTCTATTTATAGTCTTTCTACTTGGGATAACATAATTTCGATCCACAATTCTCATAAAAGAGGCAAAACCTGAACTTTCAACTATGCGTAGTGGAAGCATTGCTTCGGCTACAAGATGTTTCACTATTCCTTCGGTAAGGGCCTTTTGCTTTGGATTGGAATCATTGTATGTCAGAGAAAGAGAATTTTCATTAATACCTCCTGCCACAGCCATGAATGGTAGCAACGAATGACTCTGTTGAGTTGTTCTTTCCTTATTTTTTTATTTTGCATCTTTGTACAGCTTTAGATGACTGGACTAATGAGAAAAATCCCATATTTCCTGCTATATAACTCGGACATATTTAAAACGCGGTAAAGCTACAAGTAGAACAAAAGCATGTAACCTACAACAATGTTTATTTAACGGGGAGCACGCCAAAGATATAGAATTCTTAAATTTATAACCATTTTTACAAAATTAAAAATATATAACCATCTTTATTTCAATGATTCGATTTGAAAAAGCAAATAAAATAAAAAAAAAGCAAATTTAATCGAATCAAAATCACTGGGGCCAAAATCGAATCCAAGAATGTTCAAATCGAATCGCAACCTTGCCTAAATCACGATTTAAATCGCAATCGCGATTTATTTTGCCCATCACTGATGGGTGGACATGTTTTGAAAACTTTCGTTAATTTCAAAAGTTGATATGATAATGTGAATTGGTTAAACAGTTATTCGTTCAGACATGAAATAATATTCAAATAATTTATTTTATTGGGTGTTGTGCTTGAAACTACATGTGACAATGAGGCTAGAAGTGAAGGATATGAGTATACCAGCATTCATTTTCAATCAAGAAATAACAAGAAGGCCATATTGAAGGACTCGGATAAGACTAACAAAATCTAACAAAAACCCAATAATTCCTTTGATTTAATCCAAATACGTTGGACAAAACTGCCCATAAAGTAACGTTTATAATGCAAATTTGAGCAATACTAATTCTCAGTTTTTACTATTAGTAAATTTAGGAATTAATTTCGATTATCTTAGTCAAAGTGCATGTTGACAGTTTATGATCTCAACTGCAATGTAAAACCTGAAAAATATATTCAATAAAAATTCTAGGTTGTTCTTGGAACAAAGTGAGTAACACAAACAGTCCTGGTGGGGCTGTTCAACCCTCATTAACAACTCTACAACAATGTCAAGATAGCTGCCAACAGAACACAGCCACGTCATGCAGATTTGGATTCGACTTCAATCCTAGTGCTCCTTCAGGATCGCAATGTTGGTTCTCAACTTCTACCACAGCCACATCTTACGTTGGAGTGGATCATTACAATTACACTTGCACTGGCAGTGGTAAGTAAAAAAATCACTTACTGTTAATTCAAACTATGCGAAGTTACCCCGATAATCAGCCTTAGTTAAAAACGAAAGCTGACAATACCATAAGTCTGTGGCAACATACAATGATGTATTCAATTAAATAATATTAATATTAAAAAATTTCATTTGCAAGACATAAATAAATCATATATTAATTAAATATGTATTTTTAACTGATAAATTATGTTGCAGGAGGCACAACCACACGTAAGTCAAATTCTAGTTAAGTTTATTCAAAACTACAACAATTTCTCTTAATTAATATTAATTTAGGAAATAAAATTATTTGTTCATTATTAACTTTGTTAACAATATTTACTGTTTATTAAATACGTAGTTTGGAATAATATTCTTAATCAAACTTGATTATTATAGATCACGTACTCTTAACAAATTTGTTTTTTAATTTTTCAAACGTACAAATATTATTTGTACTATTTCTACAATACTATCTCTTATTTAATTATTTGTTAATTATTATAGATATTTATTAATTATTTAAAACATATTTTCTATTTATATAAAATGTGTTAATGATTAGTTAATATTTAATTAAATGGCTTCATTCAATACAACTGCGGCAATTTTTTCTTAAAAGCACCTAGTGGAGGTTAGAATAATAATTTTTAACATTATTTAAATCGGCATTATTTTTTCATATTTTAAAATTTGTGTAAATTTAAATTTTTATTAAATTACGACGCCTTCGTTGAAGTAATTACAATTTGTTTCAAATATTAATAACTACAGTAAAAACTGCAAATTAGGACTAGGAATAGGAAATTAGGAAAATTTTGAGTATGGGAATATTTTAAGAACTTTTTTTCAAAAATACTTTTTGATCCTAAATAGTATTGCTAAATTACAGACTGAAGCTTCAAAAAACATTTTGTATCTTTAAATATGTTATTAAGATAGAATTAAAACATCCTGTTTAGCACATATTGAAGTGGCTTTCAATCGATTTTAAGCAAATTATTATGATAAATAGCTATTGATTCTCAGAAAAACACTGATTTCATTGGGGCAGAAAAGTGAATTAATCTTAAGGTATATTTCCCTAAGGTTCAATGCAAGTATGATCTGAGTATGGTATGGGTGGACGTATTTTGAAAACTTTCGTTAATTTCAAAAGTTGATATGATAATGTGAATTGGTTAAACAGTTATTCGTTCAGACATGAAATAATATTCAAATAATTTATTTTATTGGGTCATGTGTTTGAAACTACATGTGACAATGAGGCTATCAGTGAAGCGTATGAGTATACCAGCATTCATTTTCAATCAAGAAATAACAAGAAGGCCATATTGAAGGACTCGGATAAGACTAACAAATATCTAACAAAAACCCAATAATTCTTTTGATTTAATCCAAATACGTTGGACAAAACTGCCCATAAAGTAACATTTATAATGCAAATTTGAGCAATACTAATTCTCAGTTTTTACTATTAGTAAATTTAGGATTTAATTTCGATTATCTTAGTCAAAGTGCATGTTGACAGTTTATGATCTCAACTGCAATGAAAAATATATTCAATAAAAATTCTAGGTTGTTCTTGGAACAAAGTGAGTAACACAAACAGTCCCGGTGGGGCTGTTCAACCCTCATTAACAACTCTACAACAATGTCAAGATAGCTGCCAACAGAACGCAGCCACGTCATGTAGATTTGGATTCGACTTCAATCCTAGTGCTTCTTCAGGATCGCAATGTTGGTTCTCAACTTCTACCATAACCACATCTTACGTTGGAGTGGATCATTACAATTACACTTGCACTGGCAGTGGTAAGTAAAAAAATCACTTACTGTTAATTCAAACTATGCGAAGTTACCCCGATAATCAGCTTTAGTTAAAAACGAAAGCTGACAATACCATAAGTTTGTGGCAACATACAATGATGTATTCAATTAAATAATATTAATATTAAAAAATTTCATTTGCAAGACATAAATAAAGCATATATTAATTAAATGTGTATTTTTAAATTATGTTGCAGGAGGCACAACCACACGTAAGTCAAATTCTAGTTAAGTTTCTTCAACAATACAACATTTTCTCTTACTTAATATTAATTAAGTGCAAAAATTATTAATTAATTATTAAATTTGTTAACAATATTTACTATTTATTAATTACGTAGTTTGGAATAATATTCTCAATCAAACTTGATTGTTATAGATCACGTACTGTTAACAAATTTTCTTTGTTAATTTTTCAAACGTACAATTATTATTTGTTAAATAAAACTATCTCTTATTTAATTATTTGTTAATTATTATAGATATTTATTAATTATTTAAAACATATCTTCTATTTATATAAAATGTTTTAATGATTAGTTGTTATTTAATTAAATGGCTTCATTCAATACAACTGCGGCAATTTTTTCTTAAAGCACCTACTGGAGGTTAGAATAATGATTTTTAACATTATTTAAATCGGCATTATTTTGCCATATTTTAAAATTTGTGTAAATTTGAATTTTGATTAAATTACGACGCCTTCGTTGAAGTAATTACAGTTTGTTTCAAATATTAATTACTACAGTAAAACTGCGAATAAGGACTAGGAATAGGAAATTAGGAAAATTTTGAATATGGGAATATTTAAGATAAGATTGAAACATAATATTTAGTACATATTGAGGAGGATTTAATAAAGTAATTTATTTTTGAATTATCAAATCGTTTTTCCAACCACTAAAATATCTTCAATTGTTTACTTTTTTAAATATTTATTTTTCTAATTATTTTAAACTTAGAAAGCTTGATGCTATTCATTTGTGTTTCATGTTTGTTGAGAGGCTTATGTATGATGCTCATAACCATAGCAATATTAATAATTTTTGTTTATATCTCTTGTAAAATTATTTGTTAAGTTATTGAACTAGTTATATTTTAATTAAAATTTAATTTTTATATTGTTATAATAAATATTCAACAATTGGTAAAATCTGTATTTTTTAAACTCATCTTATGTTTTACATATTCAAATAGGAGGTGATAGCACTTTTTAATCGCTCTGCTATTACAGCGGCCCCGCTTACTGCCAGTACATTTATAACAGTACAGGCTTGGCTGCGAACACGATGTGTTGCGATTGTTTCCATTCAGACAAACTGCTAGCTAACTTTAAATTTTTAATCAAACTATGTTTGCAATTAATTAAAAATATTTGTTCCAGTTGCCCATCACCAGTTGAATAATTGATTTTTCACTTTAGCCACTTGTTAAATTTGCTATAATTAGTAAAATTTAATTTTAAAGTTAGTAATCCGGTTGATCATGTAAATGTAAATTATTAATTTATCCAATCTGCAGCTTGCACCTGGACTGCGTTGCCAGACAAAAACTCCCCAGGAGGGACTGCACAAGCAGCATATACGACTCTCGAAGCATGCCAAAACTACTGCATTCAAAATAGATACACTCTGTGTAAATATGGATTGGATTTCAATCCTGATGCCATTCCAGAGTTCAGATGTTGGTTATCTGCAGTCTCTAACACAACCAGTTATACTGGTACTACACATTACATTTACAATTGTTGAAAATTGTGACATTATGGTATTTTTCTTTGTTGATCTAATTTATGGTTTGCAGTTAATGGGAATTGTAACTCTAATTTATTTCAATTCTTCTATAGAAAATACATAACTTTAGCTACGGAAGTCTATAATATTTTAATTTAAAATATGTCCGGAGTCTCCAATTTTAGTTAAACTTTTCTGTTAGAAGATGTTCAAATAAATGCAATCTTTTCTGATTGTTGGTTCTGAAACGATAGCAGCTGATTAATAATTTGTATTAAAATATGTCTGATGATTTTTTTTGGAACCTCTTAATTCTGACAATGATAATAAATTGGTTAAAACATTGTTAAAATAATTCAACAGTTCCGTAAGCCTTGTTTTCAAATATTTCAAAACCTCGAGCACTCAGTTCGTAGTTGAAAACATTTTTTGCAAAAAACATCATTTAGTGGGTCAAACAGACAAACCAGAAAATAAAATATTAAAAAAAGCAATCATCGGTTCAAAGTTTGCAAGTTTCCATTCAAGTGCGAACCTAAGAACACTTAGTCGGGGCCACACATTGGAGCCAATGGGCGGATTTAGGAGAGGAGAACAGCTATTAAAACTCGTCGAAAGTGGTAAATTATGCAACGGACTATAATCAAATAAATAAATAAATAAGGTAAATTATTAAACATTTTTAAAACTAAATTAACAGACAACGCGGTTGTTTATCGCGAATTGGGACCCATTTTATTTTGGAAAAAAAATTGCGAACGTTACCGCCAAAAAGTAAGAAAATCGATTGATTTTAGAGAATTTCTCTCGATTTGCTACTTAATAAGTAACTACTTTTTTCGACCTGAATATGGCATCCAAACGAGTATACGATGTTTGACATAGCGAAGTAAAAAAACGCTCGCGATATAACCGAGGTTGACACTAATAGATTTACTATTTTCTTATAACTTCCAAATGACGGGAGGATTCGGCCCCTAAGCCCGCCCTTGTTTACATTCAAGATATTGAATGATCGAGAAACATTTTCAATTTTGCCGCCAAATGACAACTAGGGTGTCAAGACAATTCGGCACAGACCATTCAATGAAGGCAAATTGGAGCAGGACATTTAAAATATATTTATTTTAATAAAAATGTGCCATTTTTATATTTGTCTGTTATAACAATATAACTATAACTACAAAATGTTTAATATTTTTGCCATTAGAATAATATACTGTATTATATTACAAATTAATGTTAAGTTTCTTCAAAGTTATGTCAAGAATTAGTATTAAGTAAAGTATAAAGCCGTTTACAATATTCTTATATTCAAGAACTATAAATTCACAAATGGGAAAAGTCCGTTTAATTCGACGCTATAATAAGGCAATCAGTGATGGGTAGTGTTCCAAATCAAATTATTTAAAACTGCAAAATAAAATCTTTTTTTGTGATTTGTTTTGACTCGAAATCATTGTTTTTGTGTGATTTTTATTATTATTTTAGTTACTTTTTTGATGATTGATGATTTTTACTTATTTAACAATTATGTAATCATTTACATATTTTAAATTTAAAGTAATTAAAATTTACATATCTTTTTCTGTAACATTTTTATCAACTCTCCCACTTTATTTCTAAGCACGTTAAAATGAATGTTTTTATATTAGTCTGATTATTGTTTTCGTTGATGGATCTTTCAATTTTTCACATTTCGATTGAACGAATCGTCCTTTTTTGCGACGAATTGTCTTGCGATGTACTGTCCGGTCACGGGCAAATAGCTGGAATTGGTTTATTGAATTAAAAAAACAAAGTCTAGTGAATTAATAAAAAAAATAATTAATTAAGAAAAAAATTAATTAGAGGATTTGAAAAAATGAGTGCGAAGTTTGTTCTTATTCTTATGCTATTATCTGCCATTTTTGAACGGCGTGCAAGTTAGTTCGGAGGGTAGCACGAATGCAACCACGGTAAAAGCAACAGTCGCTACGTGTCCCAACTGGAGATGTAAAAAAACATGTTTTTTTGGTCCGAGTTTTTTATGTGTTTTTTTATGTTTTTTTGTTGTTTTTTTTAAAATTTGTTGAAAAGTGATGGTACATGATTAGTTAAACAAGTTTATTGCAACATAAGTAAAAATTAATACAAAACTAGAGCAACAGTGCTAATTTAAATCAAGTTCTGAGTCCATTTCACCAAATAGTCTTCTGTTTCAGAGTTGTAATTACCTTCTGAAGAAGCTTACAGCTTTATGTTTTGGGGAATAAAAACCAGTTTTGTAGCCCTGTTTGTGGTGAGTTGGTTCCCTTTATCATTTTGGATAAATGAATATGCACTGAAACACTGGGTATACTTAAGGAAGACTTTAACAAGTTATTCAAATGGGCAGAAGATTGGCAGATGCTTTTCAACGTAAGCAAATGCTCCATTATGCATATGGGATGCAAAAACACGAAAGTTGAATATGTATTTGGAGGAAGCATTCTGGAGCAGTCTAATCATGAAAGGGATCTGGGGGTAATAATGCAGAACAATGGAAAAGCATCTCAAAAAGCAAACAGAGTACTTGGAATGATAAAGAGAACATTAGTGAGTAGGGTCAAGTATGTAATACTGAGATTGTATAAGGCATTAGTAAGGCCACATCTTGAGTACTGTGTGCAAGTGTGGAACCCTCATTTGAGAAAGGATGTAGAAGTGTTGGAAAGAGTACAAAAAAGGGCAACCAGGATGATAGAAGGTTTTGGAAAGCTGAGTTACGAGGAAAGATTAAGTAGATGTAAATTAACGACTCTGGAAAAGAGAAGAAATAGAGGGGACCTCATCGAGGCATTCAAAATTTTATCGGGAAAGGAAGGCCTTTTGCCAGAACAGTTTTTCGAAGCCACAAAAAGTGCTTCTACCAGAGGGCACAATTGTAAATTATATAGGAAGGCATCGGGTAACTTCAAAAATAATTATTTCAGGACAAGGGTGGTTTCTTTAGAACATCAAAACTTCATTTTTAAAGTTATAAATTTTTTGTTTTGTTTTTATGTTTTTTTTTGTGTTTTTTTTGTGTTGAAATATTTCAAAAAGAACAAAACATTTTGAAATAAAACAATTGAAATATTTCACGCTCACATCTCTAGTCCCAACTTGCACCGACACAAAGCGCCCCTGGGATGCGGCGCTATGCAAGTGGTTATTATTGTTATTATTAATATGAACAATTCCAACAACTCAAAAGCATTATTAAATTAAAAATCACCCATTGCAGATAAAGAGATCTGATAATAATATTTAATTTATTAAATAAACTAATTAAATATTTATCGCAGTTTATGAACACCTTCAATCTGTGAAACAGATAAACAGTATTTTATAAAATAGTTAATCATTTAACTAGTTATTAAGTTGATAGCGTTACTAAAGTAATGATTTGTTTTACACAGAACTTTTGTGATCAGCAAATAGCAAAACAGAAAATCTGAACTGTTAAAACTACCAATCTTCAAAACTTTTAATACACAGTAAATGAGTTTCATGAATGAATGTCTTCAGAAGCCGACAACAATTCAAAGCAATTTTCAGTTTTCTTTCGCCAAATATTTCCGTACGTCTAATTTATTTCTAAGTATGTAGATTTTGATATTGTTCTATGTGAGTTATTTCAATCAACTCGCTAAAATAAATTTCCAATTAAGATTTAACATTTTAAGTTCCGGGAAATACTTCTAATTCTGACCCAAAGCGCTCTACTGTGAGTTGTCAAGCCAATTTGTCACCATTGCACCGCAAACAATCCTTCCATGAGGAGAACTAGCATTAAGACCACTGAACCTACAAAAAGTCTTTTTATCACAAGAGAGTTTGAAGCAATTGCAATTAATCTTATATTATTTAAAATTAATATAAACAATATTTTAAATTAAAATTCTATTCGATAATTCAACCAAAGTTATACAATAATGGCAAATAAAAGAATTTTTAATGAAAAAGTCATACTTAGTTTACAGGTATTCATAGGTAAGCCTGCAAAATTTAGATAATAAAGGTCTGTAATTTTTATACTTTAGTCGAAATGTTTTAAAATGTGCTGAAAAATTATATTAAGAATTAAGCGTTTTTGCTGTATTTTTTGAATTTGTGTAAAAATAATCATAAAAAGCAACATTAAATTTTTCATCTTTTAATGTAATTATACTTCATTTCAAACATCCAGACACATCTCAAATTAAATAAAAATTTCTAAAATAAAGTAATATTTTGGTAATATTCGATTTATTAATCAACCTTCTCATTAGTTCGTAAATATAATTTATTTATAACTTAAAGTAATCTACTGATTAATAAAATTTAATTTAATATAATTAAACGAAACTAAATATGCAATCATACATACTTGAGCCATTAAGGGTTCCTGAAAATAAAAACATGTTTAATTTAGATGTATTGAATTCTGAACATTTATGAGTTTTTCCTCACTGAGAAAAAGAGCTTTGATAAATGTACTGTTTTGTTTTTTTTATTGATGTTGACACGATATGTAAAGACGTGTTACCGAACTGATATCATTGAAGCCACCAATCTCATCTTTGATGGGATTAGGGTAACGTGATTACAATGCTATGCTAAATTATATTACAGCAATGTAAGGATTTTATAAATGATTTAACAAAATAGCGAAATAAAATAAAAAAAATTTATAATAAGTAATAGTTGAAAACTCAGAAAATTCAGCTGAAATACATTAACAATAATAATTAATGTTTTCTTTCTAATTACTTTTCTATAGAATGTCCCGGTGCTTATCAAAATGATTACAGATGAATATTTTCTAATAAATGTGCTAATGGTTAAAATTTAAAAGTTAGTTAAGATAAAAATGAGCCAATTTGAAATCTTACTTGAACAAGTACTCTTTGGTGTATAGTGTACAATTCCAGGGTTTGGATACAACTTAGTGCTTGTTGAGAAATAACATCTCTGATCAACTGGATTGTTTGAGTTGAAGTCAAATCCGAGACCATTGATGCATGTGAGATTTGCAAAGCATTTTGACTTGCAATCTTCAGTCGTATTAGCTCCAGCCACCGGTATACCGTCCTTTGTGTTGAGGTCTTTTAATTCAATCCAATCGCAATTCACTTGAGTAGTTGCTGCAATAAAACAGTAATTAATTGCTGGATACGAAATCTCAAGAACAACTTGAACAGCCTCACTTGATGTTGAAAGCATAGGTAACGTGAAGGGAGAATCAGTCGTTAGACCTAAAGTAACAAATATTTTTTTACCCTTGATTGTGCATTTTATAATTATCCATGTTATGTTCCCTCAACACGTTTGGGGTCGTCCATAAAAGAAGTCCGCAAGCAAAATTTGCCGATTTTTACCACTTTTGGTATAGCTTTTGGTATTGCTCCCCCTACTACCCACTATTTGCGGACATCCGCATTTTGCAAATAACAATATTTCGTTTAAATATAATCTAATGAATAAGGAATCTTACTCCAAGGAAAAATACGATTGTTGCTGAGCTGTAAAATTTGTAAGCAATAATAAGTTTTTTTAGTTTTTGGTGATTTATTCAGTTCTGTCCACCATGATTACGACCAGGGTTTCTTTCAGGCATTATTGTTCGGGGGGCATTTCATGAGTTCGGGGGGGGGGGGGGGCATCAATGCTTATGGTCATACAATGAGCTAAAGTTTCTGGTAGCATTCTATTTCTTGCTTTGATTAGAATCCTGTTCATTGTACTGAATGATCTTTCTACTGAAGCAGCTGTTACTGGAATTACAAGAATTTCACAAAGCCTTTGTAGTTCGCAGTATCCCAATCAGCTTCCAATATTTTGTTCAATGGGTTTTCATCTGTTTTGTACTTTTTGCATTCAACCATAGATTTTATGAAAAATTTAAAAGATTTTAAATCCTCGAGTACAGCTTCTGCATTTAGAATGGGAAAGTTGTTACAAAAAGTTATGATGTCTTCGTCTTGAATATTTGACATTGATTCAAAAGTTTCAAATTGACTTGCAAATAACATAATCTCAATCGATTTGTCATTAAATCTGTCTTAAATTTCTTTGATGACAGTTTCACAATACCTCTTCATTCCTGGTAATGCGCTTTTAGCACTTTCATCTTCAACCAGGTGTGTTTCTAATTTTATCTCATCAACTTTGCACTTAATCTTATTTTGTAAATGACTCTCGGAAATAATAGAAATTAACTCACTAAAAAAATAATTTTGCAATAATTAAAAATTACTTATTTTTTTTATTCTGCAAAAGCATTTAAGCTTTAATATCTGAACTGCGGGCGTATTTTATGGCCCCTTTTCTAAATTTAAATTCAGAATAATCCATCATCTGCTACTTTCTTTTATTACGTATCATCTATATAAATTAAAATAATTCTAAACTCTAGACTTTCTATCAAATATGCTAAATTAAATTTAATAAACCATATTCTATTAATTAAAGTTTCTTTTGAGTTTTCAAAACGCGAAAATCATTAGATATCGAAACAGACTGATCACTTTCGTTGATTTCGGCATTGATAATTAACATAAGCCTCCGCCCATAACACAAAGGTTTGAAACCCTTCCCCTCTAAGTCAATCGTGGGTGACCCCAAGATGGGATATTTTCAGAGTTTTTATTATTAATATAAATTAATTACGGCTGCGGTTAGTTTACAACAAAGAAAAGAAAAATGTTTAATCTAGAAATTTTGTTTATTGTCACAGCCTGGTGGCTTCCAATTATGTGATTTTTATAATATTTTGCGAGAGAAACTGGCAGGAAAGTCTTGAACTTGGTTTTGAATTTCAAGGAAGCTACGTACAATTTGGTTGGTGATTTCGTGGTCGATCTACTTCAAAATTAAGAGATATTATTATATTAAGGTTTTCCTTAAGTGTATCCATGTTTTCTTGTTTGCAGACTCTCTTAGCTTCTTGGGTGTCCTCAGCAAATTCATACATTTTAGATAATGTTCCACACCCTCGATCTCTAGTGACGCTACTTTCTCCATCCCACCTTTGTCCTCTATATCTCAACCAATTTGTCAGCCAGCGTAAAAAAATCATCCATTGGCCTCTGATGGGGGTCAAACATGTACAAATCTCGGGCAACGTTTAAGCTACATTCATGAGCTTATATTCAACCTAATCACAAATTTCTTAGAAGAACTCAAACAGATCTGATCTTACTAAAAATCTGATTTTACTAAAGGATCACACCTCGACCGATTTTAAAATGATGGCTACGTCATTGCTTATCACTACAAAATAATATACTTACTTCCAGCACAACTCTGGTAATAATGGGTCACTCCTGGCGCTGAACCGATGCTAGTTTGAGTGGAAAACCAGCACTTAATTCCATTATTATTATAAGGATCCCAATCAAATCCTAAGAGGCAAGAATTGAATTCCAAACACTTTTCCTGACATTGCAAGAGATTAGAATAATCAGTTCGTATTCCGTCTCTCGTGTTGACGTCTGGTTTGGACAACCAAACGCAAGGAGCTCTAGCTTTTGAAAAAAATAAAAACTATTTTACTAATTTAAAAGTTTCTATGCTGCCAAATAAAATCCATACTTATTCCATTCTGTCCCGAAATAACCCCAAAAACAAAAAATAAGATTGCCGTCTCCGAAAATATCATAGCTATAAGCTTGCAACTAGTTTCAAAAAATAACTCCAAATTATCTTAAATTGTTTATAGGAGGTCTTTCTCTAAAATTCTCACCCAAGTGCAATCATGCAGAACAGCCCTTCACGATTTTAATTCAATAGGTTGAATTTCTATTTATAGATATTTGTTATTGAGCTTTTACTTTTTCTAGTTCAAATCATATCAGAGTGGCATGACAGGTAAACCAATTTAAAAGTTGAAATTGCTTTGGAAACCAATTTCGTTGAGGTTGTTAAAGACCTTATTCCCACAAGCTAACCTACAGAGAAGCGTTTGGTCAGAATTTCTAAAATGTAACACTAAAAACTAGTAAAATAAAAATATACAATCACGCCACAGTTTTCATGTGAGTCTGATCAAATGAACTCAAGAAATTTCCATCAAAAATATCTCCAAAAAATTTGATTTGTTTGTTGACACCATGGACAGCGGTATGTATTGTGAGAAAATACTAAATATTGATTAGATATGGCTATGAAGTCTCATCAAGCTATGCTTAAGGACATTAATAAAATATTACAAGAGATAATACCACAAGAAAGATTTGTGAAAGATTTTTTTAATTTTTATATGCCCTATTCTTTAAATTTAAATTTTTCAGAAAATCAGCCACATAAAATGTACCATAACTGTTCGTGCCCGGACAATTACATTCCTTAGAGAAACGTCGATTGCTGGATGACCTCACTCTCTGCTTCAAGATAAAAAATCACTTTACCATAATATCTTTCATCAACTAAAATTATTTCAGAACCCGAGGCCGCAATCACAAATTGATAACTAACAAATTCCGATGCGAGATCTCAAAATACTTTTTGCAACCGTGTCGTTAAACCATGGAACTCCTTACCGCCTGATTTTGTAAACTCAGCCATTCGACAACCAAACTTTAACCAATTCCTCAGAATTAAAGAGCTTTAGGATGGCAACACTCATGAGACAAATTAATTTTTAAGCCTTTTTGTGGTCTAGCTATGTTGCAAGGATACTTTTTTTTACGTTTTGTTGCAGGGCATGTAAGCGGTTAAAAGCCTTTTGATCTCGTGTGCAGGGCGCCGAGAGCCAACAAGGGCCCCAGGGCAGGACATCATTGCGGGCCCCTTGTAAAAAAAAAGTCGAGTCGGTTACAGTCAAGTTTCGGATACAGTCAAGCTGAACTCTTGCACCGTGTAAACCATACGTAGCTTACTATTTTCGATTATAGTAAATATTCGGTTATAGTCAAGTCAACAGCCTACAGTTTTGGACGTGACTATATCCGGAATTGACCGTATTTAGAAATTTTGTCGCTATAATAAAACCTGTAAATCGAGGTAAATGTTACAATCAAGGTTCAACATTTGTGCATACATGGTGCTAAATTAAAATATAGAAATGACTTTTGCAAAGGTAAACGCTGTTCGTCATCTAATTTGAATTTATTTGTTTTACAGTTAATCAAAATGAAAGTAGTAATTTTTGGTGATCAAACACGCAGCGAGGCGCTTTAAATTAGCCAACTCTAATCATTGGTAAGCCTATCAGTTTTTCATTTCATCATAAGTGTATCTACAACGACCGTTACACCATACAGCCTTAGTCAAAGATAACCAGCCACATGCTACATGTACAGATTTTGTGCACTAGGCAAACTGGTGTTTCGACGGAGATTAAGCTACGCAAGTTCTTAAAAACGATGTAATTATGTGGAACCGACTTTTACGACATGCAAGAGAGATGGCTACAACAAAACTTTGCGGGCTTTTCAATTATAATGTTGTAATCAATCGTTCTTGCAAGTCGACCTTCCAATGCTAGCATTCCAAGGCTGGTCAGGCGTTCTTGACACATTGTCTATCTCAAAATATTTTTAACTCGGGCCAATGTGATGAAAGATCGTTCTGCTTGAGCAACGGTAACTGGAAGCGTGCAGAAGATACGTATCATAATGACAACGTTTGGAAACAGTGTATCGGTTTTCAAAGTGTGTAGACGGTTCAGCAAGTCGAATGGCGACAGACTTTTCTGTCCGAGGTTTGCAACGTGTATAGTTTTCAGATGCTCCAGCTCATTCAACAGCATATAGTATAAATTTCTAAGAGGCGGACTGTATCCATGGAATTCCCAACAATTTCCCTTCTAGAGTAAGTGATGCATCAACTTCTACGGGCACAGCCCTGTCGTCTAGAGACGCAACAACAAACGCTTCGCTCAACACGCGCCGACTTTTCGACCGCATCAGTTATATGAGAAAATTTCATGAACGGTTAGGTTTGTAAATCCAGAAATGACGTCCAATGCGATTATATAAATTGCAAGAAGGCGTTATAAAATGGTTGACTCGAAGTGGGCGTTTCAGTATTATCCTGCGTTTTTCCTAGTTATGACGCCATTATTAAATGACACAATAACATAGCTGTTGTTATTTATTATAGCAACGGATATGCTCTTTCAATATCGTGATAGTTTGACAAATTAAATATGTAAGATTTTTACATCCTTTAGACCAAAAATCAACTTTAGCAGTAATCTAGTGTGTATAACTCCACAGAAATAGAAGTGAATCAAACCTTTCCTGCTAGGGAACAACACAAATCAAAGGATCTGTAATGGTCCGTTTCACCTAAAATGGTGTGGGCGTCCTACACCACCTTACCCTAACATCTCACATCAGAATACAGAGTTTATACACCCTACGTGAAATGGACTGTTCGTTCGGCGGTATATAAAAGTATTTTACAGTATGTAAAACTGTGGGGCTATTAGGACATTATATTCTGTCGCCTACGGTAAACGAAGAGACGTACAAAAATTGACATGATCGGACCGACCGGGCCCCCTGGCAGTGACCCCAGCTGCCCCCCCCCCCCTCGGCGCCACTGCTCGTGTGTGAATAAATAAACAAATAAATAATTTGGAACAAAAAACGGACAATTCATTCAATAGAAATATGAAAAGTTAAAAGATCCATAAACACGGCACAATAATCAGACAATAAAAACATTCATTTTAATGTGCTTAGAAATAAAGTTGAAGAGTTGATAAAAATGTTACACAAAAGGACATGTAATGTAGGGGCGCATCCAGTGATCAGCCTGATGTTACTGTCGGTTTTTTGTCTTTCTGGACCCAGCATTTACCGCCGGCTATGAGAGGCATTCGTTGGCCTTGTTATGCCGGTCAAATCTACCTGGACTGGAGCGACTGCGAAAGCTCTCAATGGCTTCTTCATGTCGCGTAAAATTTTATTATATGTAATGTTTTAAATTTAGCAAAGTATTATTTTCAGACTTAATAAAAAAATCCCAAAAATGTGTTCTTGAGGTGCCCAAAAAAGATGAAAGTAAGCGTCAACAATAACAATAAAAATTTATTTTAGTGCTTCCAAAATTATGTTTTAAATTTAGCAAAGTATTATTTTCAGACTTAATAAAAAAATCCCAAAAATGTGTTCTTGGGGTGCCCAAAAAAGATGAAAGTAAGCGTCAACAATAACAATAAAAATTTATTTTTTTTTACACAAAAAGTTATTTATTAGAATATTATGTTTTCTTTCTTTTCTACTATTTTAAAACATTTTTTGTCGTGTAATTAGAAATAACATGTATAGACCTATTGAGCTCTCTAGCAATCCTCAATCTTGAATATTTGGCTTTCCTGAAGGCCTCAATCTTCCCCTTTTCATTTTCGGGCAAAGGTTTACTTCTACCAATCACTAAATTATCTAAATAAATAATTTGTGGACTTACATAACAAAAAATCAATGATAATTAATGAAACACAGGCTGATTGCAGAGTTCATTGCACTTGATGGCATGCCATTTGATATGGCTGACAGTAAAGCAGTCCAGCAAATTCTGCAAGCCCTGGAACATAGATATAAGTTGCCAAGTTTAAAATATTTAAGACCCTCACTCATCCCAACTATTTATTAAGTACTAGTTCTCAAGGTAGCTGAGAATTACACTTAATACAGGGGTTGACTTTGTAAGTTTCTCATGTATGTCTGTACTACTCAATGCACAGATTCACTACTCAGTCTGACTGTTCACTGGCTGGATGGAGATTTCAACAGACATTGTGCAATGTTACATGCCAGTCACATGATAGGTCGGCAAACCGCCGTTCACACTATGTCAGAAAAGATGGTGCAAAAGTGGGATTTATTATGTTTATTTGCAAAGCGCCATAAGCGTGACCTTAGGGGCGCTCAACGTTTGTATAGCGCCGCATTCAAGGGCACTTTGCAGCGGTGCAAGCTGGATTGGTAACATGACAAGTAACGACTTTTACTGCCGTTCACAGGTACGCTACCCAACTTGTACGCCATTAGCAGGTCGGATTCACGTCATGATGTACCAGCAATGATTGAGGCAATTGATGATGCTCATATCCTATCATTAGGCTATGTCTCTTACACACTTAAACCTAGTGTGAACGAAGCTCTCAAGGTGCAGCATATTGTCAAAAATAACCAGAATGTAATTTACGATGTTGACAGAATTATGTTTTAGTTTTAGTCATAGTTCTTAAATTCTGCAGTAAAATTAGTAAAGTATGATTTCAAGTATGAAGTACTTTGTCAAGTTATGATTTTAATTTTATAAGCTATCTTATCGAGAAAATAATCGATATCGGCTGATATTTCATTCGTAAAATATAGGTATCGGGATATCGGTAAAAAGCCTTATCAGTCGGGCACTACCTAAATGATTCCATGACCAGACTATCATTGATTACATAGAAACAGAAACTTAATAGATGGAATATATAGCACATATCTGCTACATAATTTTTGATTTAACTTATTTTTTGCGTTTAATCATTTTCAACTAAATACATAAATTTTGTAATTTTTTAATAAAATCTAATTAAATTTTATGTCCTCTCTGATTGGCTGTCCCGTTTCGTGAATTCTCTGCGCCGATGTTGTGTTCTTACGAAGTTTTGCCAATACATATATTTCGTTTCGGGGAGCGTTGAACATTTTTTGTCTGGTAGATGCAGCAATGGCTACGGAAAACGAATTATCTAGCACGTTTTCGAATGTTTTGCATGACAAGGCCTTGAGAAAGGCATTTTACAATGTTGCTGCAATTCTTTTTACAATATTCGTTAGTGGAATAGCCGTTGCGGTTTACTACATTCTTCAGCCATTCCTAAGACCCATGCTATGGGCTCTGTTATGTGGTTCATTTTTGTATCCATTCAAGTATAAAATTGCCTACAGCTCAAAAGTTTGGCTATGCAAATTAAATTCTTCAAAGACACCTTTGTTTCTGGGTCTGATCACTCTACCATTTGTCCTAGTCAGCTGTCTGATTGATGCATTTCGAACTACTTTGTGCAAGCATTACAAGTTCATTATAGGAGGCATTATATTTTTTGTCTTAATAATTCTGTTTGCCTCTATGTGGCCATTTAAGGAGCTTATGGACTTGGGCGAAAAGTTGTTTTCAGCAATTAAATTGGTACTGGATTGCTTTAGTAGCTACATGGTGAGTGATGAAGTAATAATAAGCCATTGTAATTTAATGAAAATACATCATCTACAGATTTCAACTTTGATATTGGGATACATAATCATAGTGGCTCTCTTCTGCAATGCAAAGACAAAGTTATTCCTTCAGCTAGTCTCCATGGTCCTTTGGACCATTGTAATCTTTTACGTGGCAAGTATCAAGGGACCACTTGCTATTTTCCTAGGAGTAGTGGTGACTGCATTGGTCACAGGAGGTTCCCTTGTTGACACCATTCGTCTGAGGATACAAAATATTGGTTTGTTTATCATCAAAGATTATATTGTCTTGTTATTAACTCATTAGTTTCTAAGACAAATTTGATATATCTTTAATTGGTGTAATATAATATAATATAAAAAATGAGTGCCTTTTTATAATGTTTTAATTTTTTAAATGATTATGATTGAAATCATAGCTTTTGTAGGTTGTGTTGTTTGAATTTATAGATATTTTCTAATTATAGGAATAGAAGGTGAAGTTGCAAGAAGAGCTTCAAGTTCTTCAGCTGTTAGAATAAGCACCTCATCACCTCATAAAGTTAGATTTTGTCTTTTTTCTTCCATTTATTCATTCTGAAAACTTAGAGGTTCTGCAGGTTACATCCGATGCTCCTAGTTCTCATTTGCTTCTCTCAATGACTTCAAATGAAGAGGTTACCCCAAAATCATTCAGTGACAACTGTTTGGTAACTTTGATGTGGTGCATCATCCTTCTACAACTCTGGATTTATGGGGTACTTCTCACTATAGGAATCCTACTCGTCACATGTCTGGCAATTCAATCGCTAGGTGATCTTTTATGTATGTTGCCGAACATTGGTTATTTCGAACTATAATGTCAAGGATTTGTTGTCTTCTAAATAAAGCTGCCATAATAAAAATAATAATAATAATTGAAATAGTGGATTGTTACTTCTGAATGATTGCTAACACAAAACATGTTCAGTTGCAGAAACTTGTAAATTATTGGCTGCCATGATTAACTTTTAGTTTTTAATAACAGGACATAAGTTTGGACTATGGTCCTTTTTACAAGGATGGTTCTACAGCAAGGCATTCCAAGTGAAAGAAAAAATTTCGTCAGACGAAAGATTTTATGTTATTGTGCCAAAGCCAATCAGAATGTTTTTTAAGATCATAATCGAGGGTGATGCTAAAGTAAGGTGAATTTCGTGCACAATACCGTGCTCGCTTGTAATGATTAACTTTTTTATTAAATGAAGGCTCTTCGCTTTCTGGAATCAAGCATGGACAAAATCTGTAGCGCTCTTATCATTTTCTTGCTCCTTATTACCGTGGGACTCTTTGCCGTTTTTACCGCCTTGGAAGTAAGTTTGAAACAGTCAGGCAAATTTGTTGGAAATATAAATGTGTTTAACACACCAAATTTAATTAGGTTGTGCAAGTTAGCTGGGGAAGGTTTGGTCCCAAATTGCCATAATGCTATAGAAATGGTGATGCTTACATCCTAGGTTGTGTGGTCTCGAGAATCATTTGGAATAAGTACTACATAAATAAAGTGCATTTAGCACTGTATAAGGGGGACTATTCTCAATTGTCTAAATGTATTTTTGTTATTCTTTGTAAAGGTTCACAAGGAAAGCATGCACCTGGTTCACGTAACCAGCAATGCCCTCAACACAACACGACATCCTGATCTGGCAAAGTTTGTAGCTCTTTCGATTTCTTCGCCATCGGCCTAACATCCTTAATGATACTTTCTAAATTTGTTTGAACATCCATTATGATTTCTCAGGAGTAGCTGTTTTTGCTTTTACATTTGGTTCATTTAAAATCTTGATTTGATTTGCTTAGCTGGTTACCCGAGAGCGATGTTCTTCAGAATGCTTTGGATTCGATGGTGAAGAATGCCTACATATATGGCAGGGAATCAATTGGGAGACAAGTAATCGAGACTCAGTTAATACTTGAAGTTTTAGTCGGATTTTGATCTTCATCTTGTTATAGCTCAGTGCATTCCTTCACGGAGATGAAGACAGTAAGCAGCACCTTGAGAAGCAAATTCTCAAACTCTGGGACACTCTTTACAACACATGGCTGAATAGTGTTAGCAATTTTTTCTATTTATGATTCAATAAGCTAGGCAAATGTTTTGCATTTATGTGGTTTATTCTGTAGTTTATTCTGTTAAACATCTCAGATGTTTGTCATTTTCTATTTATGTGTTGTTAATGATAAAACTTTGTCAATGTGGATACCTTCAATAATATCATTTTCCAATAAAATCACATGTAATGAGTCACAAACTGAATGTATTGGATGTACATTTCCCTGTATAAAAAAAAGTATAAATTCTTGTAGAATAAATCATTGGAGGCTCATGAAAAATCCATTTCATTCAAAGAATTGGGATTAAGTTCAGGAATACCAGACTTTATTCAGAAAATGCGGCACACCAACTTGAATTTCGTTTCAATTGCCAAGGAAAATGTGGACTTATTTATGTCGGTAAGACTCAATGAGTTTAATATATTCTGCATTAGAACACGAGTTTTTGCTCCTCAAATTTGTTTTGCATTTGCAAGCTGAGCAAAAGTTGGTGATTTCTTATTTGAAGATTTAAATCGAATCATAAAAGACACTCTCAAAAAATTTCAAATTTGTGGCCTCTCTCCCCTCTGTCTACTATTTCTTGGTTGTTGGTAATTGATTTAGTTCTATCCACCATAGGTTGTAGAGGCAATTTAATGCCTTAATTTGAGGTCTTTTTTTGAACTATTTCCAAAGTTTTTGAAAATTTAAATAAAATAATATTGAAATAATGGAAACAAAATTACTAAAGAAATAAGTTTGTGAAATTTACTTAATTTTTTTAAAGTATGGATTCCACAAAACCATTTACCCCTTGTCCTCTTTTGAAGGACCCCCTCTCCCCCACCTGCTGACATCTTTTATGGGAGATGGCCCCTAATAACCAATCTTCTTAGCTATTTCTTGGACTATTGTAATTTTTTTGAACATTTTTATTCCAGGTTATCAAATCAGTCTGGTCTGTTCTCATCAGCAATTTGGCACTGACAGTGAAAATCATGACCTCAATGATATCAGTTATATTTGGTGGCAGTACAGCCATTTTCAATACACTGCTTTCAGTGGTAATGTTTGGCATTAAAATAAGTAAAAATTAGATAACTTTGTCATTATTTAAATTATTATTTGCTTCCTATGTCTTCATCTTAGTTATCATACATGGCCATTAGTAGCAATGTAGTGAGATTATTTGAGGAGTTGAAAGGTATTGTGATGACAGCAATCATATTGAAATGATAAGCTTATGAATAGGACCATCTGGAAAAGGTTTTAAGGACAGCATTTTGTTAATTAGTACTTCTTTGAGTTAATAAAAATTAATCATCATTCATAATTTAGTAAATTGTTAATATTTCATTTGCATTAATTCAATTTATGGGTATTTAGGTAATATTCCTCACAACTTTGTTCTACCTGCTTTCTACAAGTGAGGATCAGTACATGCCTGTGAAGTTGTTTTCTAGCATGAGTCCTGGATATTTTGATAATGTTCACAGTTTCAAGTTTGGAAAAGCATTCCAGGATGCTATTGGGTTAGATCTGAAAATGATTATTTAAAATGCTTTTAGATCTCATTTAACCATTTGTTCCAGGTCAGTATTTTTGGTCTCTTGCAAAATGGCAATGTTTTATGGGTTATATACCTGGTTTACACATTCTCTGCTTGGCATTCAAATTGTCTTCATCCCTTCAGGTGAATTCAAGTGTTGTATGCATTGTTTAATTTTGAGCTGTGGATGGTTACTCAAACACTTAAACTTAACAAAGTATTCTCAAAGTTATTTGTGGACAGTCATCAGATGTTATGAAAAGTCAGTTTTAATTGGCCTATCTCCATATTTAGATGCATGTAGATTAACAATAACAAACCTCTAAGAAGATGAGTGGACTTTCTTTACAGGAAAAATTAAAATGATATTGTATCAGGTAAAAGTGTAAAGAAATTTGTGTAATAAATCTTACACTGAAAATCTGCAGGTGACTGGTTATTCAAAGGATTTTTTGATGATTCAGATTAATTCTGGTTAACTTTAACATTGACTCAAAACCGAGATGGAAACATGTGGAATAAATCTTATATTATTTGAGTGATCCTGATATGGAACAAGTTCTTCTCTGGAAAAACTCATAAAACTGGATAAACTGAGATATTTCCCGAGAATCAAAGGATTTGCTCAAAAATAGACTTATAGAATAAGATACTTTTTAAGGTGACTCAATTGACCAAATTCTTTGGAAAAGTAGTTTTTGTTTAATATTAGCACAAACCATTTCTAAAAGGATAACAATTAAAGAAAACCTTTGGGGGTGGCTTACGAACAAGTTATACTGTAATAGTAAGCAATTACCAATTACAAACAAGTATTCTAGTCTTAAGAAACTGAAAGATTTTTTAATTGAAGCCCAGGATCAGTTGTTTAAAAGGAGCTTGAAACTTGTCTTGAATTCAGAAAAATTTAGAATTCTTGAGCTAAATAGTAATGAAGGAGATAAAATAGATTACTGGCTTTAATGAAAAGTATAATTTGATTTTAATGATGAAAATTTGTGTTCTTTAGTGTTTTCTGGATGATATATGTAAATTGTATATGTTTATTTCAGTTTTTCATGAAATTTAGACAATGTAGAAACTGCAAATATGGACATTTTAATTTTGCAGAAAAAATTACCCTATGGGCAGTTTTGTCCTATATTATGGTGTATATGTTAAACCAAAGGAAATAGTGAACCCATAAAATGCTTAAATAGAAGACAAGCTTAACACATTTTTAGACATAAGAAGCGACAATGCAGCTATTACAATTTATTGAAAAATGTTTTGACAGCAATTTGTTCCTTTCTATGTTCATCAGCCTTGCCTTCCACAGCTTATCCTGAAGTCCTGATAATTCAAATCATGTCTTCTTCTGAGGAATTATTGATATCTCAGATATCTTATTCTAGGCTCCTAGGTGATCTATGATCGTAGATGTCAGACTGCGATTATGTATCCAAGTCGAGAAATATCTGGATATAAGTTGCTCCTTTGCAAAAATTAGCTTTTTTCAGCAATAGACCTGGTAGATTCTTGGAACAAATTAAGCAGAACCATTCAAAACACCTTGCCATTAACTGTACTTTAACAACATTGCATCCTTTACTCGTTTGCTTTGGCTTCATCCACACAAATCCATAAAGATATTTTCAGAAAATTTTGTTAAAATAATGCATTTGTTTAAATTACTGGTATTCTTATTGGCAAGTTCTTTATTAAAGTTTCACAGTTTTGCACTGTAATTTAGGGTCTAATTGTATTACAGAAAAATCCGTTCTTGAAAAAATTGTCCGTAGACACAGTTTTTCCGTATATCAAGGTGTCATATAGGAAGTTTTTACTGTATTCTTTATGTTCATTAAATTTTATAAATGTATGAATCTAATGTACTTCAGTAAAATCATAACTTGGCCACATTTATAGTGTGGAATGGGCCATTTCAAACCTTGTGGGCTGCCAGTTGTATATGTCCTTATCCTAGAGAATTTATTTATATAGTATTATATCAGAGACTAACCCAATGGTTGATTCTTGAATTTTCAGTATTAGCGGCAGTGTTTGCTGCCGTTCCATTTCTTGGGACATATGTGGCTGCACTTCCTGCAGTTTTAGAACTTTGGCTCATCAATGGACAGCCTTATTCTGCTCTTCTCCTATTTGCTGCACATTATTTACCAACATTTGTTATTGATACAGCTTTCTACAGTGAAATGAGAGGGTTAGATTCTCTTTTGTCTTTACAATTGAATTATTGAATGCAGAGCAGAATGTCATGTAATAATTTAATGCTCATATCTTTTAATTTACAAGATATTCTGCTATTGTTATCTCGATCAGTTACAAATAGATAACATTATTTTGATATTTCTCTTTCAGTGGCCATCCATATCTAACTGGTCTAGCTATTCTTGGTGGAATGTATTGGATGGGACTTGAAGGAGCCATCATTGGGCCAGTGTTGCTTTGCTGCTTTGTAGTTGCAATGCATATGTACCAGTCCATGCTACAACCTGAAGTTTTTAATGACTAAAATCATTTCTTGCAGTTTGGTTTTGTATTGCCATGGCTTTCAAGTTTGGCATAGAATTTTGCTTTGTAAATATTATTGACAATTAGGACATTGATTTGCACCCTTTCTAGGATTAATATAATACTTAAACTTTCAAATGTCACCCACCTTTGAACCAAAGTGGGTCATTTTCCATGTCTTTTTTATGGGAAAGAGCAATGCTAAATACTAATCTTATTGTGAAGGATGGCAAACCTATTTCTAATTTTTCTGACTGCTTAATTTTGCAAGGCATCTTTTGTATTTATTGCTTAGTCACTGCTGTCTTTTTTTTCCAAAAAAAAAATGAATGACTGAAAGTGAGTTTGAAGAGAAAATATGTGTTTGTGATATATTGTGCGAGTTGGCTCATAGGGTTGCACTAACGAGAAATGAAGGCAACAGTTGTTACGTGTCGCGTTTGCGACCCAGTTCGCACCGCCAGAGTGCTTCCCCGGGTAGGTGCTCTACCTAAATAGTGGATCGATTAAGTACTTTCACATCTGATTACTTACACGAAAAATCAGCTAAATGCGAATATTAGTATAATTATATCTGCGAGAATCTTACAGGGACGAAACATGGCTCAAGTTACTTTTGATAAGGATGCTTTCTTTTTAAGACTAACCTAGCAATCCAGATAATTGCGGCCCAGTTCATAACTTATCACAAGGTAAAACATTTTGGTTATTTGCTTAAGCACCACTCGGAACTAATTTTTTTCATGCCATTTTCCAACTTTGGTAATTTTGCAGTTATTTGCAAGTTATAAGCAAAAAGTCTGGAAAGTCGTTCACGCAAGAACACTGCTAAAAATTTAATCCAAATGAAAACAAATGCCAAATATTATTATGCGTAAAAAGTTGAAATGCAAAGAAAGCTGATGTTTTCCAAATGAAATAATACTCACAAACAATATAAAAGCATGTAAAACTACAATTCAAGACTGTCCTCTGCCTATTTGTTTATAAATAACTCAATAAATAATCTCATCGCAAATAATATCATGCCAACAATGGGATGAGGTTGAATTTTTAAAGCAAATTAAATGCCAAGTTGAGTATTCGCATTCAGACTGACTATTAAGTTGTCTGCATCTCCCGGGCAGTCGCCCGATGCTTTGGAGATGGCATCAAATCAGTGTGCTTAAGTGGTAAACTGCAGGTGAGCTATGATAAAAAACCAGGCTTGGGTGGAGAGCAAAAATGAATAGAATTATGAAAAGTTGTAAGGAGTGAGATAGTAGTGAGGTTCTGTTATAGAGTGAATGGCGGAGAGGTCTCGAGTCCCCCCTGAGAGTTTGATTCAGAGTTGGTTGATCTCTCCTGCCAGGCACTGGCACTGATGTTCCATACATCAACAGAGTCCAATTCTTCAATGTACCTGTCCATTAACATCAGTCATTTCTAAAGTTGCAAAACAGAGATGGTTCTCAAAACTCACATATGCTCTTGCCATTCATTATTTCTAGTCTCCAAATTCCAACTGAGGTCTCCCCCCAACAATGAGTTGTCATGAATGCCCAATTTGAGAATCCCTCTGACGATGTGTCCTTTTCTCTTCTTGGAAGTAGAGTAGAACGAGTGCCAAGTGGCGAAGTGAGGAATATTTGAATTTGTCCTCTATTTGATGCTGACAGAGTAATGTAAGCTTGAACGTGTTCAAGGTAAGTCACTCTATTGAGTGTACCTCTGCAGCCATCACTTGAGATGGTTAATTCTAATTTTCCATTGACCTGCAGGGCTCTGAATTCAAGATGCTCTGTATCAACAATACAAATACAAATGTAAAGAGATTTGAACATTCGAGTTGAACCTTCCATCTGGAGACTGGTATTGGATCTCGCAACGTCTTTGAGGAGGCACATTGGTCCAGTTTCGAGCTAAATCAACAATGGCAGATGCATCCAACAAGCCATAACCAAAATGGTGACTTACTGAAGAAAAGGCATTTGAGCTTAACTAACTAATATTATAAATTCAAGGCCACAAGGTTACCTTTCCTTCCGACTCCATTTGTAACCCAATCGTCTGCTTCTAAGTTGGCAGACTTTGAAGTGAGAACCACAACATGTTGCATGTCACGCCAGGTTAAGTAAGGGCTAAAGTTAAATATCTTACCTAATAAAACAGTCCCAACCAAAATTAAAGGGCAGTTGGGGAAAAAGTTTGAATGTTTAAATTTCTTACCTGGCTTGGAGAGCCAAGGCACATATGGCAGCTGCTAAAGGAGCACTGGCAGAAGTGCCAGTATGGTTTTCTGCACAGCCCTTTCTCAAATCAGTTGTGATCTTCAAAATACAGAAAAAAAAAAGATATTCATTTTATTTTTTGATCGATTGCCCAATAAAATGCATTTAAAAGAGACATCATTTCAGCTTTTTCCAAAGAGGGGCAAACCCTCACAAAACAAGAGGAGATGACCTTTTTTGGCATCTAAAATCAGTCCCCAAATAACATCCCTGCATTTAAAGTGCAGAGACCAAATCAACAAACTTAAGATCTTTTCATGTGTTTAAATCTTCCTAAATAAACTAAACTTCATAAACTCTAAATCTGGGTTAAGCAGTAACTGGAATTAATTTTAATTATGTCATTTAATTTTGTAATTTATTTATTGTTTGATTGGTCAGAAGCAAACCAAACGTTTCACTTGTTGAAAAACAACTAAAAATGGAATATGGAAGCATGCAGTCACATAAAGAAACCGCTTGGAAGTAAATCAGATAAAGTCAAACTTTTAACCAAAAATAAATTTATTTTGAGAAACAAGGTCACTTCTGCATACTATTTGTCTCTCCACAGCAGAACCACTGCTGTAGGTGGAAGCCAATGTAGAGGAACATGCTTCAGAATACCATGGCACTTGACCATTTTCACTGGCACTGTTAATGGACAAAGTGTAGATGCTGTTGGTGTACCCATCACAGTTGCAACTATCACCATCCCTTCCACCATTCCCTGATGCCCAAACAAATATGGAACCCAAGCCATTCCTCCCCTGCAAATGAAACAGACCCTTGGAAATACATTGTTTTCATTGTTCAAATTTTTTGTTCAAAGATGAAATCATTCTAACAAATGAAATTCCATTTATGAAGGCTTCTTGTGCTACTATGCCAGGACCATCCACAGTTTGACCATCATCATCAGGACCCCAGGAAGCACTATATATGGATATATAGTTCTGGTATAAACCTAATGACTGGCCCTCAACAGCATCTGTCACGTCGCCATCAAGCATTCGAACACCTGCCAAAGTAAATTTCCCATGAAATAAATGAATAAACATTAGGAATCAGTGCACTAATGGTCCTCGAATACAGACTGCACAAAATATTAAATAAATAAATGACAGACTATATGAAAAATACATCTTAAAAAGTTGCCTTTATGAGAAATGCATATCTGAACAAATGACGTAATGATAATCAATCAAAGTTGCAGAATCATAAAACTAATCAAGTGCCTTACATCACTTAGGAATTGTACCTAATTTAATGTTATTTATTAATGTAATTCATTAAACTCTGGCATAATTTAGTCTTAATGATAAATGATTTTCGGTCATTTACTAAAAAACAACTGCAATTTTGTTATGGTTGTTCTAACCCCCTATTTTAGCATCATGTGCCACTCCGATGCAGCAAATGCTGTTGTCAGCTTCAGCAGCCACAACTCCTGCACATCTCGTTCCATGCCTAAAAGAAATAAGTATGAGCCTCAAATCAAGCGCCACCACAACCCGAGCCCTTGAAACCTGTTTTCGTTGAGGATGTCATATCGAGGCTGAGGGTCTGGATCCTGGTCGTTGACATCAAAACTGGCATTTGAATCCTGCGCAATAAAATGTCTGCATAAAATCCAATGTCAAAAATCTTCAAAGTCTTGTTGAATCTCATGCACTCATCTCAAGCTGTAATTAATTCTAACAAGGCCTCATTTTAAACAGATTTTAATTGATTAATAAAAATGAATTTAAAAATTCACTTATTAAGCTTTTAGCAAAGGTCAACAGTTCATTAGTAATAATATTTGGTTATTATTCAAACTCCTGTCATGAAAAGGTTTACTCCCTCCACAACAAACAAAAACACTCCTTTTTCTCACAATGAAGCCTGTTTCATTGTCAATGAATAAATATAAAATAAGTTAGGATGTTTTTTTAAAATATTCCAATTCAATTAAGCAATTACTAAAATACTGTTACAATATTCTTCCTCTTCAAATGAGACAACCCCTTTTGAGTTTTAAATTTGATTTTACAAGTGTTAATGACAGAATTCTATTATCATTCATTATTATTAATCAAGTTATTCATTTATTATAGTAATAATTCTTAACTCACTAACATAATTACGCTTTATGTCGGGATGGTCTTTTTCCAAGCCATCATCCAATATGGTCACTACCACACCTTGACCTGTATATCCTTTCCTCCATGCTGGAAGTATATTCATATCTAAGCCCTTACCACGATTCTAGAAAACAAAAACAAATTGAGTCAGGCATTAAAGCAACTTTTATATTCAAGACAATTATAATCGATCTCAGAATGTAAATGTCTTGTTCTGAATTTATTCCTAAAGAAGAATAACAAACAAATAATACTAATTTAACCAATTAATCATGCAGTAACTAATGACATTTTTTAATCACCGAATAGCAAAACCAAAGCACTCTTGGAGATACAATACTTGATCGGGTTCATTCTATGAGCCGATGGAACAAAAGGGTTACAAATACCTGCTATTTTTGAATCCTCAATAGAATTGGTTAAAATGTGATAAATTAAATTAACTCTAATAGAATTTTAGGACTTTTGTATAAAAAATCTAAGGTTCAGAAATTTATGATTTTTAGGAAATTAATAAACCATGTTAACAACTTTGACTAGGCATGCAATAAGTTAGAAAACTACTCACTAAATACCACATTCTTGGCCACTTTGGATCATTGAAGTCTGAGAAAACATCTCTTTTGACCCTCTTCTTAACCACTTGTTGTTCAATCCAAGAGATCTGATAACATTTACAAACTTATTATAGAGTATGTTTTTAATGGTCAATCTTTTTTTTGATAAAAAAAACAGAAGTTTTTTAATAAATCATTTAAATTCTCTCAGTGAGTTCGGTGCAATAGTATCTTTAATTATCTTTAAGCACTGGCAGTCCTTTCCACCCAGATTAAAATAGTTTGTTTTAAAAGATCTGAAAATGAACTTTTCATTGGCCCTCAAGAGAAAATGGCCATTGTCATCCAGATGTGGAAGACACGACAAGCCACTCTACCTAGGAATCAACCGAGGTCACTTTTTTAGCCGGGGCCAGGGTACAAAAAGCATGTTTAGATATTAAACTTTCTTACCTATTAAAAGTGTAATTTTCTACCTTTCCTCAATTTTAAAATATTAGCAAAGCTAGCATGTAAATTCAGTGGTGAATGCAGTTATTTGGCTGTAATTCCATCATTTCAAGACTTGTCTATTACATATAAAACTTGTGTTTACTATTCCTTCCTTAACTATCTTTGGTTATCAACCTTAATCAAAGTCTAAAGAGAAATTCAATCTTTTTGAGTCACTTGACTTTAGGATAAAATGAAAAAGGTCACCATTTAAAGTTTTATGAGGGTTTGCCCTTTGGAAAAGCTGAAACGACATCCCTGCATCTGAGAAGGCAGAGATAGAACAAATGAACAAGTATAAGAAGAAACGTTTAGATGTTTCAGATAATCCCTTAACTCTGGAAAATGCGTCCTAATGAGCTGCTAGCAGAGTGGCAAATCTGGAGTGGATGGATGGGCGGATGAATGGATGGCCCACAGCCCAAGTGATAGTGAAAGCAGTTCTAAACAACATTCGTGATCAGACATTTACCAAAGAATGCAGAAACCTTATTGCTTCTTAAGTCTATGTAGTTTAAGAGCATCTTTATTCAACAAAGGTGCTCCAAGTATCAGACGATTTTGTTTATTATGAGTTATCACGAACTATTAATATTAATACGTTGGTAGACAAGTGATTAAGACTTTGGCCTTGGTATGATTCCATTAGGAGTTCAAATCCCAGCCTCTTTCAAGAACTTTGATAACTAACACCTGATGATTTTATTCCATCAAATGAAAAGTTTTATGATAACTTGGATTCAGATGTGGAATAGACGTTCGCATTTAAAAAAAAATGTTTAAATTTCTTATACATGATTTATGATATTCCCAGCCAAACCCCAGCTAAAATTTGCTAGGGCTGGGGCCAGGCTCCCTGGTCGATTCTTAACCCTACCAATATGGTGTCCATTAAACCAATGCTTGGGAGGGAGGTGTCATGTGCCTATGAATTATTGTCTTTGGTCCTGGACTTGCCTGCTGTTCATAAGATTTGTTTCTCGACATATATAAACTCACTCTCAGCTTGACAAGTGCTAAGTCTATGGTCAAGTAATATTGATGTTAAGCATGCTGTCCTACTTAAATTGAACTATTCTCATTACTATAAACTTCTTGGAGAATTCCGGCAATATCACATTTACAAGAGGCATTTACTAAAATACAGGATTACAAAAAAACAAATGAGTCATCAATTGTTTTCTCCGATACAAATTTGATTCCAACTTTCCAAAAAGGAATCTAATGACAATGATAACCTCAAACAAATTTTACTAAACATTTGATAGTTCCAAGTTTTATTTAATAATGGCAATGCTAATGTCAATTTACTTCATCTGAATTTCAAAAATATATTCGAGAACCCCACATTGCAATTGAAGTCAATCAGAAAATGTGCAAAAAGGCAAATAAAACTGATAATCAATAACCAAAAATGGAATTTCTTAATCATCATATGCTCACCTTGGGCTCTCTTAATAGTCGGGACATGTAGGCTTGCCTACTTGGGACGGTTGACCTTCTTTGAATTCGTCCATGCTTGAAGAGATAGTAATTTGGCATTATCTGCATAAATATATGCATAATATTATTTAGTCATTGCTATATTAGTCATTAGCAGGCTCCATCAATCTTAAATAAATTATGAATTTGCTGTGATTTAAACCACATTTTAAAATGTTTCAGAAACAATTTTCCTGGCCATTTCAAATTAATAATCAAAATAAAGAATTTCGTAATTGGTACACAAAAAATAAAATTTACCAGAGGAATGAAAAACTTATGAAAGATTGAATTAGCTGTTTGTAATTATACAATTTATTGAATCAATTTTAATTACCATCTTCAAGCATTTATTAGCTAATGCTACCAATGATAAGTTATTTCAAAGTGAATAAATGTAATTTAAAGTAAACTTTAATATAATTATAGCAAAATGACCTTTCCACATTTTTTAACATTGCACAATGAATGACAATGCTTAAGCAAAATCATTGCAATCGACAACTTTTGATACATTCTACAGAATTGTTTTGGAATTCAAATTTACCTGTGCTACAAATTCAAAGCCATGCTTTTTGGCTATAAATTTGGCGTCTTCAATATCACCCCTAATTTGAACAGCCCATTGGTTCACAAAAACATCGGCAAGCAAAATATCACTGAAAACAAGGCCCACTACAATGGTGAAAACATTAATCACCATCGCTTTCCCTATGAACAAAGTTAAAGTTAAGTACACCGAGAATATATAGACGCACCATCTAAGTAATTACATTATATCTTTATCGAAGCAAATATTAAAACTCAAAACATAATTTGTCAAAAAGAATTAATGTTAGTAATTGAACTCCGATTATCAGCATTATTAGAGTCCGCTGTTGCAGCAAGCCAGAAATGTTTACATCAAATAAGCAGTTTAAATACAGATATTAGATATGCATCAACCTAAACATCTCAGATATTTGTAGATAAGTTTAATTCAAATTCACATTAATATAAATACAATTAAATTAATGTCAAATCTCATGTAGGCAACTGTCAGTGTGAGCAATTGCCCATGTGCGCAATAATCTATGTGAGCAACAGTCTGTGTTTGTATAGTGTAAATGTATATACACAGACAATCAGAAGAATAAATGTTGAACAGAGGAATTGTTGACTCGAGTTGAGAAGGAATAATATCGCGTTGAGTTCATGAAACATAAACAAACATGGCGCTCGGAGCCCGCGTCTCTAATTATGCAAGTAGGACAAAGTTCCTGTGTCCAACAATACTCCCCCACCAGAGAGCAAACTGGCGAACGAAAAGTCAGGGCTCGTAGTCCTCGAGTTTCTTGGGCCAGTGAACTCTTCGTCCGGAGCGTGTTTCAGGTTGAGCCAGTGGTGTTGCTGGGTTGATAGCTGGGGATGGGTTGGCTGTGGGTGGAACTGAAGTCTGGGGCAGAATTGCTGGTTTCAGCCTGTCGATGTGTCATTCCGGCCATTCTTCCTGACGACGAAGTATTTCCGATGGCGCTCTTGGACGTCAAAGGGACCGTCGTATGGTGGATGCAGCGGTGGTTTGTGAGAATCGACCCGGATGAGTACTTGTGGTGTCGTGGCCAGGTCCTTCGGGATGTACGCGGGTTGCTGCCGTTGTCTTGGTTGTTGCGGCCTGAGACCCTGCATTTGCTCCCTCAGACGATCCACGAAACCTGACTGTCCAATTGGCGGGTTGGAGTCGCTTGCTGGTGAAAACTCTCCTGGTAATCTCAACGCCGTCCCGTAGACCAACTCGGCTGGAAAGCATTGAAGGTCTTCTTTGACGGTTGCCCGGATCCCCAGAAGAGCCATGGGTAAGAGATCTGTCCAGGTGTTGGTGGCGTTCTGTGCGATGAGTGCTGCCTTGAGTTGACGGTGGAAACGTTCCACCATTCCGTTAGCAGCAGGATGGTAGGCCGTTGTTTTCACGTGGCGGATGCCTAACAACTTGCACCACTGATGAAACATATGTGAGGAAAATTGGCTACCCCTGTCCGTGGTGATGGTTTCCGGCACTCCAAAGTTGGAAATCCATGAGAGCATGAAATTCTTGACGATGGCTTCTGTTGAGGTGTCGGAAAGGGATATAGCCATGGACCATCTTGTGAATCGATCCACGCATGTGTGTGTTCCTCCGATGACGGAAGTGGTCCCACCAGGTCCAAATGGATGTGCTGGAAGCGGCAGCTTGGCAGAGGGAATGTTGCTGGTGGCGTCGTAGTGTGTCGGTGGATCTTGCTCTTCTGGCACGCCAGACACTCTCGGCACCATGCTCTGATGTCCTTGTCCATGTTTGGCCAGACGAAACGTTGCCTCACCAGTTTTGACGTTGCACGGGCACCTGGATGTGATAAAGAGTTTAGGCTCAGAAATACCTTGTGACGCAGCTTCTCTGGGACGAGCGGTCTGTGCACTCCTGTTGAGACGTCGACGAAGATGTTGCCGTGGCTGGATGATAGTGGGACCTCAATGATCTCCAGGGATGGCATGTCGATTTGGAGCTGGGTCTCTGCAGCTTGGTGTGCGGCTATCTCTTGCAGATCGATGGTTGTGACGGCGTTGACATCGGTGCGCGACAAGGCATCTGCCACGACATTCTGGTCTCCCTTGATGTGCCTGATGTCAGCTGCAAACTGACTGAGGAAATCCAGATGCCGTATTTCCCTGGGCGAGTACCGGCTGGATCCGCTCTTGTAAGCAAATGTGAGCGGCCTGTGGTCCGTGTAGATTGTAAATTGACGACCTTCCAATAGGTGTTGGAAGTGCTTCACGGCCAGGTACATCGCCAACAGTTCCCTGCCGAACGTGCTGTACCGCGTCTCCGTCGGGCTGAACTTCTTGGAGAAAAACGCCACCGGTGTAGTGAGGCCACCTTGTACCTGTTCCAGGACCGCTCCAGCTGCATCGTCGGAAGCATCTGTGAGGAGTTGTAGGTGGCTGTCCCTGCCCAAGAATGCGAGACAGGTGGCGGACTGCAGAGCATCTTTGATTTTCTGGAATGCTTGCAACTGGACAGGGTTCAGGGACACTGCTGCCTTGCTCTTCGAGTTCTGCTTGTTGAACATGCTGGTCAAAGGAGCGAGCATGTCGGCGCAGTGTGGGATGAACCTCCTGTAGAAGTTCACCAGACCCACGAAACGTCGTAGCTGTGTAAGCGTCTCCGGTTGCTTGTACTCTGTGATGGCCTTGACATTGTCTGGAAGTGGCTGTATGCCGTCCGAACTCACAGAGTGTCCCAGAAATGTTGTGGATGCGACAGCAAACTCACACTTGTCCATGTTCACCGTGAAGTGGAAATCAGTGAACCTCTCCAGCACTTGCTCCAGATGTCCGAGATGCTCCTCCATCGACGAACTGGCAATTAGAACGTCGTCGATGTAGACAAATACAAAATCTAGCCCTCGGAGTATCTCGTCCATGAAGCGCTGGAAAGACTGGGCTGCGTTCCTGAGTCCGAACGGTAGCCGGATGAATTCGTACAGACCGAACGGTGTGGTGATGGCGGTCTTGGGTATGTCCTCCTCTGCGATGGGGATGTGGTGGTAGGCCTGGACGAGATCGATTCTTGAAAAGACCTGTGCGTTGGTCAGACCATTTGTGAAATCGTGTAGGTGAGGAATGGGGTATCTGTCCGGAACCGTCCGTGCGTTCAGTGCTCTGTAATCCCCACATGGCCTCCAGTCCCCGGAAGATTTTGGAACCATGTGCAGAGGTGATGACCATGGGCTGGAAGAAGGGCGGATGATTCCCAACTGGAGCATGTGCTCAAACTCAGCCTTGGCCATCTTGAACTTGTCGGGGTGAAGACGGCGTGGCTTGGAGAAAACAGGTGGGCCGTCTGTGACAATGTGATGTTTGACCTGATGAGTGACGCTCTCGTTGAAATTGGAAGGCCTGCCCAGTGACGGAAACTTTTCCAGAAGCCCGGTGATGGGGTTGTGGTTGCTCGCGCCAGGTGGATGTGGGTTGGAGGCGCTGCACTGATTGATCCCACGACCGATAGAGTTGTCTTGTTGTCTATGAGCCTCTTGTTGAACATGTCGACGTTCAAGTTGAAATGCCCCAGGAAATCTGCTCCAATGATTGGCGACTGCACCTCTGCGACAACGAAGATCCACTGGAACTTGCGCCTCAAACTCAAATCTAACGACAGGGATTTTTGACCATAAGTCCTAATCGTCGTGTCATTGGCAGCCTGCAGCGTGAAGGGTGATGTCTTGAGCGTGTGCTGGGGAGGTGGAGGGATGACGCTGACCTCCGACCGGTGTCGACAAGAAACTTCAGGCCGTTGTAAACGTCATCGATGAGGAACAGCCGACTTTCATGATGTTGGCCAGAGGCAGCCGTCGCAGCTACTGCCCGGCATGGAGTTTGATGACTGGAAGGAGCAGGGCTGTTGGCAGCGTTGAGCCTTCTCCCGGTATGTGGCATGGTACCAACACACTCCCGGTGTCTTGCTGCGTCTTGCTTGGGATCTGCTCCTGCTGCGGGGTCGTGTGTGTCGCCTAGGCTCCGCTCTGGTGGTTTCCAGCCTGGCCAGCCTGTCGGTGATCATCTGAAGCTTGAGGCTGATGTCTTCTATGGTGGTCTGTCCTTGCAGGGGGGCCGTCACTACCCGTGAGACTGTGGGATCCGTGTACGCGTCCATGACTTGGTCCGCCATGATGGACTGTTCCAGGAGGCTTTTGTCGTGGGCGGTTGCCAGCATGGACCGGACGTGAGGTGGCAGCTTATCAACCCATAGCTGCCGGAGGATGGCTTCGTCCATCGAATTGTCGCCCAGCAACGTCTTCATGTGTCGAAGGATTTGGCTGGGTAGCCGACCTTCCAGGTGCACTGCGCTGAAAAGGCTCCTCAGCCTTGTCTGTTGAGATTGTCCGCAGCGCTGCAGGATGGCCTCCTTGAGACCGGTGTACGGCCTCTCGCTTGGTACCTCGTAGATGAGGTCCTGGACCTGCTCCGCTACGTGGAAGGGCAGATTGTGTACCACGTGTGCGTATCGCTGAGTCTCGTCCTTCAGGCGTTGTATGTGAAACAACGCCTCGATGTTGGCGAACCACAGTCTCGGGTTCGCTGTGAAAAACGGCAGCAACTGCATGCTGACTGCTGTCACACGTGGTAGAGCTCCGGCCTCCTCTGATTTCAGGTTGATTAGATCTTCCATATCTCTTCTATCACGTCGGGGTCACCAATTTATAGTGTAAATGTATATACACAGACAATCAGAAGAATAAATGTTGAACAGAGGAATTGTTGACTCGAGTTGAGAAGGAATAATATCGCGTTGAGTTCATGAAACATAAACAAACATGGCGCTCGGAGCCCGCGTCTCTAATTATGCAAGTAGGCCAAAGTTCCTGTGTCCAACATGCGCAACTGCCATATGAGAAACCACCATGTGAGCTATCGCCATTTGAGCAACACTCTGGTTATCATCTAAAAGTCCCGTCGTGCACCACTATGTTTTGATGTCTCGGTAAACTCGTTAGTTAAGATTGGTTTCTTTAGTTATGTTAGCAAAATTAGATACATCTAATGAATGTATCAACTCCTCCTTCCAGAAACCTGAAGCGCTTTTGGACACGGTGGGAGATGCAAAGAAACTTCCATCAACCAAAAATAAGTTCGAATTTCATAGTAAAGTAAATTTACTGCAGTCCCAAATGCCGCGTACTCAATCTGACATTACGCACATTCGGTTACCAGGTCTACAGAGATATCACGCATAATGTCTGATTCGGGGGGGACCAAGCCTGCTCTTTCTGTTAATGTTTCTAAGATTTCGAAGACAGCCCAGGTTGTCTCCCAAAACATGCAGACTCAGTCCTCTCAGCAACATGGGGGCATATTTACATGTGTAAGGGAAGGTCTGCCGTACATTTCCCTTATGGCATCCCAGCATCCAGTGGCGCATTAGGCCTAATAGGATAGACCCTGCAATTTTTCCAAATCCGATTAGTTTTTTTTGGTGGGGGGGGGGGGGTAAGGGTATTTAACTGGTTTGAAACTTTGAGACAGGAGATAGTCAAACTCATTAATAAATCATTAAAGATACAAAATAAGACTGCAGACAGAAGATAGTTAAACTCATAATAATAATCTGTTCTATCTTTAATTCTTTATTAATTATAATTGGTAGTTTTGATTTGAACAGTTTCAAAAATTTTTCGACTGCGTCGGGCATGTTCTCCAAAGCCCAAAATGAACTCGGTAAATGTGGGAATTCCCGGCTTGACAATCCAATCTTGGTGAGGAAAGTGTAAGTCGACTTGCCGACCATGCCCCTTGCGCCAATCTTGATGGGGCAGAGGTCTACTAAGAGGTATCCTCTCGCTTTCAGGTCCATCGTTAGATTTGCATACCTATCTGTTTTGAGCGCATTGGTGTATTGTACCCTGTCCTCCCACGGAACCGTCAGCTCCACCATAATGATGGCATCTGCTGACGGCGATACGAGCACCAGATCCGGCCTCTTGCCATTTTCTATCAGCACCTGGGGGTAGTGCCTCATCCCTTCTAAGTCGGCTCCGACGGTCCAGTCTTTGCCTCTGCAAGAATGTCTCGCCTGGGGGTTTGTCATCTCGTTTTGCAGAGGTGTGCGAAGCCCTCGCGCAAGAAGTAAATCTTTCGCTGATTTGCGATCGTACCCGAGTTTGCTTTGGAGACTGCTGCTGTTGCGGCTTCACACACTTTTCGAAGGACCTGGTTATTTCGCCATGCGTACTGACCATTGGGAAGGGCATGCGTGCAATTGCTGAGCACGTGATACAGTGTCTCGGTACCGCCACAGAACCGGCATTCGGTGTCTTCCACCAGACCCCA
This sequence comes from Whitmania pigra, assembly GCA_021613335.1. Taxonomy (NCBI): domain Eukaryota; kingdom Metazoa; phylum Annelida; class Clitellata; order Hirudinida; family Haemopidae; genus Whitmania; species Whitmania pigra. Next base: position 3,565,344 of record JAJTWR010000299.1, read on the forward strand.
CTTCTGCAAATTGTCCCTGGGGGGCAACTGGTCTTACACTTACCTTATCGCGTAGGCATGTCGGAGCGGTGACATCTTTCACATGTCGCTCCAGGTAAGGGATCATTAGTATACAATTAAAAGTGTTGTGGGTGCTCATGCTGATTAGCCTATGCGGCTACAGGAGCTAGGAGCGGGAACTTTCCTTTGTTCCACCTAGTTCGTATAGCTGCATAGGGTGGTTAGCGTGTAGTTCTTGTGTAGTTCTTGTGTAGTTCTTGTGTAGTTCTTGTGTAGTTATTGTGTCGTTCTTGTAAGTAATAAAGTTGTGCGATAGCTGTTAGTTTTGTCTCGATAACTGCGAGTTATAACATTTTGGCGACGAGGATGACTTCGGAGGATAAATTTTTGTCGATGATGACGATGATGATGGAAGATAATCGCCGTCGCGATGAAGAAAATCGCCGTCGGGATGAAGAAAATCGCCGTCGAGATGAAGAGATGCGGGAAAAGCTTCTGGAAGATAGTCGGAAGCGTGAAGAAAAGTTCCTGCACCTCCTTCAAAAATTGCAACCTCCGACCCAAGCAGCAGCAGTAGTAGAAAGTAAGTCTAAATCTGACTTACTTCCAGAACTCATGAGAGAGATCACGCCGTTTAACTATGATCCTGAGTCTGGAACGCCCTTCTCCACCTGGATGGGACGTTTTGAAACTGTGCTGGGCAACCATGGGATGCAGTTGTCAGACCAAGACAAAACAGGAGCACTGCTGTCGAAGCTTGACCTGGAGACATACAACAGCTACACCGACCACATCATGCCACGGATTCCGAGTAGTCTAACGTACGAAGAAACCAAGGAGGTTTTAGAAGACATGCTCGGAGACAAAGTGTCAGTCTTCAGGAGGAGGATTGATGTCATGAGGTTAGGAATTGGTAACCTCACCTTCAGAAAACTCCATTCGACAATCAACAGGATGGTTGCGTTGATGCAATTTGATTCCTTGACAAAAGACAATTTCAAATGCTTGATATTCATCTCTGCTTTGTAAGGAACAAAGTACGCAGACATCAGAACCAGATTGTTGTCGAAACTGGATAAACAAGAAGGTTGCACGTTGGCAGATCTGGTGAACGAGTGTGAGAGCATCATAGGTCTGAAGAAAGATGCAGATTTAGTAGATGATACCTCACACCATGCTGTAAATGCAGTTCAGAGAGGCAACCCGAGGAAGAAGAATCGTCAGGATCCCCCTAGCAACGAGATCCCTCGACCTTCAACCAAAGGGGCCTGCTTCATCTGAAGAAGGATTGCCCAAAGAACAACTGCACAAGACAGGACAGAACCAAAAAGATTAAAAAGATTGAACATGACGTTGGGGTTACACATCGGAGATACACAGAGGTCAGCTTTGGTGAGACCAAGGTTAAGATGCAGCTTGATTCCGGTGCGGATGTTACAGTTATCAGCAGAGAGGCCTGGGAATGCATAGGTTCACCAGCTCTTGAGAAGGACATCACTGGGTGCTGCAAACGGAACTCCGATTGAGGTCCTGGGTCAATTTGATGTACAGTTCACCTGCGGAGGACATTCAGGCCACGGTCGCTGCTATGTGGCTGAAAACATTGAACAGCTGTTGGGCATCGAGTGGATGAACCAACTACCACCTCTTCAGAAGGCCTTCAATGCCATCTGCTGCAAGATTGAGCAGAAGCCAGAAGAAGGGAGAAACTTGGCCAAAGTTCTGGCTGGAGAGTTTTCGGATGTCTTCAAAGAGGGGCTAGGGAAGTGCAAGACACAGGCACAGCTGTTGGTCAAGCAGAGTACACGTCCAATCTTCTGCCGACAGAGAAAGATCCCATTTGCTAGGGAAGAAGCAGTGAATACTGAGCTGGAGCGTCTGGTGCAACAAGGAGTCCTAAAGAAAGTGGACTACAGCAATTGGGCGGCGCCAATTGTTGTGGTTTCAAAGAAAAACTGAGCAGTCAGGATCTGCGCCGATTTTAAGACTGGTCTCAATGAAGCACTGGAGATGCACCGCCATCCTCTGCCGACACCCGATGAGATCTTTGCTCGTCTGAACCAAGGCGCATGGTTCACTCAGATCGACTTTGCTGATGCGTACCTGCAGATGGAAGTTGAAGAAGACTCGAAGGAACTGGTTACGATAAACACTCATAGAGGCCTGTTCCAGTACCAGAGGTTACCCTTCGGAGTCAAATGCGCACCTGGCATCTTCCAGGAAGCCATGGATCGGATGATCACAGGACTTGAAGGTTGTGCAGCATATTTAGATGATGTCATTGTGACTGGATCTACACTGATAGAACACAACAACAACGTCCGGGCTTTGTTTAAACGAATCGCTGATTGTGGTTTTCGCGTCAGGATGGAGAAGTGTTCCTTTGCGAAACCAGAAATCAAGTTTTTGGGACATGTGGTTTCAAAAGACGGCCGTCGACCAGACCCAGGAAAAATTCAAGCGATTGTTGAGATGCCAGCGCCTAAGGACCCAAAGCAGCTGAAGTCGTTCTTAGGCATGATCAGCTATTATTCGTCTTTCGTACCTGAGATGCGTTCAATGAGAGGCCCATTGGATGATCTAGAAAGGGAAGACAAATTTGTGTGGACCGCAGAGCACCAGAAAAGTTTGGAGAAACTCAAGAAAGTGCTGCAGTCAGATCTGTTGACGCACTTCGACCCTGGACTGGACATCGTCGTTGCTGCGGACGCGTGTGATTATGGAGTGGGAGCTGTGTTATCTCTCATCGTTTTCCGAACGGCACGGAGAAGGCAATTGCACACGCCAGTAGATCTCTCACCAAGGCCGAGAAGAACTACGGACATATCGAGAAAGAAGCTCTGGCCCTAGTGTTTGGGGTGAGGAAATTTCACCGTTACATCTATGGCAGACGTTTTCTGTTGCTGACTGACCACAAGCCGCTTTTATCAATTTTTGGATCGAAAGTTGGCATTTCTGCGCACTCAGCAAATCGGCTCCAAAGATGGGAACTCGTCTTACTTGCATACGATTTTGTCATCGAGTACAGGCGATCTACCCACTTTGGCCAAGCCGATGCCCTGTCCCGTCTCATCGCTTCAAAGCAGCTGCCCGAAGATGAAGACATTGTCATCGCAAGGATTGAACAAGATGTCAAGGCAGTTCAAAGCGATGTCATCCGTTACTTTCCAGTCACAAGGGAGGATATTCGGAGGATGACCGAAGAAGATTCTGAGTTGAAGATAGTTGTGGAAGCCGTTAAGACAGGACGATGGCCAAGTTTCCAGGCTGGATCGACCTTACACGCCTTCCACAGTCGTTCTGTGGAGCTGTCTGTTCACGAAGGTGCACTCTTCACGGGATCGAGTGCTGTGATTCCAGCGGTGCTTCGAAGCCGAATTTTGAAGATGCTGCATGAGGGACACCCAGGAGCCACCAGAATGAAGATGCTTGCTCGGAGGTATGTTTATTGGCAAGGAATTGACAAGGACATCGAAGACAGGGTGAAGCTTTGCAACTCATGTCAATTAGCTGCAAAGATGCCTGTCAGGAATGAATTGACACCATGGCCGAAACCTGATTGCGCTTGGGAGAGGATCCACATCGATTTTGCCGGACCGATGGAAGGAATGATGTTTCTCATCGTGGTGGATGCATTCTCCAAGTGGCTTGAAGTTGTGCAGATGAAGACTTCAACAACCACTGCGACAATCAAAGAGCTGGGTAGGATTTTCGCGCAGCATGGATACCCAAAGATGCTCGTTTCGGACAATAGCACTCAATTCACATCAAAGGAGTTTCAAGACTACTGTTTAAGAAATGGAATAGGGCATATAAAATCACCTCCATACCAGCCTCACTGCAATGGGCAAGCAGAGCGTTTTGTCGACACTTTAAAAGGTCATTGCAGAAGCTACAGGAGGAAGAAGTACCTCATCGTATAGGAGGGGGGGGGTGTTGTGGGTGCACATGCTGATTAGCCTATGAGGCTACAGGAGCTAGGAGCGGGAACTTTCCTTTGTTCTACCTAGTTCATATAGCTGCATAGGGTGGTTAGCGTGTAGTTCTTGTGTAGTTCTTGTGTAGTTCTTGTGTAGTTATTGTGTCGTTCTTGTAAGTAATAAAGTTGTGCGATATCTGTTAGTTTTGTCTCGATAACTGCGAGTTATAACAAAAAGTATACAATTCCAGGCTTTCAAGATATGCTGTGGCAGCATGTTTGGAACTGGATCCCTCTCACTACAAGTTGAGTGTAGTGAGCTTCCATTAGACCTTCGAAGGAAGCTCAACGCCAATCATGCAATACTGTCACTGGCTACTCCCAATAATCCAATCAAGGAATGTTACTTTGCTTCTGATATAAGGCCCTGCACCCCTCAGAGCAAACACCACCGGAAGATGAAGAAGACAAACCGGCCAAGCCCTTTTGAAACAGTAGCAGGACTCCTGTCAGGACCGAAAAGGACATCACAAAATCATTGGATACCTAAGTTATCAGAGCACCTTGGACACTGAAGAATCCCATCTTCGACACCTCCACCATGGCAATAGCGGCTGGTGATCCCATCAGGATGTTGGTTGCTGGAGAAAAGATCGAAGAAATCAGTGCTCTGCTACACGGACGCTTCCAAGATGAAGGACAAGGCAGGCTGAATCACACGAATAAATTAATGTTTAACGATCCTGAATGATGAATTTATGGCAAATTAATGGCAATTTGTTCATTGATCACTATCTTTTCTGACTTCGTTTGTGACATAAAGTTAATATTATTATTTGCTTACAATATTTTCTGGTTTGTAGCAGCCCTGTTAACCGCAGGGGCTCAGAGCCTGAGGTGCTTTTTCAGATTTATCAACACGCTTAACTCTATCAAAATTATTTTCTTGATCAATTTGAACTAGTGATTTTTATCGATTTATTTAGGTAACCCACTACGGTTCCATGAAATGCCAGACCCACAAAGAATCGATTAGACAACAATCAAATTATCGGTTTTGCAATTTTGTTTCAATAAGGTTTAGATATTCATCTATTCTCCAATCTTGCCAGAACCGACAGAATTTAGAATCCCTGGGTCAACGAAAAATTGGCTTCACTTGGTAATTAATATGAAGCATGGTAAGACACATTATTAACCTTACATAATTTATTATTTAAAATGTCTGATAACGAAAAATAAAAATTTTCACTGCAATATGACGATAGCTGGCTTAAATATCTTGCACAATTTTCCCTCCTTGTCTGAAATTAACATCCCAACAGCTTATGGACTTTTACTCATCATAACAACATCATATCATAATAACAAAACATGAGTGTCCCTTAAGGCTAATTGCAAATTAAAATTAATAATAAGAAGAAACAAATGAATAATGTTAATAGTATAATAATAACAAAAAAGTTCCCATCGCTCAAGTAAGGAGATTCACTAAAGGCCAACATCAACTCCAAATTGCAAAGCTGGTCATGAGTACATAGTTTGAGGGCTACAGGTTCGGGGCAAATGAAAGGTCAAGACCAACACAAATGTGATAATAACCCAGAGCACAGATAATGAGATTGAGGCTCAAGTCTTGAGTGCAGAACTCAGGCAACTAAACAAATAAAGCATGAATTGCAACGAAGTGCTGAATTTTGACATCAATGTTGAAGGTTTGCCGATTTCTCTAAATACCTAATATCATTTGAGCATGTAAAGTCAATTCAAAAGAGAAGTCACGATAACAATGGATTCAAATGACTTTTTTCAATGTCCTCAAAATAATGCGACATGAAACATTTTATTTAATTTTTCGATGAAACAACAACTAAGACAATTAACATTACTCCAAACAAGCATCAACTTCTGTCCTCAATGATTCGATTAAGTTCTAAAATTGCAGAATTAATTAATGATACCAAAGATTGGATAGCACAATCTGACTTCACATCTTTAAAATTGAAATCATCAAAAAAATCTGAAATGTGAAAAGAAATCATGCTTTTAATAATAATAATTTTAGCCATTTCTATTGTAAAAAAAGTTCTACCTGATTTGCAGTTATTGATAATAAAGTCAGCCCTTTCTGAATAATTCAAACTTTTTGCCAGATGCTCCATATAGGTTGCATAAAATTGCATTGCAGAAGTTACCCTATGAGATATATGCTGTTCTGGTGTCACCTTTCTCTGGAAATAACATAAATTTCTAAATAAGAAAACGTTTGGACAAGAATTTTGAAGCAAGGCATACTGTCAAGAACTCATCCAAGATTCCTTTAGCACCACATACTTCAGATCTCCTTGTCAGGTACAAGTTGTGGTAAAGGAATGACATCAGCTTCATGCTGGATAATGAAACAAATGATAGATATTGATTTGTTTGTTTCCAAACAATTGATGAGTCCTTAGAATACATAGAAAATAAATTGTAATTGAGTCTGAACATATTATAAACTAAAATGACATTGAATTAATAATTCTGATTCAACATTATCTTGATGAACCCAGAAATTAATTTGGAAGACAAAAAGGATTTTATAGCTGGGCATAAAATTTTTGCAAACAAAACTGAGATAACATTCTTTGAAATATCTAATTTTTTTCAACTCAAGGAGGAAAACATAAAAATGAGTTGATGAAACAAAAACTTTACTTTATAACCAAGAAAGCATCTTTCACAAATGACATCCCACCTCCACAAAATACCATTTTAATTGTGTCTAAATTTTGCCTGTAAGGTTAAAATTACAAACAATCAAATTTCAATTACAAAAAAGCAGCACAATTATTTTTAAGTACAACACACCGGCATCGTTGAACTACGTCAGTGAATTTTCGCGAAACTGTGCTAAGTTCAGTTTTCTCTTTTGATAATGTGACCGCTTCTAACGTTTCTAGTATGCAAATTCTGATTTGAGCTAATACTTTGTCAATCCCTTCTGGCTTGAAATCAAAACAATTACACTTAACAATAAAAAAAGATGTAATTCTCATGAAAAGTAGCAGAAATAGTAAATAAATACCATTGAAGAATAAACTTCCTTAAGATCTCTTAACTGATTTTGATAAAACTCTGATGAAGCAAGGCTGAAAGACAAAAAATGTTGAAAGCATTAAAACTTTCAATAAACATTTTATAAACTTCTAACGCTTTTGGATGGATATGCAAGTGTCCACCGGAGGTTTGTGTAAATGCTGAGACCATCGCAAAATCCGGATCAGTTTGAATGGAAACATTCCTAGAATCCTCCCTGTCATGCTTCCTATGTCTTGACTTCTGATCATGAGAACTTCTTCTGTTTTTGTAAGAACTGGACTGTTTGTGACCATTTGACCTTTCCTTGTCTGAGTAAACCTTGAGGGAATGATATTCAGGCCACCTTGAAGCAAGAGAATCCTCAGGGATCTCTTCAGAATATGGAGCTACCATAGAGCCCCATTGCTCTCCAATCATCTTAAACTTATCTGCAAACACCTTTGAAATCCAAAAGACATATGGTTATCCAGCTAAAACACAATTAACCTGCTAAATTTATTTCAAAAATTACTTTTGCTTTATTGCCAGCTTGACTTGAGGAAAAATCACCATCATCATCCATATCGTATGGATTTTGTAGCCTCGATGTGATGTTAGGTTCTCCAAAATGCTCTCGATCAATCATCCTAACATAAAACTTGCATTGTACACTTAACTCCAAAAACAATGTGTAATAATCAGCTAACCATGAAAATTTCTGTTCAAGGTCATCAGCTCTTTTTATCTTGTCTATGCATGCTCGTTTAGGATCAGGTTCATTGCAAGGTCCATTATCTTTCTTTTTTGAAATGCGAATCCTAGGAGCTTCTTTAACTTCAAACCCAAGTATCTTTGACATCGTCTCAGGTGACGGTGGCCTTTTCTTATTGTGACTGCCTTGTGGAGGCTGACCAGTATTCTTTTCTGGATTCACATGTGATATATTGCCTGAGGCCTCCAAATTTGCTTTGTTGGCCACATGAGGAATTTCAATCAAGAAATTCTTTTTGGGTGAAGGTGGAGACTTATCCTCATTATCAGATGAATCACTTTCACAAGACGAAGAATCACTAAGCGAATGCACATTTTTTGACACTTTCATTTTTCTGTATCAAAACAAAAATAAAAATATTTATGAAAAGCTGGCAAGGCTACCAACCAATGGTCCTCATGTTACTCATACAAAGAATTAACGAATTTGTCTTCAATTGTCGTTTTTACTTTTGTATTAAAACTGAAGGATATATTTAAATTATTATTTGCACTGAAAGCTCAAGAGTACATTTAAGTATTTATCCAATTTTTGAATGCCTTACATATCCAGACAGAATATGAAGGCACTTATTAATTTATCCACCATTTATGTAGTGGCCTCACCCGAGGGCGCTCCCTGCCAGTGAAGGCTGGGTTGAGAACACAACACGTAACAACTGTAGGAATGCAACCTTTTTGACCAACTTGCACTCAAATTTTTTCATTGATATTTCATTTATGCTTAGATTTGTGTAATCTGAACCTTGTAATAAATAGACACACAACATCATTTTCATGCTGAAAAACTAACAGCAAACAGAACTAATAACTACAACCATGGTAAGATTATGTGGTCATTATCTTCAGAAACTCAATCCATTTGCCTGTGACAAACCCAGTTATGTGACATTATATTATTTGCAAGCCAAAAACATGATCAGAAAAAACTAAAACAGCTTTTACCAAAGTCAGATTCATAAATAAAAAGTTGAAAAATAAAGTGTGTAGTATGAACAATGCTGCAATTCAAAGTGAAACATTTTTTGCATAATAAATAATAACCTAAGTTTTGTTGGTTTAAGATGAACTAATAATTTAAAAAAAAAGCAGAAGGGCACATGCAAATTTTAAATATAATGGCTTTTTTTATCATTTTTAAAATGCTGCAATTTCATCCTAGGCCTGTACATCACAATTTTGTAAGTTAAATTTGGTCAGAAAGTCAAAGTAAAAATAAATTGAAACTGGTAATACTATTGTTTTGATCTCTTAAAGCATTGCTGATGACAAGAATTATAGACTTGATAAACAAATAAATGCATCAGCTGTGCAAATCTGTTCAACCATTTTGCAATTAAATTAGATGTCAATAAAACAATCTAGAATCACAAACAAAAATCATAAACAGAGTCACATGCAAGTCGAGCAATGTTCACCCGCCTTTATTAGTTTCGATGCATAGCTTAGATAAGTAATCGATCTGAATTAAATGGAAAACAAAAGGCGGCATATTTGAGACTACTTTCAGTGGCGAGGTAATTCGGATGTTTTCGAGATTTAGTTGGTGGTTCAACAAACAATTCGTATACAGACTAAAACAAGTAGAACACAAAATAGCAGAAGCGTTGATACAACGGCACATTTTAGGCAAAGTCTAGCAAGACATTTTTATATGTTATGAGCTATAGATTTTGTGACACAACATATCACTCCTTAATCAGACTGGGACATACCTTATTAACAAACGCTTGGAACACGTAATAGTCGGCGATACCCCGTAACTGAATGTAACAGCACAACACACGAGAGGCCTCTCAGTATATTTATATTTATTAATCTATAAATAATTATTTAACATGTTAATATTATTATTTTTGATTTTATTTAAAAAAGAGTGGCATTATCTGGTCTTTATCAAATTTTACATTTCATATTTGTAATTTATTTAAAATATTTTAAATTGCATTTTTCTGCTACAAAATAGAATATCTATTTAATATAATTGAATGTTTGATTAATTCAAATCCGTAAAACTTTTCTAACAAGCATTGGTGTATTTACAACATCTTGGAGAACATGTGCGAGAACAATTGCAAAGGGAGTTGAAAAGATGTGGCACCATAACATAATGAAATTAAAAAATGAATTTTTCCTAATCATGACAATATCCAGAACGGCTTTTGTTGCAGTGAATCAACCTTTATATTTTTTTAAAGAGGATGTTTCCAAATTCTTTCAAAAATTAAGTCAATCATTTCAACCATGCCTTAGGTTCTGGAAAGATTTCAATATGTCTCGGGGTATATACTGTATAACCAACTAGTCATTTTTATCAACAAATTGACATAACGCTGGTAGAGGTAGTTTGTATTGCAACTACTGGGGGAATGTTAAATTAATTCGATCCAAATGGAAAAAATAAATAGATTTATTAAATTTTTTTAAAATGAAGTAGAACAAATCGATTTGGAAACACGTTGAATTTAATTCGGTTAGATCAAAAGTCAGGAAATATAATATTGTACTATAGTCATTATTAAAATCTCGTGTCACAATAACTTAACATAATGCCTTAAGCAAAACTGTAGCCAATAGTATTTTATTTTAAATTATATTTATTAAAACATTGAATGAACAGACATTATAAATATTATTTTAAATTTGGCAAGCAATCAAACTTTGAAAATATTATAATTTAATTAATAATTGCTATTAACTTTATGGAGTAAAATATATATGTCTATATATGGAATTGAGTTAATACATCAATTGGTGATTCACCACGAAGCTTTGCGCGGTCCCTCTCGAACATTAGTCGGCCATTTATCCGGGGTCGTTCGTTGTCGCTGTCTCCGTTTGTTTTGCTGAAGATTATTACTATAAATATGGCAAGTTTTTTTTATATATTTTTTTCGTCGATAATGCTTTATTTTTCTATAGCCAGTTTCAAACTTTCTCGAGATTTTGTTTTCCTCGTTTTATACTAATTTATGTCCGCTCTCTAACGCGCATCCGCCCATACAATTTTAATTGATTGTTGGTATTTATTATATTAACTGTTGCATTTCTATAGGGGAAAGAGAAATAAACCTATATTTGCACGCCTGAGGATTTAGTGTTTTGCTATATTTCTGTAGCCTAAAAATGTGAGCATAAAGATGCTAAACATTACCATATTATCCTGCTTGCAGTAAATTTACTTGATTTGATGATGTAATTGGTGCTTCTAAGGCTTCAGGAGTTCAAGTACATGATGACTGTAAGACAGTATTCCAGGAGATGAAGATGGGCCATAAGTACAGATACATCATTTTCTCCTTGACACCAGACATGACAATGATCCATGTTGCCAAGAAAGTTGGCTTAGGTAAGTAGATATACATCCATGAATCCTCATGAAATGCCAATGTTTCTTGGTTGGCATGTAGTTATTGCAAAATTACATCTCCTTAAATCAGAATTTTCCATAATTATAAATAACTTTAATGTTTGCAGAAGCGGATTATAAGGACTTCCTCATAGAGCTGATGGAGGCAGAGAGCAAGAAAGAGTGTAGATACGCTGTTTATGACATGGAGTACTCAACCAAAGACAATCAAACTAGGAATAAACTAGTATTTTTTATGTGGTAGGTAATCCAAAGTTAAGCTTTTGTGAATGAAAGTAATTTAGTTTATGTTTCCTTTTTTAGGAGCCCAGATGGTGCTCAAATCAAACAAAAGATGGTCTATGCAAGCAGCAGAGATGCTCTCAAAAAGGCTTTAGGAGATGGAATAGGCAAGGAAGTTCAGGCAAATGATCATGGCGATCTGAAACATGAGAGCGTCATGGAAATCATTTGCCGAACAGACAGAAACTAGCAGAGACGCAGTGGATTTCGTCTCAAGATAATAGTATTACCCTCCCAATACTTGTTGATACATTCTTTCTTATGGACGCCAAGACTACATTCCTAATTATTTGTTTCATGGGCAAAAATTTGTGCATCATGGTCTATAATAAAGTTTCCTGAGTGTCTTTATAGCTATATAAGCAGTTCACATCAATAGTTTCACTTCAAAGTCATATGCATTCTAATATATAAGTTCTGTGGCATGCTTAAGGTAAATAGCGAAATGTAAATGGTTGCCTTGCGGTTGAGTGCCTTACGTATCTGGGTAGGATGTGAAGCAACTGCTCAGTTGATCCACAATTATGTGATGCTCCCTTGGTTGCGACCATTGTTGCTTGCAGATTGCCGAATGGGTGGAATTACTGCACACAACGTTCACATGTTAAATCCTCCATACCATGGGCCAGAGCAGTATTCTGGATTTTTACTAATTCATTTATATATGAAACAGACTGAAGTGAATGTGCGTTCACAACTTCCAAAAAAAAAAAATCTTGAAACAGAGCACAAAAAAATGATTTGCATTACTAAATTCACCGAAAATGGATTTGGCCTTGTAGCTGCTGATGATAAAACACGATTGATACAGGCAAAAATAACTGCTAGTGTGACGTAAATTTAAAGGCTCAAAAGATGGTTTGACCTGCGGTCTCGTGCAAAATCATATTCTCCTCAAAAAACCAACAATAACAACATTCCAGGTTTTTGTATGTAAAGTTTTGTGGCTTAAAAGGTAGTTTGACTTTGAGTTTTGTACAAAATCGTATGCTTCTTATAGAAACAATTACACAAATCTCCAACAAAGAAATATTCTGTTTTTTTTATGCACAGAAATTTTTTTTAGTAGTTCAACAATCATATCAGCTTAGGATCCAAATGCTAAAGAAACAGGTAACAAAGAATGACCAGATGGATTTCAACCCTTCGCTTCTTTTTCTAATGAAGAAATTTCTGCTTCAATTCTTTCTTTTGCTCGAACAACCTGAATTATGTAAATAAACAATGGCATAAATTTTACGTACTCAGGCTCACATATTTTGCATATCATAAAGTCAAACCTTTGACTGCAAATAGAGTGTTCCTCCCATTGACTTGTCGTTCATTTTAAAAAGGTGTTCATAGCGACTTTGAATGGCTTCTTTGTCGGTTAATGACTTTACATTTAAAATGTCCATGGCTTCCTGATTTTGAATTAGATATTATATTATTTACAACTCAAAATTGATTATGGAATAAATTTTTTGGTCAATAATGACTAGAGTCCTTTACATAATATTATACCTCTACAGTTTTGACATAAATTAGAATTTGAATTTTTACAAACCTAAAAATTGGTAATAATACATATCATATGTTTATTAAGGCAGCATAATCTGCAACGCAAAGAACTTTTTTGAAAGTGAATTTCTAACCTTCAAGGTCATACCGGTTACTGCATTTGTGGCAGTACTTTCTGTGGTGGATCTAGTGCCAGCTCGAGATTGTGCAGCTTGCTGGCTGGCTCTAATTTCATTTTGGAGAGCTCTGGCAAAAGCTCTTCCCAGCACTTGGACACCTCCTAATAATATAGTAGCTAAATGCTTGGCCTAGACAAAATAACTTATTACTAGTTTAAAGCTTAAATGATTTTAATGAGTTATATTCAAGATGTAAATTTCAATTAATTGCATGCAGCCCAAATATTCCAAACATGGCCATGGACAGCAGGAAAAGGCCCAGCACTTTAAAACCTTTTATTTTCTTTTCAATTAACAAGTTGCCATAAAATAAGGTATGAAATTTCTGTCAGAAGCCCTAATTCCAAAAAATATATGTTCTTGTTATTAGATAGAAGCTAACCATTTTTAACGTGGTAGTCTTGATATGGAATTGTACTAGATCTAAAAAATGTTGAGGAACAGTCAAGTTTGAGTCAAGATTCATGACAATGTGCTGCAGTAACCCTAATTATATTCACACCGTGACAACTTAGAAACGTACCGCTTCGCTTACATACTCCGGTTATATGAGTGTTAATGCACATAAAAAGTTTCAAATGATTTCATGTTTATATCTTGAAAAAATTTTAAAAAAGCATGATGAAACCCATATAACCAACATCAGCACGGACGAAACAAAAAAAATCTCTGGAACACCGTCTTATTTCATTAACTTCGAAACAAATATCTTACAAAAATTACAAAAGATTAAAGCCACAAGAATGTCGACATACGACCTAAATAACCCTCATAGATACCAAAGTCAACGCCCGAAATTTGCTTAAAAACTTACTCGACTAAAAGTTATTAAATTATGTATTAATTTAAAATTTGTCAAACAAATTTTGAATAATCAAAACATTTTATAATCTATAAAACAACATAATTTAAAATAAATTAAAATAGCACGACTGTATTATTATTTACGCATTAAATTTAAATTAAGGTAAAATTTGTGTTGGTTATAATTATGATATCACTTTTTATCAATTCTTATGTGGGTTGTTGCTGTTCAGTCTATCTAGAGCTGTCGGAGGGCAAATTCTGAAAGTAAGTTAATTAGTGTTTGCGATGAAATGTGATGTTTTTTTGTCGTATGGAGTTTGGAGAGCGAGTGATCAATGTCGATTTCCAAAAGCAATAGCCTTTGAAGCTAAAACCAATGTGCACTTGTGACCTTAGTTGTAATTATTAGAAAAGTTCGGAAATGCAGTAATTATTTTAAGCCTATTCTAACATGTCAGGTTGGATCAGCCATGTTTCTTGCAAGAAGATTGACGTCAGGTAAGCTATATGTTTAATCATGCTTAATGCAATTTTGAAATAATTTGATGATTTAAGGAGTCATCTTTTCACCAAAAAATTATGGAGTAGGGGTTTATTCTGTGGCAGTCAGAAATCATTTTAGTGAGTATTTTGTCTAAAGCTAACATTCTCATAAAGAATATCAAAGTACTCGCAATATTATTTCAGAGCAAGTTAGCCCGGAAGACCCAAGCATGGATTGGAAGGAAATTACTGATAGAGCTGCTAACAAGGCGTTCCTTATTGAATTAATTAAAGGTTGTTTAACCTTACAATGATTTCAAACTTTGTGATTGAGTTCACTAATTGCAATGTTACGGTCATGAAGTAAAAAAAACTAGACTGATTTTGCTTATAAATGGAAGCGATTACCAAACCTTTGCATTGCTTTGATTAGCAATGTTTTACCTGTTCATTGTTATGACTATTCCTTCAATGATTTATCTATATTGTTAAGCAAGACAATGATTTTGCTTTTTAATCCAGGTCTATGATCTAGGAAGATGTCAAAATAAATAAAAAAAATATATAAATGTCCTTAATTATGTCTTAAGTGGATCAATACTGTTCATATGATGCTTCACAAATTAAACTTTTTTATATGAAAAATGTCAGGAAATCTCTCTAACTTTTTAAGATATTGTTTGTGTATCCTATCATTCTATTCATATGACCTTTGTTGATTTGAACATCCATCAGGTTTGGGAATAGTGTTCAGTCAGATGTTTAAGGAGCCAGCCACCATCAATTACCCTTTTGAGAAAGGTCCTTTAAGTCCAAGATTTCGTGGTGAGCATGCTTTGAGGAGGTACCCATCTGGGGAGGAACGATGTATTGCATGCAAGCTTTGTGAGGCAATATGTCCTGCGCAGGTTGGATATTTTGATTCTTACACTTTTGGTGAGGTTGATGGTTCTAATTGAATTTTGTGTGACTCAGGCAATAACAATTGAAGCTGAAACAAGGGCAGATGGTAGCAGACGCACAACTAGATATGACATAGACATGACCAAGTGCATCTACTGTGGGTTCTGTCAAGAAGCTTGCCCTGTTGATGCAATTGTTGAAGTAAGCTAGATTCTGCTAAATTTTTTTTAATACTTTAGTGACTATTTTGAACTTGCAACATTAGGGTCCAAATTTTGAATATTCCACTGAGAGTCGTGAGGAGCTGCTATACAACAAAGAAAAACTTCTACAAAATGGTGACATATGGGAGGCTGAAATTGCTGCCAATTTGCAAGCCGATCACCTATACAGATGAGGATCTCAGCCAGTCTCCCTCAATGTGGCAATCAATTATACAAGAAGGAACTCTAAAAAGCTGTTTCGATTAAATTGTGGCTTTCTCTTGTCAACTTGATGAATAAAATATAAAATTTAAGGCCCAACAAATTGATCGGATGTGTCATTGTTTTTTGTTAATGTAGTGCTATAGTTTTTTAGTTTATTTGTATTTTATGCGGTGTCTGTTTAAGAGGTTTGATCTAAATTTAAATGTGGACCGTTAAAGCATTTCGACTTCGGAATTTGTTTTATACCTACTCCGAAAAGGCAATTGGCAAGCTGTTATGAATTTCTCATAGCGAGTTGCACTTAATTCATTAAATTGATAATGTTGGGTTTAATCAGGTAATAAATTAAGGAAAGAGTCGAATATTTGGTGGCGGGATTTCGAATACCGGCGTAACTTCTATTGCGGTCGTCGCGCGCGGAAAACCAAGATGGAATTTAAATGGTCAAACTATAATAAACATCAAAATGCGCAATAAAGTTAAGTTATGAAAGCGTTAATTGGAATAGATCTCGTAATTCGGCGCAATATTGTTAATTGTTTTTTGATTTTCCGAACCGCTTTTCTGGAAAACTACCCGGCATTGAAATTGAGAAAAAATTATTGTCTGAGTAGCAAGAAAAATTAAACGGCTATAATCGCAAGCTACATTATGGTACATAATTTAATATAAGTACTTGAAATTCAATCAAGCACAAGCACCTGAAATCGGTACCCGAGTACAAATAGCAAATACCCCACGTCTGGTTGCTAACGATCGTGAGATTCGTCACCAGCTCCACAGCATACATGACTACTGAATGTACATGAATATTCTTATTTTTTAGTTTGATTACAGACTCAATTTTCTGACCAAACAGTTCCGCCACGACTTTCCTTTTATTAGTTTGAGCCCATAATAAGCCATAACTTTCTCACTGGATTAATCCGTGCCGCTGGCAACCACAAGGAAAAACGTTTGTCAGTATAAGAGACATGCTTGCCTGAAAGTAGTCGGTCACACGAGCGTTAAACAAACAAGGAGCTTGCAATCCAGCTGCCCTTAGAAAAACTGAATTAATTCTCTAAATTGTGACTAATAATGCTAAATACACCGCTTCAGCAAATATCTTTATGTGTGACAACTTTTAAGTTCAAAAACATGAGGCATGTCACCAGCGAGAAAAAAAATCCGTGACGGAAAGTTTTATGTAATGTATAGTCGAGTGTCAGAATGTACCGATGTTAATCTTGCTGGCTCCTGATTGGTAGACCATCTTTCAAGAAGTCACATTTCACCTGATGCTGTGGAACTAGTCATTCAACTAGGCATTCACTTCCTTCCCTAAAAAATCCTTCCAAGATTCCATCCAGCATCAAAGATACTCAATATTGAGATAGTCCAACACCCTGAGACAGAGGATGATGATAGCCATGGTCCCCCTGGTAAGTAGAGTCTTGAGATAGTAAGGGATCCATCTGGGACTTGTACTCATCAGGAGCAAGACTATCCTGTAATAACAAAGCAGGAATGTTAATGAAGTTATAGCTAGAATGAGAAAATTTGGTCACTCAAGATATGACCTGAGACAAGTCTGGTGGCTGAGAGAACAAAGATCCTCCTTGTTGGCTTAGCATGAAGGACTGGCTCATGCCCATTGGTTGTGTTAGGCATTGAGTAAAAAACTGTGATTCTGAAGCTGAGTGCCCATCCTTTGAGAGAGAAAATAACAACAAATATATATTGCATAATATAACAAGTGCAACAAGAAAAAAATTGAAAAGATATCAATTACCTGTGTTCCATATGTTTGGGAGGTCTGAGAGCGGTTGCTGTACCTAGGTGGCTTGTTCTTTGATTGACTTTGCCTGCCACCAACCATTGGAGGGAACCTCCCAGATCCGGGCGGCACGCCCATGAAGGGGGGTGCAAACATATTCATAATGTAGGGAATCGGTACGGGCAGGTTCAAATTACTGTTAATCAATCTGTTGGCTCCTATGAATCCCATCTGGTCATGTCTCACATAACTGTCTGGATTAACTCTGGTCCCTGTTGATCACATCACTTGTATACATTAATGAAACAATTATTACAAAAATTAATATCCAAACCTGCACTTTGGTTAAATCTGTCATAGGCTCCACCAGGAATAAGGACCTCTCTGGCATCAAACATTGCAGTGCTCATAAACCTGCCACCCTATACAATGCAAATTTTTTAATGATTTCCATAACTGCATGACATATAAACATTAATAAAATTACTAACAGGATTGTAAGCATTGACAAGCTTCTTAGGTTTGCTGAATTGAATCATGCTTTCCTTTAAGTTATTCAGAGGACCTTCCACAAGAACATGCTGCTCTTTGTAGTAATTCAGCAGGTGATTCCACAACACTTGCTAAGATTTAAAATAAAAAGAACATGTAGTATGCACAAAACATTGGGATTGTATGTTGCAACAAACCTTAGACAGTACTTTAGGATTGCCCACAATTATTATTCCAAATCTGAAAAATTAAATCAGTAAATGTCAATAAACTATATAGCATACAGGTAAAAGAAAATAGAATCTCATTGTTATTTTAAATGTTTTGCTTCCTTGAGATGATTCTGGCTAAATATCCACACGGTTATATTCACAGTAAAACTATATTATCATCAATATACATCTTTACACTATCTGATATCAATAGGTAGAATGCAACAAGTACTAAAATAGGATAAAGTTAAGTCTTACTTTGCTCTCGTGAGTGCCACATTCAATCTCCTAGGGTCGTTGAGAAATCCTATTCCCTGATGCTCATTGGCTCGAACGCAAGACAGCACGATATAATCTTTCTCACGTCCCTGAAAGGCATCTACACTGGCCACTTCTATCTCCTGTAATTTTGAAAATTATTAAACATGAAATTCTTCACGTAATCTGCACATTTTCTTAAGCCAAACTACTTGATAAAGCTTTCCATGGAATGATCCACTGATCTGCATGCACTGCACAAGGTAAGCTCTCTGTCCCTCATAGGGAGTGATGATTCCTATCTGATCAGGTTTTACCCCAGCCTTTATGAATTTCGTTACTATCTTTTCTACATTGGCTGCTTCAGTTCTAAAGACCAATAAGAAAATATAGATAACTACCCACAGCATTGATACAATTAGCCTCACCTGTTCAAATAGGATGTCCCTGAACTTGATATTTCTTCTTGGCCAGTGGTAACATAGAAAAACATGGGTTTGTCTGGTTGTGGCCAAGGAAAGTCTAAGTTCTTCTTGGTTCTTTCAGCTTAAAAATAATTCAAACAATTAATCTGACATCTACAAGAAACAAAATTATAAACGCTTACTCGTAGTAACACCATTTTGCAGGGATCCTTCATAGAATAAATTTGAAGGGAAAGCACTCAGTGCTGGGTGCATCCTGTATTGCACTTGCAGCCTATTTGGGCGAATCCCAAGAATAACCAGCCTTTCAAACAGAGATTGCGAGAATCCTGCCTTAGCTGCTTTCTTGCACATCACCACAGGTCCAAGTTGGCAATGATCTCCAACCAAGACTAACTGTCTGCAGCCCATGACAACTGGGATCATGCATTCTGGTTCTGTTGCTTGTGTGCTTTCATCAATGAGAACAGACCTGAACTGCATTTTAGCAAGTCTGGGATCACCAGCACCAACACAAGTACAACAAATGACATCTGCATTCTGCACGAAGTTAACTTGTCAGATAAAAACTCAAAATGAATCATAAGTTTTACTAAATCTACCTGAAGCAAATCCCTTTCACACTGTCTCTTCAGGGTTCTGTATCTTTTTTCATCAGAAGATGATAACTCCCCTGTTTCATCTTTTAGTTGTTGCAATTTCTGAAGCTCTGTCATGCTATAGGAATAATTAATGTTAGTGTCCAGAAGTTCTTAAAATAAAAATTATCAATTACTTGTCCATGTTTCTTATTTGATTGTGGAGAGCCAAAAACGAGACAGGAGAATCAATTGCTTCCCTACTCTTTGCACAAAGTCTCACAACTTTAAGTCCCGTCTTGTGCAGCTTCTCGGCCAACTGATCGACTGCTATGTTCGAAGGAGCACAAACTAAAACTGCCGAGCCACTCTGCTTCACGAGATGGTACACCACCGTCGCAGACGTTACAGTCTTTCCAGTACCCGGAGGACCCTTTAATGAATAAAGCCATCCTTGAAAATATGGTAATGAAGCAAATTTAGAGGCAATTCACGTCAAACCTGAATCAGACTAAGAGGATGCTGCAGGACTGTTTTCACTGCATAAACTTGAGAATGGTTGAGTTCAGGAAGTCCAGGTGCACTGAATCTTTTCGGAAGCTGACACTTGATGGGCACGTCTTCCACTTCATGGCCCAGCAACTTGTGGAACAAATAACTTGACACTGACATTTCATCAACTGCAAATGTCTTCATTGCTGCTTGCATTCTGCATACAAAATTCATAATTCAAGAGTCGCAGACATTTATATAAACACAAACCGATAAAGAAAAGACAAATTAGAGGTGGCACGGGCTGCACATACACAAGGAAACCACATAACAAAATATTTTAACCTGTCAAAGGATGTGGACTTCCAGACAAAATCAACAACAAAGTTATGTGTGCAGTCAATTGGTACTCCTGCATTGCTTTTCAACTCCACAGCAACTTCATCACCAAAATCTAGAAATAAAACAAAAACAATTATAAGCAACAGAACATCAAACATGTCACTTAGACATCTTAGAATAAAGAAAAGTGTTACTGTCAGCAATCTTTATGACATGTCCAACTCCAGACCAGGGCTTGTGAAGTTCACCAACATATCTCAGTCTCAATTCATCTCCTTGCATAAGCTTCATATCTAAGCCATTATAAGCTACATTAATTCGTATTAAGTTTAATCACACAGCACAACATTCAAATTAATAGTTTATTCCACTTCATTATACCTTCATTAGCCTTGACAAAATGAAAGTAAGCAATCCTTTTCTTGTTCAGGCCTACATCCCACCTGATGACAATGTTATCTTGAGTCTGAGACTCCTTCAACTTTTTGTCATAGTCAGCTTCCAACTTTACCAGAGGTCCAAAAACATTTTGATATTGATATGCATCTTCATATCTTAAAAAAGATTTGCATCAACTAAACATTACAGTCAATAGATTCATTGATTTAATGGTTTTCTACCTCATCATAATTGATTGTGGCTCCTCATCAATCCCAGGTTTTTCAAGGTCTTCCAGTCTTGCATCAGGATTGTCCTAAATATTTAAACAATATACACTTATAGGCACCATTCAAGCTTTAACATAACTTTCCACAACCTTCCACAGCTCCTCCAACTTGTTAATTTGCTGTGCAGAAATTTGACGAGTCCTAAGCTGTTCATCCTCACTAGGAACCTTCACCAGCCATGATAAGAATTGCCTGTCTTGAATAAGAGGCTGCCACAATGAAGGATCCCTGAAAAATGTCCATTTTGGACTTTAGTCAATGCAATGTTGCCAACTATGCAAAAATGTACCAATTCATGTCCTTTAAATTTGTAGAAGAAGCACATGGCTGTCTGCACAGGAGGACAACTACAGAATCACACTTAGCAGGTATGAACCCAAGCAAGAAGATGTTCTTGCAACCACAATTGTAGCACTCTAAAATGGTTTCTCCTAGAGGTCCATCCTTATGTAAACTGACTTCTTTGGCTTTAGCTCTCACCAAATGATTCACAATGTGGCTGAACAAAATTCACAAATCATGATGAAAAATCTTCATATTGATATCAAATTACTCCTACCTTCCTGATGTATTTCCTCTGCCATTACAGAACCACTTCTTTGTCGAATTACACATGACAACACAGGCCGGATCGTGTATTCCACAATACCTGAAATTTATGACATTTGTCTCAAAGGAAATTCGACATAAATTCAAGACATTAACACTTACGCGCAGGCATGCCTTGGTAGATCTTTTATGCAAAACTGATCATCTTCATCCTCTTCAAATGTTAGCTCTGCCACACCTTGAGTGGCAGTCTTGACATTGCTATCCAAACCATTCAACAATGAGTCTGTCTTCTAAATTCAGTTAACGCATGACAAATTACAACAAATGTTAAACTTTAAATTATGGAATAAATAACAGCAAATGAAATTAAAACGTAAATATAAGCCTATTGATACAAAAAATTGTCCTCAATAAAGTAAGCTCTAAGTGGAGATAGCCACTAATATAATCCCAAGGGCGCTCATGGCTCCTCAGCTAGACACACACGTTATAATTGCCAAATACTTAACACGTTTTACACGAAATTATGACAACATTAACAAAATGGGTCAATGCTGTTCCAGCTCAATGGCAAAAAACAATTCGAATAACCTGAGTAACATTGTGCTCATCAAACTGGGAATTTTGAGTTTGTGATGGAAGGGTAAACTCGCTAAAGCCAAACTCAACATCTTGGGTATTAGCACAGACTGGGTCGTCTTCAGTATCCAAGAAAGTTAAGGGCTGTGAGCTGAATGCATCCATTAGTAGAACGTTTTAGCGCTACTGAGACCTGGAAGACCACTCGGACAAAAATATTACAGCAAAACTTCCGCAAACAAAGACATAAAATATTTTCATTTACTATAGAATCACTTATTTAAAACTTTATATTATAAAATAACTGAAATGAAAATTATTATTTTAAAGCAAAATTAAAAACTGTTTTGTTCTACATTATTACATGGTTAATTCTCTAACAAAGTTTAGATTTTATTCCATCGGTGAAGTAACATGGATGAAGGTTCCAAAGGCCGACGACCTGTTGGTGAGTTTCCAGGATTATTTTGATGAACAGAGTTTACTGCGACATTTTAGCTTTGCTCAGGGTAGCAAATCTCACCTCACGAGGCGCTGATCTTTTTTCTTTGCTTTCTCGAAGCAACCCTCATTCCACGGGAGCAATTCCATCATTTTAAAAATTAAATATTTATTTTTAAAAAGATTTAGCAAGAGTTGTTGGGGGACAGATCATATATACCAAAAACGCCGAGTTGGATCGTATTAAGTTTTTGGTTAAGGGACACAAACAATCAGAGACGTCATTTTAGCTTTACCCAGGGCGGAAAACCTTAGACAACTTAATGAGTCGACCTTTTTATTGTTCCTCACCAAAATATCTGGGGATTTTAAAGCAATGCTAAGGTCAAGCGAGACAAAGAAAAGTTCGTCTCGCTAATCTCGATTTAAGTATATTCTACCCATTTCATTATAAATGTGTTATATGAAAAATCAATGTAAATATACTTCATTCATTAAGGCAATTTGATTTATAGCAGCAGAGGCGCTTCTTGTTAGCCAAGATTTGTAAAGCGCTCCATCAAGGGGCTCCTAAAAGTGTTGGAAGTATTTAGAACACGACCCATTAAGACTGTCGCTGCTATCGCTTTACGCGGGAACGCAACCCATTCATCTAATTTTATTTTGGAGCCTGCCTGCTAAACCAAAGATTAGAAAAATTCAACTCTTTTGAGTCTGGACTAAAAACCCTAAGACCAATAATTTCTCT
Organism: Whitmania pigra; assembly: GCA_021613335.1. Classification (NCBI taxonomy): domain Eukaryota; kingdom Metazoa; phylum Annelida; class Clitellata; order Hirudinida; family Haemopidae; genus Whitmania; species Whitmania pigra. Next base: position 3,588,592 of record JAJTWR010000299.1, read on the forward strand.
CAACCTCTCATTCCGCGGGCGCACTCCAGTTTTAGACCACTAGTTAATGTCGAAACATAATGGAGACTTCAGATGCTCCTCTCATCACTGCACCCACCCAATACTCTTATTCTGACACCCACTCTTCCCCTAAAATATTATCGAAAGGCATTCGGTAAGACCCACACATTCACGGCACGCAGTCCCATCACATTCCAATGTGTAAGAGATTGGCTCATTTGTCTTATCAAAAATGTTTATTGCCTCCATCATCCATCTATTCCATACACTTTTCTTACTCATTTTTCTAAACTTCAATCTCTGGAAGTCACACATGAATTCACCTATATTTTCATTTAGATGTTGGAGTGAATGCAAGTTAGGATAAGATTCAGTTTTTTTAATGATAATGATATACTGAGTTAGTTGTGTTCTTTAGCACATCTCATGTGATGTTGATAATAGCCAAACTTTTATCATTAAGATTTTGTTGTAAAAACCAAGGTGTGCAGAATAAAAATGTGTTAATATTTTTAAAATAAAAATAAAGTAGCACGTTGTGCATTTTTTATCTCATGCCTCCTGAGCCTGACAGCAATGCATACCTCTGAACAGAAGCTGATTCCATGATAGCTCTTAAAAATAAAACTGTTATAAAATGAATGACTTTACCCTTATAGGGAAAATGATACTTATCAAATATTGGTGGTAGTAAAAATGGTGAAAATTAAATCTGCAGTGTTTGCAATGCTAAAAATTTGAGTCCAGCTTTTAGTTTGAATATATAAAGCATAAAAATACCAAACAATTAGTAATGAAATGTTTTAGAGATGTAAAATAAATAGCAAAATTGAGAAAAGCAGCATGAGACACTTGAATAACTGCCTAAATGCTGAAAAAACAATTTTAAACTTCTTTCTTGAGGAAGCACATGCTTAACAGGCCCAGATCTTGACGATTACTTGTCAGAAGGTTTGTTAGGAGAGGAACTCATGTCCCAACCATTATTTATGTTTGATCCTGTGCTGGTGGGGTTCCAAATGCTTCCATTGTTCTCGAGAGTGTTGAACGGATCGAAGATAGCATACGAATCATTATCCTGAGAGCCCAGCTTGAGAGGCTCAGATCTCCAAAGCGAGGATGGAGAGATCCAGGTGCTTTCCTCAGGAGGCTTATAGTTTGACCAAGGAGATGGTCCAAACATATCATACCTGGGTGTTAGTGGAGACATACAACCAATTCCATTAGACAAGCATGACTGGGAGGACCAGTAACCAGAATAATCATTCCAAGGTTGTTGAGTGGGAGTTGCACTTTTTCCTATTCCTGACCATTCTAAAATAACAAACAGTCTCAAAGATAACAAATAGATTAATTAAAAATTAATAATCAAATTAATCTTAGTTACTTCCCCAAGTTTCTTGGGAGAATAATTAACTGGTTTTGTTTTACTTTTACTAACCTGATATTAGCATCTTCTTCTGGTATTCCAACAATCTCTTACGTCTTTCAGCCAGCAAGGTTTGCATCATAGCATCATGCTTTTCTATGGGTGGTTTGAAACTATTGATGGGCTCCAAATAATCTAAGATCAAAATAGCCAATGTCATTTATAAACAACAATATTTCCTTCTGGTAAGTTCTTAATATAATATTTAAAAAACTTTAAATGTTTTGAAAAAAATTTAACCATTATGAATGAGTTCCTTTGAGTCAGAAGCAGCCTTGAAATCTGGCCTTGAGGCACTGCTATTGTTAAGAAGGTGAGTGTTGGTTAAGAATGGATCTGGTGCAATGTTTTGGATCGAACTCGTAGAAGAGCCCTTGAATGTTGAATTGATATCACTGTTCGTTGAAGGGGAATCAGCCTGAGTCCAAGGTCGACGAATAGTGGCCCCAACTGCTGCCACGGGTCGACCTCCAAAATTTGAGAGCGAGGACACGGGCAGAGGAGCTGCAATCATTTATTTCTTCAAATGAACCATGTTTTTACAATATCTTTGCAGCTAATTATAAAGTTCCTAAAGAGTTACTGTTTGTTGACTTTGTTGCCATTTTTTAACTAAATAAAAGTCTGTGATTGAAAGATGTCTAAAATGGTGTTAAGGAGATTATCACTATTCCATAATTATATTTATTAGAATAAAACAATGAAACTATTTCAGACATTAATCAAATCTTTGTAAAGGCAATTAGTTCCAAAAATGTAGCTACTTTGCTGAAAATGCCTTTTTTGTACAATTAATTACATCACCCCACATTTAGATTATAAATAATCACATAATACATAATGTAATTATTTTTTTAATGTAAAAATTAATGTCATTAATTACCGTCATGAGCAACATGGGTGGAAGTCTTGAGAGGCTTGACATTGTTGCTGGTTGTGGATGCAGAAACCTCAGGAGACTCACTCGGAAGGGGATGAGAACATTTGCTTTGCTTGTCAGTGCTGAGTGAGGCAGTTTTTAATTTGGCAAAATTGCTTGTTTGATTTACAATATCACTGAGATCATCGCCTGTTTAAAATTTAACATTTTATTCTTGACTTTTATGAATTGATGTAGAACCATTTAAAGAAATAATCAAACCATTAGTTGAAGGGGAGTCCCACGCAGGAGTTGGCGATTTGGATTGGGGCCTTGCATTATTTTGAGAAGATGATCCTTAAGAAGCAGAAAAGAAACATTTGCAGTTAACAATCTCAGAGCTTAACAACATTTAAATATAGACAAACCACAGTAGGGATTGTTTGATTTTCTTTTGCCTCTCAGAGGATTAGTAGATGTTTTTACTTTGCTGACTTCTGGTTTTGGCAAGGTTCTGCTTTAAAGTTATAATGTGTAATGTAGATAAATTACAACATTCCACTCTTGTCTCACTAATGTAATTGTCCGAAAATTTCTTATTTTAAAGTCTAAATGATGTGAACGAAGAAAACTTCGTGTAAGGAACCTTATTTTTGTATTGTCTTCTGCTTCTTTACTCAACTTTCTTTTTGGAGAATGAGAAGTTGTTCTTTCTGTGTGCTCATCAGCATTGATGATATTTGCAGGAGCAGTGCTTTTTGTCACCTTAGTTTTGTCCCTCTTAGTCTGAAGATATTCAGCCAAAATATTTTTGTCATCATTTTCCAAGCTCGACGTGTCAGTTGCTGTGGAAGATGAATCGTCGTTTTTATCTGGCAGCTTCATCTCATTTATCAGTCCTTTTCTGGCATCTTGCTTGAAAGAACGAGATCCTGTTAAAATGACAATTACAACATCCTTACTTAAAATATTCGTTCAAGAGAAACAATATTTGTGATAATATTAATAAATTGCAAGCACTATCTTCACAAAACATCAAAACGAGTCACCTTCATTTTTGTTCTTCATAAAAACCTTATCGCCTGCATCGGCTAGGATGTCGAGAGGTTTATTAGACGACTGGAAGTTCTTCTGCCTCTTGTTTTTCCTCAGAGTCAGAATGCCTTCTGCATCAGCTCTTCGTTGGAGGAGTAGGCTGTTTCTTACTTGTGTAGGACTAAGATCTTCTTTTTTGGGATTCTGAACCTTTTCAACATTTCTTGATTTCAGGATATTCCAGAAACAAAAAGAGAATTTGGAATTTTCAATTTTCTTTTTTGGCTCTGTGGAAGTCTTTTTGTGATTGCTTTGACTGAAGAATGAGACTTTCAGGCCCTGGTAAATATCGGAGAGAAAGGACACGAGACTGGTAGACGATTTGGAAGGCTTCTGTCCAACCAATAACCTGCTCGGACTCGGTGCCGACAAGCTGGACTGCATGGCTTTGGTATCCGACGTGGTACCCAATGTCTCTTGCGAGAGAACCTTTCTATTTATGCATTTCGGAGTTTCGTTGCTGGTGCAGAGACGGAGATCAAAGACCTTGTACCTATCGTAGTAACCTTCTAATTGTTCGCTTCTCAGTCGATGCAATTCATTGCTGAGTATTTGATTAGACTCATAATAGGCAGCTGTAACAATACAAATGGCCATGAACGCCATGAGGACAACGATGCAATAAAACATCATCGGCTCCCATAGAGGACGGGGAAGAACGGAAGCACATTTTGAGATCATGTGACCGGGTATGTTGACGTGCATGATGAATTCCATCTCAGTCATGAGATGAGTTCGCAAGATCAAAACCTGCCGAACCTTTGACATGCTGAAGTCAGGAGTGAAGCTGAAATGAGATGAAAGTATTCATAACTCGTTGAGTTTGTAACATTCTTATTAACATGCATTTAAAAGATAATATGGAGAAAAGTCAATAAAGTGCTTCAATAAGGCTGATATAAATCTTATCAAAAACAATTAAAGTGGGAAATCTCACAGGATGCTGAGTTTTTTACTCTCATTGGCTTGAAGTGTTAAAGGAGTGCAATCCAGAACTTTGAATCCATAACCCTCACAAATCCTCCCAGAAATTTCAAATGAATGAATTGTTACAGGAAGTTGTCCTAAATTATGGAGAGTAAAACTTCTCTTTATTGAAAAGTTGGGCTGGGTTCCTTTGGAGATGCCGCCTTCTGTTCGAATTTAAATCAATAATTAATTCGTTTAATAACATGAGAATGCTATCAACTTATGTCAATACATAATTTTCTTTTATAATATTAGTAAATCATCGTCCGATCTCGCCTGAAACTCACTCTCACACAGCTTCATGTGCTTGTCGGACATTTCAAAGGAGAGAGGTTTTGTTGATCCTGGCTTTCTGTTGCTGAGTCTCAAATCTCCTTTGCCACCCTGTCCTTGTACCCCTATGAGTTCAATTACAGTCAAGTTGTTCCTGTTAAATGAAGAACTAATTACTGAAATATTTAAATAAAAACTTCTCAAAACCAGCATCCTTGTTTATTTTGCATGCCGAATCAGAAATGAATGAAGTATTAAGTAACAATGGCAAATAATGAAAGACTATTACAATCCTAAATTGTCCTTATGACCCATAATTCATTGGTAACAATTACAAATAGTTGAGCAGAATTGTGAATCTCAAAGAATGTCGCCATTGACTTCCTTCAAAGAAATGGAGAACTCTGAGACATTTTCTTGTTTTAATTAAGCTAATTCTTGCATAAAACATTAGATTTAACCTGATGATGAAAATGGATGAATGCTTTTCCTCATCTTTAGGATGGAAAATTAGTTCAATAGAAACTCGTTTGCCTGGCTGTAGTAATATTACAGATGTGTTTGCAGATGGATAAATGCCAGAGATGTGAGGTTCAATTGGCAAGGTCTTCATGGAATCCAAATCGAGGATGGAAGAGACGACGAACGAATTTGACGCTCCTTCTCTTGCAGATGCGTCGAACTCAAACGACTCATCGTCATCATTTTTTGTTACGAAGTTTGAGCCAATTGAAGCCATCAATTGTTGGGTATCAGGATACATGAAGTCTGGCACGATGTGCAACAACAAGGGCAAGTTTGAGGGGTTCTCAATGGTAATCCAATCACTCTATTAAATGCAAATTTTAAATAACATCACAAACTCTAGCACCACTGCACTTGTAGTAATTTGCAACAACAAAGTCAATAAAGTCAAAAGTTGTTAATCTTTTTCTACATTTATGTAGTACTTGTGGTGGAAAAGCTAACAGTTAGGGCTAAATAGCGAGTGATTGACTTTTAATTAATATTGCACATCAAAGTTACCAGAGATAATCAAGAAGTTATTTTGAATATTTCATACCAATTTAACTAGAAATATAGTAAAATAGAAAATGAAGTACAAAGCTCACAGTCTGACTTCCAATTTGAGTGAGAGGAAAGGAGATTCTGGATTGATTGAGTAAAGTTGGCCAAGAAAGATGTGCTTGAAGATTGAAGAGAAAACCTTTAATGTAATCTGTATTCAGTTGCATTGTCATGTTGGAACTGCAAATAACAAAAAATACCCCATAGTCATTGTAAAATCAATAAGCAGCCTGAAGCAGGTGAATGATAATAATTACATTTTCTCTGAGGGTCTGAGGTTGTTGAACTTGTGTCTTGACCTCAAATAAAGTAAGATGTCTACTTCCACGGCACTCCTATTCAACGTCAGACTGAGAAGCCACGAATGGCCAACTTAAGAGAAAATATAAGAAATCATTTATTCGATTGGCTTAGTGTTTCAAGAAATTAAGATAATATTTTATAGGTTATTACCTGAGACATCTGTAGAAAGGGCCAAATAGTAATCTTGCATGTTGCCCTGAAGAAGGTCAAAGTATAGCTTTCCTAGCTGCATGTGAAGAAAGTATTTATTTCATTAATATATCCTGGCAAAAGATTGTACCCTATGAAAACCACTTAATTAGCTAAACATATAACAATGACAATATACCAAAGATTCTCTGTTTGGACCGATCATTATCGAATGATGGGTCCTTGGAATGAATTTAAATCTTGGATCACTGGAGGCAAACGTGACATCCTGAAGTCTTAAATCTCTCTGGAAACTGCTATTGACACGTAAATCTATCCACACGACTTTGCCCTTCGAATATCAAGTTTTAAACATCAAACATCATGAAACTGGTTTTAAAGTTTCCCTTTAAACACTTTAACTTACGGGGAAGCATTTATGGAATACAAGCTTTGAAGGATCAATTAGGATGTTGCCAATAGACGTTTGAAGGTTGAAAGTCAACATGAGCAACTACAAGTTTTAATAATGCTTAAAAATCATCTAGCAACTAAAAATCATGTCCAAAATTCGGTAAAAAATACAAAACTACCCGACCTCGTCTTCCGTCTCCATGACAACTTCGGCTCGGTAAGAACCTTCTTGTTCTGGAGCTTTGACTTTTAGCATAAAAGCTGCCTCATAGTAACTCCTAAGAAGAACCTGGCATGAACTCTTTCAAATGAAAATAAAAGAATTGTCAGAGTAACCAAGATAAAGAATAAAATTCAATCCGAACACACACACATGTGCCAAACAAGGTCCCGCTGTCCTGCCATGCTGCTGGCCATTTTTGGGGCCAATGTGGAGTAATTCAACTGTGGCTCCATCAAAATTTGTGTAAAACTTGGAAATAATAATCTGCAGTTAAACAAATTATGATTATTGTTAAATGATTATCGTGGATAATTAAGCTTTACATCGATCGGGTTGTTATTGAGCACTGTGAAGTTAAGAGATCTTTTTTCTCCTGTGGCAAGTGTTCCAAAATTCAGGTAGCCACTCAAATAATTTGAATCGTGGTAAACCTGCAGTTTCCCGTTATAAACTATCACGGACACGGAGAAAAGAGATAAATTCGTGTGAAGAATCATTTCCGTGTTAAAGTGCAGGTCTGCCCTCTCCGGATGAAACATCAGAGTCAACAGAAGCAGCTCTTCACCAGGCCTAATTAGAACTGGTCTCGAGAAATTTAAGACCTGATAACACAAACGAAAAAATTATTCTTTATTTATTTATTTATTTGATTATAGTCCGTTGCATAACTGAGATGATTTGGACTTTAAAGTAGTGTCGGCCACCGGGGACGGTGGGTTTTATGCCCAGACCCGGGAAAATTATTCAAAAACACAGCTTATTTATATAGCACCATGAGCAGAAGCAACAGGGCGCTCAAATCATTTATGTAGCGCTGCACACCAGCTGTAGAAACTGGGTTTCGAACATGACATGTAATGACCATCTCAAGGCACATTTCATCGACTGGCAAAATGCATTCAGAAATGGTTTCATTTCAGTTGTTCAAATATAATTTCAGAAATGTTGAAGTTACACATCAGTCACTCAACTAATCTTCTGGTATATATTTGATAAGCATCAATTACTGCTTATGTTTGAAGTCAGAAAGCAAATTTCACTTATGAGAGCAAATGCACAACCTTAAGTTAAAGAAGGAAATCGAAAACGATCAGTTTATTTCAAAACAACGGAAATATTTTAAAGTCATGCTTTATTTTGAACAATGAAACTTTTTGAATTTCACTGCTTGAAATGCGAGACAATGTTAAAATGTCAATTTTACCATAAATTAACTTAGTATTTTTTTAGGGACATTTGTAATAAATTGAATTAAAACGAAGATGTAAAAAATCCAGATATGCATTGATCAGATGTATTGAATCACTCACCGAGAAAAAACCTTTCGCCTGTGCTCCTAAGCTGACATTGAATATAACAACAGGATGTTGAAACAAGTTTTTTACAGGAAAGCTATGTGAGATGGTTTGATTGTTCCCCAAACTATAGAAATATAAACTCTTGTTGTACTGGAGATCCCTGTTAATGGGAAGCAGCATAAATCAATTACCGAAGCTAGATTGATGGAATGAATTAACAGAATGCACAGACACATGCAATAGCATAACATATTATCTCTTATTTGAGGCTTTGTTACAGCAAGCTACAATGACTGAATTAAATCAGAAAGTAGAATAACAGATTAACATCTTTACCCAAAAAAAACTTGTGCCTGGTAAGGGATTTGCAACTTTTGTGGAGAATCTGCTGACCATAGGACAATGTGTCCACTGCATTCCTTTAGGGACACTGCTTTTGAGGCTAAAACCAAACTCTTGGTCACTAAGTTGTATTGAGAGCATCCTGTTTGTAAGGATGTAAATACCTTGAAACGTTACTAAAGCCACACCGGATGGGTTGAAGATGTCGTACTTGACTTCCAGTGGCACAAAGTCTACCTCGATGGCTTCGTTCGGTGGTTCGACGGTTACGTTCTGCAACAATCAAACATTTTAATTTTTGATACTTTCATTTCTACTGTCAAAAATGCTGGAACAATTTTATAAAATGAAATATTGAAATGATTTGTTTACATTGATGTAATTGTGTAATTAATGGAACAAATCTTACAGTTATGTGTATAGACTGTGATTTAGAGTTTAGCACTTCTAGTTTGAGACTTGTGTTTTCATCAAATGTTCTCAAAATGCCAAAATCTAACATCTCAGTCACAGAGAACAGACCAGGACCTAGAAAAAACTTAATTAGTATTGAGGAAAAGGAACAGTTCAACAAATAAGTGGTATACTTGAAGTAACTTCAACTTCCATGGGTACCACCAACATCTCTTCTTTGCTTTCTTTATTTGTTTTGATTCGGATAAAAGCCGTATGATTGTTTTCAACCCGGCCTAGAAAGTTGGCTTTCATTATAGGTTTAGTTTCATAGGGTGGAATTTCCTAGATAAAGCAAGCACAACAAAATAATTATAATGTATTCAAAGTTGAGTACAAAGAGTAATCAATCTTTGCTAATAATAGTAATAACAGCCATAATACCAACCCACATGTCCTTGGTGGCTTCAACTTCACCTGAAGGAAGTTCAAGGTGCAAATCACTCCCGCTGCTGTAAATTTCTTGAACCTGCGATCAACAGAATGATTTATAACATCATTTGAGGCAAAAGGTGTATCCTTAAATTCAGATGACATTAAGTAACGTGGGCAAATGAATCTCATTTCCAAGTTACCTGCAGAACCGATCCGTGGGGGTTGTACAGGTGTATGACAGGGGAAAAACTGCTATTTATGGGAACTCTTGCACCGAGAACCGGTCGGATCCTGTAAGGGTTTTGCATTCCTTCGCCAGAGACCTTCGGGTTATTGTGAGCATTTAACAACAAAGTAACAAGCAGTAAGGCATGCAACCCACGTGATATTTGAAGGACCCACGCGAAGAATGAATGTACAGAGTGGTCTTTATTTGGCCAAGATTTTGAGCAAGAAAGCAAATTTCAAATGTTGTATTTCCCATTGGGGCTACCAACTGCATCAAACATAATTTTGAGTTAAATGATGCTATAAAATCAGTAATTTATTATATACATATAAACAGAAATTTCTAATTTACAAAAAATGATCTGAAAACTTCTATTTCCATCTATCAAAAACAAATTTCTAAATTATAAAATTACTTAACAATGAAACAAACATAAAGCATAAAAATATATGAGCCCATCAGTAAATTCACATTTGATAGATTTCTCTATACAAATACAGTGAGCACCATTTCAGGGAAGCATTTGAGAAACACACACACACAGTAGACAAACAACCCAATCCAAGTTCATACATTTCGAAAGCCTAAAAAATGCATCTTCTAATGACCTTTAACCTCCAGCATGCACACGACTGTATATTCAGATGTATAACAAAGCAGCAGTAATAGGCTGCAGGATTACCTTATCCTCAAAAAACGAGCAGTGAAAATGAGGGCTGCTACCCGAGATGGACAGAAGGTGGAGGCTCAGTTGGGTGTTGGTGTTGTGCACCATGATCTGCTGCACAAAAGGCATTCCGATAGGTCTGCGTGAAAAAATTTAAATCAATAATTAATTTAAGTTGCAATTACCAGTTTTTAATCAAATTGTTGCAATTTGATTTAATTTTAAAACAAAACTCATTCGCTTTTTAACACAATAAATGTTCTTTAAATTTAGTGAAAAATCAATTATGTAACATTGCAGCATCCAACAACACTGATCATTTCCATTAGCATGAAATGGTTTCTCTCATTTGTGTGCATGCAATTATTCCACAAGTTTTTTAAACTGCAGGAAGGAAATTTGTTCCCCAATAATATGATGTTATTAAAATCCAGTGACTGCAAATTTTTTTCACTCTCAGCAACATTTGTATGCATATTAATTACACTTTCGTGTACATCTTATGTATGTTAAATACCGTGACAGAGCATACATTGGAAAGCACAAGATTTTACAAAGCTAATTAGAAACATTTGTGTCAGGCGTAGTAAAGTCTACTTAGAATCCCTCTTAAATAGCAGATTTGTAATAACTTCTATATATGGAATAAAATATACTTTATTTCACTCTTAATCAAGAACTAGTAAATCAAATATAACAAGAACATAAGCAATCCCACTACGAACCTTGAACCATAATCCATAAAGGGTGGATTGAAAAAAATGTCGCTGAAAAACAAACAAAATTTTCAATGGAATTGTCATCACTATCAATTAAACAAATCACCAAAGAAAGCCTGCCACATAACATGAGATATGACGTCTTAAGATAAATGTCTGACTAATGTCCACTTATGACACACATTAAATTTAATCTGCTGTCTATCTGCTACCTGGACTCAATCAATTATTATGTGGGAAAATCAATTTGCATCAATTAATCATGCAATAGAACAGTGCACACATATTTATGAAAAGTACAAATGTTATTGAGAACTTACCTATTAAAGCTAGGAGATTCATATCTGAGGGACTCCTTTAAATAAATAATATACATAATAAAATAAAATATAATAATATACACACATTGTATATTATGTATTGCAGGCAAAAAATATTTTAAAATTCAACTTTTAAATCTATAATGTAAAACTCATTACTTCTGTTACTCATAAGTCACAAAGTCAGCTAACCAATCATGATGTTTTAAACACATCTTAACATAAAATGAAATTTTAAATATTCTCAGTGATTTGTACAATTGAAGCAGTATGTTTGGCTCTACAATCAAGATTGATAAATATCATCTTTTGTTTATTGATTAATAAATTGAAACCAATAAATCAATGTTTATCAATATTAAACTTAAATTTTAAAAGTAATTTTGTTTGTGGTTTTGAAATACCGTTACTCAAAAATCTCAAGTCAGTTTAAGCAAGGAATAAATTGAATAGTTGTACTTGGAATGGTCTTCCAGAATTATAAAGCTCTTCTTCTGCTCCATTTATAAAAGCTGAAAAGATAAATGAGCAAATTTATACATTCCTAACTCAAAAATTTCAAAAACACATGCTCTACTATGAAAACTCCCATCTATCAAGATTATTAAATAATTATATTGGAGCAAAGTTTTTTTTTCAAACAATTGAAAGCAATAAATGTACAAGTTGATTTTGTAAAAATGTTGAGCTGATGCCTTTATTCAAAACAATTATTTTATCTACTAAAACTAAATTTGTTTCAAGATGAAATTGAGTAAAAATGTCTTCTCAATAATAGCCAAGAGTGACTTATTTAAGGCTAATTACTTGAACCATGTATTCCATCATTCCATAATGATGCAAACATTGCAAAATTGTAAACAAATTCAAATTATGCATGTTTAGTAGATCATTTACTGAGTTACAAGTGCTTAGATTGTTGTAAAAGTGTTTTTATTGACTAAATTACATTATGTAGCATTCATAGCAATGCAAATTATTTCTGAAACAAATATTCTTGCTTGCACAAAAACCATCAATGGCAAACACACAAGTAATTATATGCAATATCAAATATGATTACAGATTAAGTTCACTTCGATCTTTGATCTACCTTAATGTCTTCTTAACTATTTTGCATTTGACTTGCATTGATTTTGGCGTTGACTGACTTTGCAAATAAAAAAACTGTCACAATTTTACCTCAACAGAGAACCTCAACGATCTAGCGAAAACGACCAAAAATGTAATGCACTCGAGTGTTGGGCTAATTTACAAAAACATGCTCAGAAAACATAATCCCTAATATGATAGAAGATGTTCAAGCTATAACCTTTGCTTTGCAGTTCAATGCTTCCTCTGCACGGAACTAGTTTTGAAACAATATTTACAAATATGAAATAATGCAGGACTTTTTTTATAACTCTACTCTTTCCCTTTTTAGCGCTAATCGCCATATTGCATCGAATCAACATTGTATACTTCCGTGACAAATATGTTCTTGGACGCAGCCATGTAAAAGTTACTAAGCAAATATGAATTGGGTGCATCCAACAAAATAATTCTTATCTATTTTTGTTATTTAACAATTAATGTTTTTTTTATATTAACGTGGCTTTATGCTTTATTAGGCACAGTTGTGGAAGAGTTCTCACAATGTTTATCTGTTACTGTGCCCTTTAAAAATTGCTATTGTACACTGCACAATGTTCAATCTGCTGTTTTAATTACCATTAAAATATTTTAAGTTATTAGTTATAAGTATTCTTATTGATTCGTCTCTCACAATACCCATCATTTCATGTTATATTCAAATCTTTAATAGTTTTGTTTACTAATTATTATTACTTTTATTTAACTATTTAAATTAATACATATCTGTTTATAGTTGGATTAACTCCCTTAATTTGAAATTTCATACATGTTACTACATCTTTTCCTAGGATATCACTAATACAATCAATTTCTATGGTTGGAATCAAAAGATTGGTGCACGCAAAAATAATTTTACACGTATTTTGTTTTAAAGTTTTATGGAAGGGTTTATTTTACTCTAAGCATAAATATTTACGTTTTTGAAAGCATAAATATATAGCAAAATCTGACAACTTTGACTTAAACTTAATAAATTAAATTACAAGTCGATTCTTATTTTAGTAAAATTTATTTTGTGTAAATTTAATTATCACATCATCCACTTGTTGATTGAGTTACACGTGTTATTGTTTGATTTGTTCAATATATTTTGGGGTGATTGGATCGGAGTTGTTTCGGTTTGGCACTAGGAGCTTGGAAGGATGAGTTTGCTGCGGTCACTTCTGTTTTTTGTGATTTTTGCCTTTACCTACGGAAAAAGTGCGTTTGACGTTTTATTTGTTTATTAATTTGCATATCTTTATGAAAGCGCTGTAACATAAGCCAGCAGACTTAAATACCATGCAAAATGTGATACATAATATAATAAATGACACAACAATGATTAACATTAATAATTACCTTGTTAAAATTAGCATCGCGAGTCTACATGAAAAATTCCAATTGAATTTTGGTGGGTTTTGGTGGAGTGAAAGAATTTGGCGTCTTGGGGAAGTATTTCAAACCCTTGAAGAGATACCTAGAGCACATATAATATATTTGTACAGATGGGGGAATTCTGTCAAAAGAATTTAATGAGAGAGAGATAATTCAGTGAAATATTTGAGTGTTGTTCATACTGTGGTGTTCGTAGTCAATTTAGATAATTATGACAGTGAAGTTAGCAAGACTTTAGCCAGAAGTTATTAATCAATAACTCTGGAACGCATAAAGCTAGAAGCATAATTTATTACTTGCTCGAAAGGTTTTGCTTGGGAAATTAACGTATTAAAATTATATGTTTAATCAAAATTTAAGACTAATGTATGAAGTTTTAATTGTTATAATGAGAAAACTAAAATTCATTGATGTGTTTCAAAATAGGCTTCTAGACTATTGAACGAAAGAGACGATACAACGAATTAGACCTTATAACGAAATTAAAAATTTGTCAAATTAAAATTTAATTCGAATAAATATTGCCATTATTAAACATGCATAAAAACAACAAAGTCCTGAAATTTATGCCAAACAATAAAAATTTGAAACTCTGGCGATAAAATTGAATTTACTAGTTCTATTTATTAAATCAAATCTTTTTTTATTCCTATATATATTGGATCTTATAACGAATTAGATCTTACAACGAATTGGATCTTATATTCAAATCGTCTTCTTCCTCCAATAGTCTGGCACCCTTCAAAATATATTTAAATACTAAAAAATATTTCCTTTCGTAAAATATATATTTAGCTGACGTGTCTCCAGAGCAAGTAACCAAAACTTAATTTTACTTTACTTTTCATATAATTTTTCTTATAACTTTTCTTATGCTTAGAGACCTTCCTCAAAAAAATTATAAGTAAAGATTGTTCTTGGTGTTCCAACTGTTTATGATCCTCAGATAATAATATGATTTAGAAGCTTACTTTTTCACATTTTTAGCTGCTAAGATTAAAGTGGCTAATGCTAGCACAATGTAAAATTCATGTTTTTTAATGTATAAGATTTTATTTATTCTCCAGAATTCAATTATGATTATGTCACCTGTGGGTCGGCTTTGAAATTGCTTAATGTTGCCCATAACGTGCGTCTCCATTCACATGATGTCAAATACGGTTCAGGCAGTGGCCAACAGGTGTTTTGTTTATGTAATTTTGCATGAATTGGTTGTTTTGTCTAACAGGCATTACTTTTTTAATGCTTTCCAGTCAGTTACTGCTGTAGATTCATCTGATGACCATAACAGTTATTGGAAGGTTAATGGCAAGATTGGCAGTGATTGCATAAGGGGGTTAGAATTTGATATAACTTTATTATTAATCTTCCTCCACTAGAGACAAGAATAAAAATTTTATTCATCTGATAACGTATGTAGCTATCAATTACATTTATTAATTTAGTTAAATTATCTGTACATTTTGTCTAGATGAGTAAATATGTCTTACGAAAATATTTGTTCTAGTACTCCAATCAAATGCGGTCAGACTATCAGACTTCAGCATCTCTCTACTGGAAGGAATCTTCATAGCCATACATTTGTCTCTCCTCTGTCAAGGAACTTAGAAGTGAGCGCATTTGGAGAAAGAGGAGAAGGCGATGAAGGTATTTGTTGCAGATGCTATGATGTTGCTTTGCACAAATATTTCTTACTCTTTGTTAAACACTTTACTCATTTCAACATTTGTTTAAGGTGATTATTGGACTGTGATTTGTAGTGGAGATCATTGGAGAAGGGATGATAAAGTCAGATTGAAGCATGTTCATACAGAGGGGTTGGATTTCATTTCTTTTAAGTTTTATTTTGAAATTTGTTTGAAAGGGTTTGTCGCCTGAAGGTACTTACATGTTTCTGGTGATACCTTTGGGAGACCCATACACGGGCAGAGAGAGGTCAGCGGTTTCTCTTCCTACAGCGAATATAACTTCTGGAGGGCTGCAGAAGGAATTTATATCAAGCCTGAGACTGCTAGCTTTGACTATAAAATTCGAGAAGATCTTTGAGTACATTTAGTATGGTCCCAGATTGAATTTTGATGTGCTATCTTTTTTTTATGTTTAGGAATAAATTAAGGAATACATTGTTTATCATGGTTGGAGTCTATTAATTGAAGACTAGGTTTTCAATCGACATGTTGCGTACGTGTAACTAAAAGTAAAAAATCCGCGATTTCGCGAATAACCGCTTAAAATGGGAGATTTTGGACGATGAGTGGCGGGAAGGTCGTGCACGCCGTAACGTAACCGTTAAGATGTACGCTGAAACCAAAATCCTTTTTGCAGCTGCTTTATAGATAAAGTGCTTTAATTAAGTAGGCTAGCTAAGTAACGTTGCAGTTGGTGAATGTCGTGACAACTGCTTCAGTCAACGATATTGGTTGCTTTATTAGTATTTGAACAAAATTACAGTGTTAATTTTAAATAAAACTTTACTGATAATAATTAAATTTTTATTGTTTATTATATTATAAAATTTTATTATATATTTTAATATATATTTATATTCTTTGATTGTTCTTGTCGATGCTTTTTACTGTAGTGTTTTTATCGCTCATATTTTGATTCCTTCATTTAAATAGTACCAAAGAATAATCGATCAGCTTGCCGAAGATAATATTTTACTGATCATAGCTAAGTATGTCTACAGATGTTGCTTCCGTAAATTTGGACAATGCAGAAACCATTAATTCTTCAAAGAATGAAGTTAAAAAGACAAGAAAGTCGACAGCTAATGTATCTGTTAAAGCAATTTTGGGTTATGTCGGATCTAACTTTAAAGAAAAATTTTCTAAAAAGAAAAACTCTAAATCTAAAAAGTCAGATGTCAACTTTTCTAAAGTCGAAAAAGAAGACCAATACAGTAGCGATACATCACAACCTAAAAATTATGAAACTCCATCTTTGAAAGAGAAGAAAGACGTTAAAGCTACCAAAAGAACAACACAACCTAAAAATTCTGAAACTCCACCTTTGAAAGACAAGAAAGAAGTTAATGCTACTAATTCATCACAACCTAAAAATTCTGAAACTCCTCCTTTGAAAGACAAGAAAGAAGTTCAAGATAATTTATCCCAAGCCATGCAAATTCATGAGACAAAATCAATGTGTGTTGTCCCAGAAGAATGGACCAGACCTTTTAAACAGGGCTGGAGGAGAGAAATAGTTTATAGAGGTGTCCAAAATCCTGCAAAACAATCAAAGCAATGTGATATATATTACTTTACGCCAGATAATGCGAAACTGAGATCTTTACCAATGATAACAGATTATTTAGCAAAAACTAACTCTGATCTAACCAAAGAATGTTTTTCATTTTCCAAGCAAAAGATTTATAGTGAGCCACAAGAAATTGTTAGAAATGCAGGAGAAAAAAATGGAGCAACTAAGACTGTTATGGATGAAGCAAAAATTCAAATTAAAAATACAAAAGATTTTCCAAATGTCAAGAAAAATGGAACCCCAGTTACAAGAAGAAAATCTAGGAAAGTTGAGTCAAAACACCAGGATTCAAAGAGCAGCACAAAAGATGACAGCATGAAAGAAGACATCCAGGAAATATTGTCTGCTTCTCTGCCATCTAATGAGCAAAATTCAGTTCCTAAAGGAATAAAAAGAAAACTGGAAGAGGACAAAGAAGTTGAGGAGAGACCACCAAAGAAAATTCTCATTTGTGATGAGACTGTAAGAGCAAATCAGAAAAAGAAGTCAAGTAATAAAGAGAGTTCTGGAAAAAAAGCATCAAAGAAATCTCTTACCAGCCCAACAAATGGGAAGAGGAAATTGGTAGAGGTTGAAGAAACTTCAAAGGAAAAATCTTCAGAGAAATTGACTGAAATGTGTAATAGCCCTGTCACTAAGAAAAGAAAATCAGAGTTGCATGAAACAGTTATCCAAGAGGACTCATTGATGAAAACTTTTACTTGTGATGATATAGAAAGTAGTCCAATGAATCAGGAATCAATTTTGCATTGCAAGAGTAATGAAAGCAACAAAGCCACTGACATGGGTTTACCAAAGGAAGAAACTGAACTTGATTCAAAGGAAATTCCTGAGACATCTTTTGAATTTGAAAATCTGAAAGATAACATGATGAATGAAGCAGATAATAATTCATGTAAAAACAGTGATGAAGTGGTCACTCATGCAGCTAATGAACCTGAAAAATCATTTGAAAATGTTGATGAAGTTGTCACCCATGAGGACAATGTACCAGAAAAAAACTCATTTGAAAATGATGCAGTGATTACCCATGTCGACAATGAACCAGAAAAAGACTCATTTCAAAATGAAGCATTCATCCACATAGCCAATGAACCAGAAAAAGAATCATTTGAAAATGACAATGAATTGATCACTCATCCAGCTGATGAAACAGAAAATGATGAAGTGGTCACTCATGTTGACAATGAAACAAAAAATGAAGTGGTCACTCATGTTGACAATGAAACAGATAATGATGAAGTGGTCACTCATGTTGACAATGAAACAGAAAATGATGAAGTGGTCACTCATGTTGACAATGAAACAGATAATGACGAAGTGGTCACTCATGTTGACAATGAAACAGAAAATGATGAAGTGGTCCCTCATGTTGACAATAAACCAGAAAATGATGAAGTGGTCACTCATGCTGACAACGAACCAGAAAAAGACTCATTTCAAAATGAAGTGTTAATTCATGTAGCCAATGAACCAGAAAAAGATTCATTTGAAACTGACAAGGAATCGCCATCGGTCACTCATCCAGCTGATGATATCATTGAAAATGATGAAGAGGTCACTCATGTTGACAATGAACAAGAAAAAGAACCATTACAACAAGATGATGAAGCAACTGGTATGCAGGCAACAGAATATTTACAGCAAGATGATTTTTCTATTCTTTCGGAGAATATTTTTGATGAGAAAGAAAATATTTCAGAAACACTGCAAGAATCAAATGCAAAATTTCAAGAATTTGTAGAAGGTAGAGTTTTAAGAGAAATCTTGCCTGAAGTTGATAACGGTCTGGCAGAGTCCTCCCAGAGTCCTTTGCTCAGTGAGCAAAAGCATGCTGATGTTTCTTCAGAAAATTCTGCTTTTAAGGAAGAAGTTAATAATGACTTAAATGAACAGTATTTAAAGAAGGATATTGCAAAGAAATGCAAAATTGTATGCAATGTTTGCATGCGTGAACAAGAGATTAACAGTGACTTATCGAGTGTAGAACCAGTTTGTGAAGCTTGTATGGTACTTTCAAAAGAGAGTGGATTGATCAGAAACCACAAATCTGCAGCTGAAATTAATAATACTAGTCATTCCCAGCCAGGTGAAAAAGGTGAGGGTTGCATCAGACAATCTGTTGATACAATGTCTTTGGCTAATCTTCACACTATAGTTGTTGATGAGAACATTTGTTCTCTGCTTGATGTTACCAAGAAGTTCAATTTGCTTATCAAAGATCACATAAGGTTGGTAGAACCAGGGAACACATTTCTTGACTCTGATGGTCTTAACATCAGACTGAAGATTCCTCTCCCAACAGAGCTCGTGAGAACTTCACAACCACTGAAAGTAATTTTTGATGGTCGCAATGATATTCAAAGGTTGATTGTGAAACTTGATGAGGAATCTTTATCATGATATACTATTTTGACTGAAATGTTTTGGCAAAAGCAAAACTTTTTTTTACAATAAATTTATATTTTTGACTTATTTGAATTTAATAAAAGCGTTAGTACCCGTGAAAACATAATGTATAATATATATCATGTGTTATGTGACATTAATAATAGATTATATATATTATACTATGAAATATTTTATTCAGCACTAAAACATGTTCTATGAGGCAATCATCTTGAGACAGTGCACACTTTCCAGAAATTGTGCCCCTCCATTGAATATGAGAACTGTGATCAGCCCATGTTGCCTCTGCATCGGTGATCGAATTGTATTGCACCATCCATCTATGAACATCAGTTTTATCATATTTGTTGACCTTAAATTTGTAATCAGTCCAGTCCCATCATGTACTTGGTAACTGCCACATCGCAAATGGATGTATTCTGAGCTGCTCCAGGCACAAAGATCTGGAATTCTTGTTCTTAGTACATAATACCATTCAAATTCTTGATTCCAGCTTTGTGAGGTAGCCTGTTTCTTTCGATCTTTTTTCGAGCATTCAGGCTTGTGGCAGTTCCAAATAATGTGGCCCACTTCTTCAAAGCGGGCATCGCAATTTCTGTTGGCCATCGGATTTTTTTCTTGCTTGCTGTGTAGGACTGCAGCACGAAGTTTGGTGCACTGCAAGAACTGCTGGGTTGGTATCCTGTCAACACTGTCTACCAATCATTCATTAAGGACAACAGCATTCACAAATGACCTCAGTCCAAACCCATCAACTGTTTGGTCAAATGTGGCCAGTCGCCGGAGATTCTGTTCTGCTTGCTTCATAACACCAGTCGTCCTTCAAATCCTGACTTCTGGAATCCAACGCCTCAACTGGAGAACCCCAGTCCACCAAAACTGACAGAGGCATGTAAAAATGTATCTTTGAAAAGATCATTGTATCTTATGGCAATCGCACCCATCTCCTCAGTGAACCTCCAGTTGCAGCATCGGCCGTTTTAAGGGACTGGAAGAAAATTTTTTTAACGTTGCTTAATGAATCAAACTGGGCAGCAAATGCGTTTTTAGAACGTAAAGTCATTGACATAACTTAAGAAGAGCTAAATCGAAGTTTGTTTTAAGAAAGATATTCCTATTTATCATTGCCATTTAATTTTCATTTAAAACACATTTAATTTAAAATTTTTCATTTTCTTTCCGTTGCTCAATACACTGGCCTAGCTAGGGTATTTTGCGCCATACCAGGTTATATGAACAGACTTCAGAAACTCGGACTCAAAACACTAGAACACCGACGCCTCATCCATGATTTGTGCCTCTGTCACAAAATGTTACACAGCTTCACTCACTTCATCACCCCCAAAATTCCCCGATTTCCTGTTATCTCGCACGCGTGGTCACACCCTCCGTCTACACCATGAAAAATGCTCAACTACTCACAAGCTCCATTGCTTCAACAACCCGATCGCGAAACCCTGAAACTCTCTAACCCCAGATATTATTAGTCACGCCTTGGAACTAGTCAGTAACTCGACTGTTTTTTTAGTTCAGTGCGAACATATTTTTGAATTTAGAGATGTAAGCCTCTGTGCTTCCTCCGTGTTCATTCACGAACCTTTCGAAAAATTGTACGACCTATTTTTAAAAATTTTCTTGTCAGCCTTCGCGGTCCACATGACGGCTGGTCGCAGGCCTGAGGTTGTGCACCACTGGCCTAGATGATCCTGTCCCATCGAAGCAAGAAAATTAGACAAAATAAGTTTAAATTTCCTGAATGATCGCTTACAATTGAAACAGCTACTGTTGTTAATAAAATTTGCGGTGAAATTTTTTCATAAAACCAAGATCCAATGGAGTTTCTGACAGAACTTCATTCCGGTTACTGAACAATCCTCAATTTCTGTTAAAAGTTCGTGCCCATTGATGTCCGTGTCTTAGTAATTTCCAAAATCTGTGTAATTTTGATAAATTGCATCAGATAGAATATGCAATATCAGATAGAAGAATTTTAAAGTCCGGCAGCAATCCAAATTTTTAGTTCATGTCTTTTAGTCATAAAAACAAGTTGACATTTCCCGTTGAAGTCAATCAAATATGCTTTTCATAACCCGCACAATTTCTTCTCTTGCTGAAAGTCCGGCATCTCTTGCCAGTTTCCCAGGAATCTTCCAACATCGCCTTCTTCTGTCCACTTCAATCTCCAGGCTGTGCATTTTGTTTTGGCGTTTTCTACTTGGCTTGTAACTTGGCTCAAATCATCATAAAGCCTGACAAGTTCTTGCTCCAAAGATTTAATATCAGTTGTTGCTTCCTTACAATTCATAATAGAATCTTAACGTATTAACGTAATCAGGATCTTAAATGTAAACGATCAATTTTTCCAAGAATGTCATTCCAGAAGACTATGAAGTTAAGTTTTAATACTCCAGTAACTGTGCTGCATCATTGCTGGTTTAGGTGTCATAATTTAGTCCTCCGATAATTTGTCTGGCAGCCGTAATATAGTTCATCAGTTCTTTCATGGATACTTTAAATGCTTCTGATCGTGCGCTCCAGCGTGTTTGAGACTCCCGTTTTACTGTTATGAGCAGAGCTTATTTAAACTCGTCCAAAGTGGGTGGCAGACGTATGATACGTCTGATGTAGCCGCTGCAGTCATTTTGTAGTCGATTTATTACCCTTGTTCGGTTATTATAATATAATGCTGTATATAATACGAACATAAAAAGCCTCATTTGTAAGTCTCATTTTGCCGCCCCATGCGCCCGGGGACATGTATCCCCCGCCTCCCCCCAGCTATGCCACTGGCTCAATATAACATTAATAAATAATTTGCAAATTTTAAAAATAAAGTCAATGTAATGTTATTTGCTCGAGTATGCTTTTTTTATAAATAAACTTTAGCAAATCAGGTTTAAAAGCCTCAAATATCTAGCACCATGAAGGCACTTCATTTTTTATCAAATTATTTTTATGGATTACTTAATATTACTTGTAAGTTTTAATAATTTGTGTAATTTAAGAAAAATTTATATTAATCAAATTGCATAAAAGAGTCAAATTATGATCTGATTATCTACTGGCTAATGTAAACATGTCCTGATGACGTTTGTCCGGGGCGGGAAGGGCAATGTATCCTAATCAGCTGTGCTCTTAATATGAAAACTTGTGTGCTGTAAATAAAAACGAACCAGGAATGTATCTGTAGTCGTGGACTTGTAAAAATATCAATTCGTAAAGTCTCGGAAGAAGTTCTTTCAATAATTCTATTCGGTGCCTAAATATTTAACGTTATGTAGTAAATTATGTGGATTTTTATATTTTTTTACATCTATATAGTACGACTTGCATGAAATGGAAGAAAGTATGAACAACGAGAGAATTACTAAGACTCCTGTGACTTTGTTGCAAGAGATATGTGCTAAGAAGGGGCTGCAGGTAGAATACATTTTGGTGTCCAGTTGTGGTCCAGACCACAGACCAGAATTTACATACAATATCAAGGCTGGGCATTTGACTGCTGCAGCTTCAGGTTTGAATTATGTGTATAAGAATGTGTTTGAAGTTATTCTTTGCTTTAGTCTGTGTTTTGTCTTTTTCATTATTTACTTATAACAATAAAAATATTCATAACAGGAACCAGCAAAAAGCAAGCTAAGCATAATGTGGCCATGCAATTGCTTACCATGTTGTCACCCAGGTCTGTCAGTCCTTCACTCTCCAATAGCAGTGTGCAAACAAATGAGTAGGTGTGATGTGAATTAAAACTAATGGCAATAATTACTCAATTAAGCAGTTTTCCATATAAATGAAAATTATTTAGGATATTATAAGGTTGCAGAAAGTTGTTGGTAATAAATTACTTGCAAATCTTAATGCTTAAGTATGATTTAGGATTAAATCAACTTGTATTCAAAATTTTTGCCTATGATTTTTTTAGTGGTAACACAAATGTTCATTTTTTATGACTTACTTTTTTACTCTAAATCCATTTTATATATAAAAGTATGTTGCTTATGCTTAAAATTAATTTTTAAGTTTAGAGAAGGCTTGTCATTAAAGTTGCTGGTAAGATCATTGTCTCAGATTAATTTATTTTGTCTCATAATTGTAATTAAAATTATAAAGTGAGGAAGCATGCTCTAACCCAATTGGGAAATTGCAAGAACTGAGCCAAAAGAATTTGTGGTCTCCTCCAATTTATGAGTTCTCAGTTGAGAAGGGTCATCCCCATGAAAAGCTGTTTACATGTTCTGTTTCACTCATGAGCTATTTCACACAAGGTTAAACAATTATGGACAACATCATTGTTCTTATTTGAATTGGCACATTTAATTTTAGGAAATGGAACCTCAAAGCGATTGGCCAAAAGAAATGCAGCAGAGAAGCTGTTGAAAACCATTGGCAATTCCACCTATGAACTTCCAAAAGAGGTTGAGATAGTTACAAAGAGCTCAAGCATTCCATTGGTTAGATAGATATATTTCTGTTGAAGCTATTTAAAGAAGTCATCATCTCATAAGGGTGTTTCTGACTTACAGCCAATAGTTGAAGAAATGTATGAGCAGTTGAAGAGTGGACCGCAAATACCATCACTATCTCCTGAAAATGGGCAGAAAATTGCAAGATTTTTCCAAGATTTAAAATTCAAGACAGGGAAAACACTGGCCTCTCTTCAAACTTTGTCCTTGAATGTGGTGTCTACAAACTATTGTCAGATGTTGCAAGAGGTTGCAGAAGAGCAAAAGTTTGAAGTGTTTTATGTGGATTACAAAGAAAGAACTCTCAATAGTTTGTATATTACTTACATAGAATTTTGTTAATCACAAATTAACCATAGATACCAATAACATGCACAATCAATGGTTTCCTTATGTGGTTATAATTCTTTTGTAATTAAGAACCATTTGTAGACTGTGAATCGCCTTTGTTTAAGATTATTAAATTGCTATTTATTTATATAAATCTAATTAATAGATTGATATGAATGCATTACTGCCAGATTATTAATAAGTTGAAGCTAATGAAAATGTGTGAATAATTTTCATCAAATGATAAATTAACTGCTAAAGTGGATACTGTTCAGCAAGATTCAAATAAAATATTGGTCAGACTTATAATGAACACCTTAGAGATTGATAATCCTTTCAAATGGAATGAAGTTGAATTCAGACTCACTGTCAATTAAATAAAAACAATAAATAAGAGATAATTGCTACTGTTTGGCAAGTTAATACTCTTGTATGTTTCTGAGTAAGAATACCAGCATTGTCCACATTCCAGGTTATTTCCAATGTTCAGTGCAATTATCTGACAACCCAATTGCTATCTGCCATGGAGTGGGCCGGTCCCAAGAAGAAGCTCACAGTGCCGCAGCTCACAACGCTCTGCAGTACTTAAAGATAATGACGAGAAAGGGTTAATAACAGGAACAGTTCCCATGTCCATATTCTTTTGAACTTTGATTTATTTAAATATGAAAATGTTTCTGACTTAGCGTCGCAATACGGTTTGAAATTCAAGCAGAAGCACATAATGTCATCATGATCTATGAACTCCACCAGATATCGATTATGAAATTAAAATTTTTTAGTTGTGTTGCATAAAGCAAATTTTCAAAATTTGAAGCGAGAATTTCACTCAAGCCTCAATTTGCAAAAAAAGTTCTTTTGTGAAATTCAATATTGACTGACTGATTCATTCAAAAATTTTTTGTTTATATTAATCTAATCTTTAATTTAATCTAATGCATAAAATCATTAGTTGTGGTTTCTATTGAGGATATAAAATTTAGTGCTCCACCAAATTATTATCTGCATGTTTTAGTTACCTTGACTAAACCAATATTTAAATATCTTAGAAGGAGACACAAGGGCCACTTTTTCAAACTACCATAAGATTTAAAAATGGCTGAAAAGCTTCAAATTTATGTTGGTTGGTGTAGTGTTTGACTTCATTTTGTTGACAATCTTGTTTTCTTATTCCAGGAATAGTTGTCTCCATATGATTTGGGTCTAAGCTTCATTGATTTCTTCTCTTCTACATAATAGTTCCAACCTGTCAACAAATGCATGCATCAGCTAATGGTATTAACATAATACTATCGAATCTAATTAGAAGATTAACATATTAGCAAAATCTAATTTATAGAGGTGTATTCAGCTTCCCACTTCAATACAAATAAAAGATTTGCATAGTATGATAATTAAGCACAATCAATGCAACTGTATTGTCATTAAGGCAATGCATGTGTATTTCAACATGCTTCTGATCTGTTCAAACATTTAACAACCATTCTTCTGACAGAATGCCATAGCATCTTCTTTTGTTGAAAATGTCAACCTCATTTGGCCAAGAGGATCAGCTCTGCAACAACAAGATATTTTTAAAATTACAGAATTGGGACAACTTTCGACGAGAAGCTTACGAAGAGGTCCATCCCATGAGAGGATTCTCCCATCTCTCTCGAGCATCAAACTCCATTTGCCAAAGATTGGTCTTGAAGGTGCCTGATTGCATGGCACTCTTGGCAGGGCAGAAAATCCTCACCTTTCTAGTATCTAGTTGTACCTTGGGTACACCAGATATATGAAAAACTTCATCCTGTGGACAAAAACCAGATCTACTAGAAAACAACAATTTAAAAGTGCCCTTTCAATCATGTTTGGATACATAAGGCATTCTAAAGATCAGATAAATAACGTATATCTGATTAATTAACATAGTAATTGATCATTATAGTTTTATACAATAAATTCTTAGTCAAACACACTTGCTCTTCAACTTTAATTTTGGGCTTTTCAAGAGATGAAGATTCAGGTAATTTAACATCGCTGCAACGGGGGGCTGTGGCCGAAATGAACCTAGCAATAAAATCAATGTAAACACGAACATTCGCTTATGATTACGTCCACATCAATTTTAAAGATCTACATTTTATAAGCATCAACAAAATCGGCTATCTATTAATTAACCTGATGTGCTGCAGTCTTTTAATTCCACCAAACAATCGTGCAAACGACTTCACAGACATGATTCCGAACACAAATTCGAGACCTTCAAAATTGTTGACGATTAAATCGACTTTATTATAGCACTCTAGATTCCAAAATTATAGTATAGCATTCTAATCTTTATTGTAAAAATAAATAAGCAAAAATGTTTTTCAGTTATATTAATATAAATATACGAATTTACGTTACGTTGAAGAAATGCTAAATTTGAGTGATCCAATAAAATTGACAATACTTTGTAGCTTAGCACTATTAATAAATAATTATTATTTATTGGCTATTAGTATACTAACGTTCTAATTTAGTCTAAAGAATTAGTCTAAACTTATCTTATTTGCTAACACTTATTTAATTAATATATTTAGTAGAATTCTTTTTAATTATAATATAATATATTATTTGCTAGAAATTAATAATATAAAATTAAGAGAGTTTGTTGATGTTAAGTCGTAATTATGTTTCATTTCATACACCAAATCCATATCAAACATATACAAACCCAGGAATGTTTAGTTGAAGGCCTCTCTACCAATTGCCGCACTCATACTTCCCAAAATCTAAAACATTTGCCTAGAAATATTGCATTTAGTAATATTTAACATTAATAAACTAGAAATTTCTTGACAATTACGTAAAACACATTATAATAATTTTAAACAATGTCTCAAAGCAACTTGTTTAATAAAAGGTAATGCTACCATTTATTAGAAATATTCTTGTTTCATGTTGATGTAGTATGCCGGCTATTATGACGGGGTGCCTATCTTCAGCGTTTTCCTTCCTAGCTGTAACTGCCATTAATTCCCTTTGCCTCCTAGCAGCGATTCTCACAGGTCTGATGCACTTTGCACGAGTTATCTCTAGACCAATGTTTGTCGGGACACGATCCACAGCTTGAGCTTTGTGCTGTTGTGTGTTTTTTTTTTCAACATTGCTTGGGAAGCAAAGTATTGTGAACAAACTTTGCAAATTCGATCCAGCAAACTGCTCTGAAAATATGGAAATTGGCCGCAATTTGTTTTTTTTATTTTCTAATTTGTATGACGTCACACATAGGTTAACCTCCTTTCCCCTCTGTCACAAACTATCACACTTTCTTAGACCCCTTCCCCTTCGAACGTGACGTACTTTATGGACGGCCCTTCAGGTCCATATCGTCTTGAGCTTTTATAAAACTTACTTTAAATAAACTTTAATTTAAAAACCTAAAATAATTTTGTAAGTTTAAAAAATACAATATAAAGCAAAATGGTTTCAAAATATCCACCGTTTTATGTATCAGCAAGCGGTTTAATGTTGACCTTTGGCTCCCGTCAAAGTGTTCTAGACTTTTTTTACAAGAATGTTTGTCAAACAAGCGGCCCTTTGCAAGCCCACGTGCGGCCCACACAAAGGTTACCTCAATTGTCTCATTTAATGTCCAAAATTGCAGTTTAAACGTTAAAATCAACAAATATCTACAATATTTTATTTGTGGTGTAAAATAAAAAGTTGTAACGATTGTAATTAGTACGGTAGTTAGTCTAAGAATTTACGTTCCTCATATTTTTATCGCCTGTTTTGGTTTAAAACGGTTACCGCACCTCCAGCTAAGAAGACAAAGAAATTTGATGAAGAAAGGCAAGAGTTTCAAGAAAATTGGGTAAGTATCGGGAAGTGGGGATACCTGGCTTCTTTTCATACCTTCCTGAAAAATCTAAGATTTAGTTAAAAACGGAATAAGGAATAGTGTCAAAATAGAAGGAAACCATAGAGAAAAATTAGCTTCTGATATTACTACGTAAGCTCAATAGGTCGCACGATATCTCCGACATCGTTTACGGTGTGGAACCTCGAACAAAATTTAAGGCTGGCAGTGGTATACTTCATACAGCCTTAAATCCGGATTATCAGTGATAACGAATTAGTCCCGACATCGAAACTTTGATAAACAAGACAATTCTGCGAGGTTAGAGGGATTGCTTGACAACATTCCCAACAGCAGAACATTTAAGGTTCCTACCCTAAAACAAATCAATTTGGATTCATAAGTCGGCAAGTTCATCTTTGAAGCTTTCAGTCAGATGGACTAAGTCACTAATAACAACTTCAAATTCTTTACAAGACCCAGTCTCAATCTCTGGTCTCTACACATGCACACATGCACATCCCTATCGCAAAAATTATACAATACCAATTAAGCAATATTTCTAAAGCGTCAAAAAACGAAGTTTCAACCGATTCAAAATACAGTGGAACCCACTTATCTCGACCTCGGTTAACTCGCCAATATTAAGTCGACGCTTTTGAAGTGGAACCGCCAAATTCCCTCTTTATGTTATCATTTTCTCATCGGTTAGGTCGATGCTTTTAAGTCGCCGAAACCTATTTCTAGCGCAAAAGAGGGTCAAATTTGCCACTTTACATCAGTTATCTCGACCCCTTGACTAATCGTCGACTTTGAAGTGGAACCGCCAAATTCCCACGTTGTTGTGGCATTTCTCATCGGTTATGTTGATTCTTTTATTTCGACGAACCCAATTCACTCCTGTTGATTTTGTCTGATTCAGAAATTCGCGAACAAAACTTCCTAACAATGGGTCCTTTGTCGATGGACATCCTTGCTGCCAAGCCAGGACATCGTGATTTTAGAGCAAGTCAGGGGTGGGGTGACTGGATCTTTTCAAAAAGAGACACAACGTTGTCTTCAAAGCAATTTATGGAGAGAGCGATACGGTTCAACAGAGACAAGTGGATTCATGGTTGAACAATCAAATGATCATTATTTTTGATACCTATGAGAGTTGGATCATTTTTAATGCTGATGAAACTGGGGTGCTTTGGAAATGCCTTCCATGTAAGACCACGGCGTTTCAAGGAGAGAGTTGTCTCGGTGGAAAAAAGTCGAAAGACCGAATTACAGTGCTAGTTGCTGCTAACATGAATGGATGCAAAAATGTCTTCTTCAATATGTACATATTGCTGTTATCAATATCAAATAACAATTTTCATTGTGTAAAAAACTTCACCAAAAACACATGCATGTACATTCTTATTTGTTAACGCACATTATGTACATAAAGAAATTTCAAACAAATGTTAATATACAGCCGTCATCTTTGTTTTCGATTACCTCAATTATCGGTTATCTCGACGCTTTTTGACAAACTCCTTGGCCGGCGACATAACCGAGTTCGACTGTATTCATAGATAAAATCGACACCTCTGAATTTATCTAAAATTAACAACCTAGCTCCCTGCATGTGCCACCTTTTTCTTGTTTTTAACTCAAGCTCTTGATTTTTGTCTATTTAGCCTTCGCATTTTAGTTGCTAGTCCTCATGCTGTTGGAATCCTGAACCTTAGTTAATAAATAAAGATTTGTGTTATTACACAAATATGTTATTACACAAATAGCAAATCCATGTGCATTTAAATATCTGCTTTCGCATTACCTCTGTTGTCAAACAGCTAATGCCTTATCCCGAAACGAGAACACTCAATGAATGAATTTGACAATGCTTAAACCCAAAAGCAAACTACATGGCCTGAAATAAAGTTCAGAAGTTTTAATGCTTCTTTATCATTTTCTATCTAATCTGCGAGACATTACAGATACTTATGCATATGTACACATCTTCTTATATTTTAATATTCCATCTGCTTATGAGAAAGTGCATCGAATTATGTCTTGCAGCTCTTTGTCAAACGATTAAAGTAACAAAACTTTACTCCCCAAAAGACCAAAAGTTGATTATTAAGAGTGATTACTATTAAGAGTTATATTATTATTAATATTAAAATCATATTATTTTGAACAATCAATCGTTGAATGTGGTCACCGGAGCAAAAGATTAAGATTTTTAATGGGCTCCAGCAAATAAATAACCTACGTCTAGCTTAATTCGCAAGAAACTTGTTTATCGTGGGGCCCAAGTAGGACATAACTTCTAACCGTTGATGCGTGAATGATTTCCATTATCAACGAGGAGGCTACAAAAATTTGTTTAAGATATCTGAGTCAGCGAAAATTACACTGTTAGAAGGATTTAAGATTGGTGGCATTAAATAACACTTTTCACAAAATGAGCGCCAGGCATTCGAGGAATTTAAGTTCAGGCGGATTACGTTCAAGTACCTCCACAAGACTCAGGGATTCCAACAACAGTTCTGAACTTTTCGATGGCGCGTCCTTTTCTTCCTCGCCCGACATTCATAAATATTCTACAGAAATTTTAGGAAGGAGAAGGAACCCTCCTCCATTTCGGCACGATGGTTCCTTCTCGAGTATCTTCTTAAACGCAGGTCATCATGAAGAATTGAATAGAATTGAAAAGAAGAACCTGAAAATGGAAGAAGAACTTCTTCAGACTTTTAAATCAAGTTCAAGGACATCGAAAAGTCAAGAATTTAAAGATGAGTCGTCTCAGAACAGCACGTTTCCAAAAGGAAATAGTTCTCTCACCTTTCCAAGTTTTTCTAGCGTTGAATCTAATAGACCTTCAGGTACATTTAGATTTACTTTAATAATTGCATGTGTTTTTTTTATAAAGTAACTTAACAACATTCCGACATGGTTTAATTCTTTTTCAGTTGCTACCAATTTAAATTCAAAAACTCAGTCCGACAATGAAGCCTCAGAGGTTTTATGAGATTAACTTATGAATTACTTAAAGTCCTCACTTAAAAGCAGAATGTTCATTTCCAGAGAGATTCGGTAAAACTCATACCAATCGGAGTTTATGATCTGGAACCCCTTACGCAAAATTCTCCAAATATTTCCATAAATGCTACAAGTGATGTTCTCTATAACTAATAGCAATAATAAAATAAATATTTCAGCAATAATCGACACATCCTAATTTTCGCATAGCTGCTAGGATGAGCAGGAGTAAATCACTGGCAAGACCTGAAAGAAATAACAAGTATGAACACTTTCCGGAGATTTTGATAATGCCGCGCGATGTAAGAGGAAAAAATATCCAGCTCTCCGATGTTAAAATATTTGAGAATGCTGCCTAATTC
Source organism: Whitmania pigra (assembly GCA_021613335.1). Classification (NCBI taxonomy): domain Eukaryota; kingdom Metazoa; phylum Annelida; class Clitellata; order Hirudinida; family Haemopidae; genus Whitmania; species Whitmania pigra. Next base: position 3,619,937 of record JAJTWR010000299.1, read on the forward strand.
CTTACAAAAGTGAAAAAAAAAGCAGAAAAAATCTGAGATAAACATTTTGATATAATGTCTTGGAAAAGTCATATTTTTTTATTCACACTTTAGTGGTCTTCACCGTAAAACAAAGTTAAAGCCGCTGCTGACGTGACAATCAATTTCACAATCAGATCGCTTTAGTTGTTGCCAAAGTAACATGAGCAAGATTAACAATTCCAAGTCTTTCTAGCGTTGAATCTAATAGAGTCTATTAAATAGACTGTCGGGTATATTTATGTATATCATTTATGATGAGCCATTTTGACAATCACAATACATCGAATAATTTATAGAAATGTATAATAACAATATATTGCAAATTACTAAATAATAAATCTGTGTCACACCACGACTCCACAAAAATATTCATCAGTAAATTAATAAGTTGTTCTTTTTCAATTTCATCGCAGCCACAATTTTTCCCCTTTGAAAGGACAATCGTTTGCAAACGGAGATTGTTTCCAAAAGTTTTGTAAGTTTATGTTTGCTTATCCATTATTCACGTACTTTGGATTTCGTAGGAAAAAGTTCTGGGAATTCTAGTTCTGGACGACTTATTAGTTTTAAAATATAATGCTCAGATGTTAATACATGCTTTTATAGAAATAAAAAAAAACAGCATATTATGTTGTTTATTGAATATTAAGTTTTGCTTATTAGACATTCTCAAATACTTATGCACTAGAATTTTTGCCTTAGGCACTAAATATGTTGTCAATATTGTAAAAATTGTGACTTACTTGACTTCCATTTTTATCAATTTTTAAATGCTTAGTTTAATATTTTATGTTACCTTATATAAAACAATTATGCAAGGATTAATTTTTTAATGAATAATAACAGTGTTTTTAATATTGACACAGCTCAAATCAACAACAATAGCAATTTGGATTCCTGGTACAAACCAAATTTCTCCAGAGATTGCGGTATGACAATATTTTCTTTGCATGGCATTTAAAGGCTGAAAGTTATTTATAATTGGACAATTGCAATTCATTGTAATCTATCTCCTGATAATTATGGATAATTGTAATTTATCGTCTGATAACTTTAAAACAAACACGAAAATTATTTTTTTCAAACAATAAGCACTTACGGAGATTCATTTTTCAGGGACTAAGGGATTTTTTTTGAGAAAATCATTTGAAAAATCATCAGGCTCCTGTGCATTGTTGATGGAGCCGGTGGAGATCCACAAGCCATTCTGTCGGTTGACGATTAGCAATTGCCTCAGAGCTACAAAGGGACAAAAAATGAGTTGAGACTAATAAATATAGAAATTTGTTAAGGGGTAATTTCCGAATGTGGAGATAACGCTCCGCATGCATCGGACAGTCATCAGTTGTTGTCATGCGGAGCGTTTCCTATCAAAGATGTAACTCAGCAGACACATCAAAGTGCAATTATTATTAGTTAACTCCCTAGATCTGAGGAGTCCGACATTCTGCGTGAAATGACCTTTGTGGTCCTAGTAACGGAATTTGCAAAGATGAAAAGACTGAAAGTGCGACCACTTTAACATTAGGCGTTTAGTAAAGACGTAAACTACTTGGCAGGAGACTAGGTCAAAGGTGTCACAATGACAACGCTGTACATAAAGCACCGTACTGTCAGATTGTGCGCGCGACTGCAATAAATCTATTTGAAGCACTCTAAGATGCTAGTAAAATTTTTTATAGTTGGTCGATGGAGAAAACAAATTAACTGGCTATTGAACTGATGATGCAATTATTTTCAGCAATCAACTATTTGATGAACATGCCGAGAGGATACTTCGTGCTGAGAAAAAGTTCAACACATCCTGCTTCTTATGTGCTTGCTTTGAAGACTGAAGCAAATTCGGCACATACGTATCTTAAAGGTTGGAAAATCTTTTAATAAGAATTGACTAACTACAAGCTATTAACAAACTACTCTTGACTGAGTTTCATCAGAGGTTTGGTTCAAAGTTAATGGGTGTGCAATCCATAACCTCGAAATTTTCAGATAAGGCTCCAGTTTCAATCAAACATTTCCTCATCGATGCAAGCCTGAAAGGATTTCGATTCAAGGGCTTTGCAAATGAACCTGAATTTGGTCAAATATCTGTGTTTTTTTCTGTTAAAAGGTCACTTGAAATTATATTTATAAACATCGAAATTCCAGAAAGTTTAGAAGCTCTTGTGGAGCATTACAAAAAGAATGATGCAATACTTCCTTGTAAATTAGCAGGCGATATGCATGGTTGGTGAATCTGACAGTTTACTGTTAATTTTTGGTTTATTGTGCCAAACAGCGCATGTACCAGTTGTTGAAGTGACTTTGGCATTAATTAATTTATTAATTTAAATATTATTATAATTAAACTGTTTAATATCTAATTAAATTACATTAAATCTTATTTAAATGAAACTTCGAGGGGAAATTATGTTGCCTGGCGCTTTGCGGTCCCCTCGCGCAACAAATCAGTACCAAGTATGGATCTTTCTGAGATGTCATCTAAAGTAGGGACGTCATTTCAGCTTCTTCCAGAGGACAAACCTCAACTTGATGAGATGATCTTTTCTTTCCTTCTCGCCAAAGGTCTGGGAGCAACAGCCACTGAACAGTGTTGCTCCCCTTCCTCCCCTCACCAAAATAACCGATCCAAAGACACTCTCTTTAAACCACAAATTCTCGTATATGCCGTCAGTTATGGAAAGCCTATTCCCATAAATAACCTTTAAATTGCATCAACATCCTCAAGATTTTAGAATTATTTTTTAACTAACTGAACTCTTTCAAGTTTATTATATAGCAGATCGCAGCGTATTCCAATGGAAGCAGAAAAATTCTCCAGTAGAATTTGATCTCCAGTACATGACGTCTGTCTTTACTGAGGTCGATTCGTGCCTCGATGCGATGAAACGAGCCTTCGATATTTGTTACAACAACAGAAACAGAATAAAAAGGCTATTGGTTCTTTCTCAGTTCAATTCAGCTGGAGTCTCATTCCTCTGCGAAGGAAAGCTGTGAGCACATTGTAAACTTATTTTTTATTCAAACAAAGCATTTGAAATGTATCATTTACTGATTACTAATTATTTATTGAAATAAGACACAATCGATATAGATAGTTTAAGTATATATTCATTCTAAAACATTACATAACACATCCATATTGTCGGACGTGAAGCTTCCCTTGGAGGACAGGATTGGAGTTACCATTTGAAAAAAAGAAAGATACTGTGAATAGAACAAAGAATACAAAGTGTGGTTGTACTAAAAAGAAGTATGAGCAAGATATTCCACATAAGCATTGACAATGATCTCATTAGTAAAACAAGGACCGAGGTTATGATATCTAATGACACAGAGAAGGCGATATGGACGGGGAGCGAATATTTTTAAAAACTCATTTTACTCGAGGAACAACTCGGAGAGCTGCTTTGCTCGAACGAGATTTACGTGCAGTTGGAGCCATTCTTGTACTGGTCACGTACCTGATTACAATCAATCACGAAGTTGAATCGCGAGTCGGCAAGTCTACTCAGGCTATTTAAACTGATCAGCGAACCCGGCCCGGATAGTGACATTGCGTTTAGGGCGATACGTCCAGCGAGGGGCTATCCCTCTGAGGATCCCTTCTGGAGTTTCAATTTCTATCGATCTAAGTTTAAAGGGAAATGCATTTTTAAAAATAAATTTTGACTAAGTTTTTGACATTCTTTAAATTCTTTAATTTAATGAGCATTGAGTACAGCTGCAAGCATTAGTATAATTTAGTTAAATTATTCAATCATCACTTAACTAATATCAGAAAAACATTACAATCATAACATGTGATGTGATCCGTATAGATGTAATGTAATGATTAATTTTAGTATCAATAAAATATCACTTTATATCTTAGATCTCACTTAAAAAGTTTCTACACATACGATGAAATTGTGCTATGCTGTGTCGACCCATTTGTCAGGCAGTAAGTGTCGAAAGTTTATGATTTCAATGATTGCCTCACTAACAAATTTTGTGTTTTCTTCAAAGACTTACATCGCCTATCGATTATGAAGGAAAACTCACTTCGTAAGCATTTGCATTGTTCAATGTTGTAAGTTATTATTTACGGGGACCCACCAAAACAGCTTTGTCAAAATAGTTCGAGTCAAAACAGCTCAATAAAATTTGTTTAAAAATTTATTTAACTAAATCAAAATGTAATACATTAGTTACATTACATTTCGAGATTGTAAGAAATTCCACATAGATATTCGAGAGTTTCTGTTTTGCCGTAAGCAATCCAAGGTTCTGTCTTTGTCTACCAACGTAGTGTCTCCCCAGTAACCGAGTGCTGCATCAATTTCCATCGGACGTTTGGAACAAAACTTAAATTCACAAACATCTTGAGGTGGACACGGATGTTTTATAGCGGTCTGCCAGACAAAGTTCCCGCTCTATTCTTAAGGCTCTTCTCTTTTATCTTGTAGAAGGATGTAGATCCGATTTCTGGGAAGACTGACATCGCGTAATTCCAGGCAGGTAACAGACACTCAGAAGCACAGAAGTACTGAACTGACGTCTTCGTAATCTTGTTACAACCTGAGGCAACACAGTTTATCTAATCTAATGTGACTAATTTAGTCAAACCGTTTTTTAACTACATTTTATTGAACTGTTTTGACGGGTCGATTTTGTCTTGGGCTAATTTTGCTGGCATGCTATTTTGTCGGGGTGCCATTATTTAATTCATCATCTCTGAAAACTGAGATATTTATATATATTTTAAGCATTATAAATTATGATCTAAATAACAAATAAATTTAACTTTAAGGATGTGTGGGTTTTTAACGAGAGGTTCATCAATGGAAGGAGATGGATGTGTGCATATATTCACCATGCAGAATATGAACGAAATGACTCGATTTATCAATAAAATCATGAACAGCAAGGAATCAAAAATGATTTCATTTCATTGACTAAATGAATCTCATTCAAATGTAATTATTTTATTTTGCTTTTATGTCGCAAGCTTATCTACATTGTGTGTCACCCAATAAAATCATTCCTTCGAGGATCCAATATTTTGGTCTGCCGATTGTCTAAGCAAAAAATTAGCAGGTGGTCTACAAAAAAATAACGCATAATGTTCCACAAATTGTTTAATGTGTTTGATTTTCATGTTAGTTAGTTAAATATGCTTTAGTTTACATTAGTTTATTAATAAAAGAGAGTAAAAGTGAACCAAAATTAGGTTTGGAATCTCTTTCTTTATTCTGAGTTCCATGGAATGTGAGTTTTGTCTAAGTCGATGACATTAATAGTTTTATTTCATCAGACAAATGCAATTTGATCATCATAACATCTTCAAGGCGTGCAGGCTGGCCGAAAGGGTAGCGTTCCTGCATGCGGCGGTAATAACAACAATCGTTATGTGTCGCGTTCGTGATCGCAACCCAGCCTGCACTGCCAGGGAGCGCCCTCGGGAAGGGGCGCTACATAAATGGTGGATTGATTAAGAAAAAAATGGGCTAGATATAAAATTTGCAATGATACACGACTATTTGAATGTGAAAAGTTTGAAGCGAAATTTGACTGACGCTGTTATCTTAACGGTTTTCATATCAAGAATTCTAATAATTGCATTCTATTTCCATTCAAGCGATTGCTGTTTCCTATTGGATTGGCTTTGCAATGACAATAAACAAATCTCAAGATTGCGAGAATTGATTGCTGGAATCAATTTAGAGACTCCGTGCTTTTCCGTCAACTATATGTTGCCTGCTCTCGAGTGGGATCTAAATAATCTATATATAATATGTTTTCCCAGAAGTAGTGACAAAGAATATTGTATATTCACAGGATCTTAACAATGGCGTACAAAATGTTCTTGCCATACCGCCCTCCCCCTTCTCTTGATCGTTAACAATACCTTTAACCTTACCTATCGTTAACCTTCAGAATTTCGAAAAACTCCCAAGTATTTTTTTTTCTGGAACTACAATCAAATTAAACAAAATACAAACAAAATTTCTGCGCTTTACTTTTCGCAAAGTTTTTTTAATAATAATGGTTTCAAAATTCAGTCCATCGGCATGTTCCCTCAAGTGTGATGGTGAAGATCCAAAGGTTATGCTTTATAAGGTCGACGTCATTAAGCAATAGATTAAGCGAATTAATTAAATATGAAAGGAGATACCCGGTAATGTTGCTTGCCAAAAAGCGTCAAAATAACCGATGATCACTAATTATATTTTAATTAAATAATTATATTATATTAATAAATTATAATTATATTATATCAATTGATAATATAATATTAATAGTATATTATTATATAATTATATTATATAAATTAATAAATGAGAATTTACATGCACGTGATTTGGTGGATTTTTTTACAGCAATTGATATTTGATATTGTTAACAGCAATACGTGTTTGCTAACAACAGAAGGCATTTTTGGCTTCCATCCATGTTTTCAGTCTCCCCTTGAAACGCCATAGTCTTATCTGGAATGAACTCCAGCTTCATCAGCATTAAAATTGTTCCGACTCTCATAGCTATATGTTCATTTGAGTGTTCAGCTATGAATCCACTTGCTCTGGTTGAACCGCAGCGCTCTCTCCATACATTGAAGACAACGTTGTGTCTCTTTTGAAACGATCAAGTTTCCCCTGACTTGCTTTAAAATCATAGTTTCCTAACTTGGTAGCAAAGATGTCCGCCTTCCCCATCGGCAAAGGACCATTGACGGATTGAACCATTAAAGCACATCATCGTAGACATCGTTTGTGTTCAGCAACTGCAAGTTTTTTCTTGCTGGATTAAAGACATACTTATCGGACAAATGGCGGTTTGTCATGGCGGCTCTTTTCTCCATCACAAAATGGTGCTTGCTCGAATTCCATGCTGACGACTAACATCTGCCGGCTTTGTACCTTTTTCTAGCTGCAGTATGATTTCATACTTTTTCTCTATTGAATTATTTGTCCAGTTTTCTCTTAACATCTCCAGACATTTTTAGAAAGAATAAAATAATTTAGGTCTTTTTATACCGTGTGTACAATATTGTTATCAAAAAATTAACCTGCTTTGCTGATATGCAGAAATGTCAAATCACAGATGAGCTTTTGAAAGAAATTTCATAATGAGGTGGATGATCGAAGTTATCGTTTAAAAGTTTATCAGGGTCAAAATTATGTGCGACTAGAACAAAGCGAATACCCATCATTTTTATTACTCAATAAAGTTTATTAATTAAATATAAGTAAAATTTTAAGACATTTTAATTTTTTAGGACTTCCCATGCTTTGTTTTGTTTTTGTTGAGAACTTTTTAGTAACAAAATTCAAGTTTTAGAAGTTTAGGACTTTTTATACCGTGTGTATGTTGAGTTTGTCATAACTAATGTCTGATGATGGAATAAATACAAAGTTGTATCAGAAGGTTAATGTAGTTTATTTAAACTAAATAAACATCTAAGAAACGACTAAGAAACTACGTAAGAACTCGACTCGACGAACTACACGACAACGGCAATCAAAACAGTTTAGAACTAGCTAAGCGTCCCCAGACAACAAAACATAGATACATATATCATATTAAATCACACATAGTTTAAACTCAACAGTGTACAACATTTTTATCTAAAAATTAACCTGCTTTGCTGATATGCAGAAATGTCAAATCACAGATGAGCTTTTGAAAGAAATTTCATAATGAGGTGGATGATCGAAGTTATCGTTTAAAAGTTTATCAGGGTCAAAATTATGTGCGATTAGAACAAAGCGAATACCCATCATTTTTATTACTCAATAAAGTTTATTAATTAAATATAAGTAAAATTTTAAGACATTTTAATTTTTTAGGACTTCCCACGCTTTGTTTTGTTTTTGTTGAGAACTTTTTAGTAACAAAATTCAAGTTTTAGAAGTTTAGGACTTTTTATACCGTGTGTATGTTGAGTTTGTCATAACTAATGTCTGATGATGGAATAAATACAAAGTTGTATCAGAAGATTAATGTAGTTTATTTAAACTAAATAAACATCTAAGAAACGACTAAGAAACTACGTAAGAACTCGACTCGACGAACTACACGACAACGGCAATCAAAACAGTTTAGAACTAGCTAAGCGTCCCCAGACAACAAAACATAGATACATATATCATATTAAATCACACATAGTTTAAACTCAACAGTGTACAACATTTTTATCTAAAAATTAACCTGCTTTGCTGATATGCAGAAATGTCAAATCACAGATGAGCGTTTGAAAGAAATTTCATAATGAGGTAGATGAGCAACAAGGCCTGATGAGATTTTGAAAGATTTTTTTGGGGTTTTGTCTGTAGACGATAAAGATGTCTGAAAGTGTACCTAAAAGGGATTTCTGAGTTTTCTGATTTGACCTGTTGAATTTGGCCATATCAGGAGACATTTGAGCATTTCCCCACATTTTCATCAGCTATTAGAAGATTCTTGCTGAAGCCAATTGGAACAGCCGCAGTTGAAAAGACTTTTCAACAATTAACATAATCTTGACCAGCGAGTAGTCGATTATCGATTTCAGGTGCTTGTACTTGTACTCGTACCTGAACCGCGAATAGGTGTACTTGTGCTTGAACCTCCAGTACTGTTCCCATTTATTGAAAATTATGTTTATTAACGCTTATATTTTAGTTGGAATTTTGAACAGAAACTTAGCAAGGTTATAAGTTTCTCCCTGTTCATATTGTTCACATTGTTCATTTGACAAGATCTTGGCAACCAATTAAGTTCAAATCGTTTAATGCACCTTTTATTGAACCAGTACATATAATGGTCGCTTTGGGGGATTGCTGGAGAAAGGACGGGCAACAGCCAACTCACATGGCTCATTGAGTCATTTTTTGCTGCAATGTTAAGCTGTCCCTAATAGGCCAGGGGTGGGCGCGTGCGTGCCAAAACCGGTAAAATCTCTGACACAAAATTCTTCTGCGTGCCAACCAATTTTTTGAGAACATATTCATATAGTGTATGCAAAAACCTGAAGAAATAACAAAAATTCATCCCGAGCGGCAAAAACGTAGAATACAATGACCAGTGATCGCGATTGCGATTTAAATCGCTATTTAGGCAAGGTTGCGATTCGATTTGAACATTGTTGGATTCGATTTTTGCCTCAGTGATTTTGATTCGATTAAATTTGCCTTTTTTTTTTATTCGATCTGAAAAAGCAAATAGAATCATTGAAATAAAGATGGTTATATATTTTTAATTTTTTACACTTCGGGTCAAAACATACAGGAAAAAATATTTGTGCAGCTTTTGAGGAAATACTGTCAGAGTATGGGTTGCAGAGCATTGACATTGGATATGTTGTTACTGACAATGCCAGAAACATGCTCAAAGCATTCACAATATTTTCCGAGGTAGCTGCCAGGTTTGCCTTTGATCAAAAGGAAAATAAAAGTCAAATTAGAGAACGTGATGAGGCTTCAGAGCCATTGAATGATATTGATGAAATTTCAGAGTTTTTGTCAGATGAAAATTTCGATGACAATGAGGATATTCTTCAGGACAATCATGTTTTAGGAACAACCCATCGACTTCCATGTTTTGCATATACCTTGCAGCTAGCTGTTAAAGATGCACTAAAAACTGTTCCATTAGCAGAGAAAATTTTAGACAAAAGCAGCGCTATAGTTGTTTTCTTCCGCAGGTCACTATACTGGAATGAAGAGCTCCAGAAAAAATCAGATGGTTTGACTCTGTTAGCCGCTGTGCCTACCAGATGGAACTCCAATCTGATAATGCTAAGAAGATTATCTCAAGTTGCAGTATGGAAGGCGGTTAATGAAACTCTAGTTAAAGCCAAGGAAGTCAAATGCACGTGTCCCTCGAATCACAGTTTCACGTTCTTTGCTGCTTGAGCTTGTCTCTTTACTTGAGCCATTTGAAGAAGCAACACAGGTGCTGCAAGGTGATGGTGTCACAATTTCTCAAGTGATACCTGCATTAATTGAGATTGATGAAGCAGTTTCAAATTGTCAAACCCAGTTAATTGCTCTGAAAAAAAACCTTCGTGCAGCTCTTCATAACCGATTCCAGAAATCTATGAGAAGACCAGAGTATGTGGTCTCAACTGTGTTGGATAGTCGTTTCAAACTAGTTCCTTTTGGTACCACCCCGCTGTTTGATTCGCATTTTACTGACAGTGACTCACAGAAAAGTCCTACATTAATAATCCCATCAGCCAATGAGGCAAGATCTCTTCTTCTTCACATGATGGATTCAATAAAGTCAGATGAAATAACGGGGTCTCACACTGCACAGTCTAAAACCTCATGCCAAACAGAAAAGAATCTACCTGAACTACCAGTTCTGGTCGGCGGAGCATTTTTGCAAGATACCATTGTCCTCAGGTATGAACAAATTATATTGGATTGGAAATGTACGTTAATTATTAAATAATATGTATATATTGCAGGTTAGTGACGAAGAGTATTCAGTATATCTTAATGCTCCAACGGACCACAACATCACTGCTGAACAATTTTGGGCAGCTAATGGTCACCGCTTTCCAAAACTACAATGACTTGCGCGTAGACTTCTAAGCATCCCGGCATCATCTGGAAGTGTGGAGAGACTGTTTTCAATTTCAGGTGCTTTTGTCTCTGCCAGAAGAAATCGATTATCAGCGTCGACTGTGGAGTCACTGTTGCTCTTGAGGAAACAGAACTGACTCAAACTGGGTTTTAATGATTTTTTTAAACGGTAATAAACGGTTGGCTGTTAATTTCATTGTGTTTTGCTCGAAAAAATTTGCGAAGCTAGGGCAGCAGTAAATTTTGGAAGATTTGATTCGATTTGGGATTTGATTCTATTTGGAATTTTGAGATTCTATTTGAGATTTGGTTGTTGAGATTTAAATCATTTTACAAATGATTTGAGATTTGACCATTGAGATTCGATTTGAGATTTGCCCATCACTGACAATGACAAAATGAACTTTATTTATCTTCAAAATAACAAAAAATCCTTGAACTTATATAAAAGGTAGTCACGTAAAAATAAGAATCAGTCCGACAGATCAGTGGGATTTCTGCTGCTGCATCATTGATGATAGAGATTTTACATCCGGTTTATATTTAGTGACCTTTAGAAATATACAAGACCTACTGGTTTCATCAGTCAGGCTATTCCTATTGTGAGACTTAATAAAGTTCATCACCGAGAACTTAAGTTAAAATGTTTTAGTGAAAAAAAAACTGGAACTTTTCATGAGCTTGCTATACGACGTTATAATACTGCAAAAGCAGCACATAAATGAACTGCCATTCCATTGTTGCGTTTTTTACGATATGTTAGTGCAGTGTATGTGGGCCCGTCTGTTGCAGGCATCGCGTGCCAGAAATAAATGGTGGCGTGCCAGCGGTTGCCCACCCCTGCTATAAGAAGTTTCTACAAATGCATAAACATTGTCGGGTGTCATTGGGAGTCTGGATGAGGATCGGAATTGTTAAATTAATACATTGTTTAATCCTTCTCATATTTGGCTTTGTATTTGGATCTGATGGCACTTTTTCCCGATTTTCATCATTAAAGTTGACATTGAATTTTCTAAAGTTTTGTTAATTTCTGACTAATCTGTGAACTCTGCTTTTCCTCGCTCGGTATTAACTGTATGTTTTTCATTTTTGCTGGGGCTGGTCATATTAGGGGCTATTAGCCCTTCGACGGAATAAATAAATTATTTAACATGATATTGGAACTTATCTGGAGTGGCAGACAATAACATTTCAAAACTTAGAAAATAAGGGCCGCTCTAACTAACTAATGAAAATTTACCAAATTACAACATGTGTGCATGCGTGTATTAATTAATGTCCATATCATAACATATCATTGGGACGTATCATAACATCTAATAGTTAATGGTATATGCTCCTTCTTAGAGTATGATCGTATGATATAATGTAAGTCTATATTTTAACTTTAAGTATCTTTTGAAACACTTACTAACAACAAAATTATTTTAATAATATTGAACAGCATGAAACAGCTACAATGATACAGGCCACCTCCATATCATATATTTTGGACACATAACACTTTGTCCGGCATAATTCTCCACAGGTCTTACCTTCGTTGACACGACTTGTGTTTGTATAACTGTTGTGGTAATAAATATGGCGCGTTTATTCAAGTGTTTGATGTCGACCGATAAAAACTCTGCATCTTCGTTTGCCAAGTTGTTTCGACGAAGCTTTCACGAGCGTTCATGTTTGAATCGTTAGCGTAACAATGTTGCTTTTAAAATATTTCACAGGATGTGACTTGCTAAGCATACATTAAATATGATATGATCTAGATTTTTTTAATATGTTGTGGATCCGATAATAATAACAATAATAATGGCAGATAATACATTAATTTGTAGTTTTTAACGACGCCCATGGGGCTTATAAGAAAATTGTTATTGGTTCATGACTACTTATTTCATTTCTCTAACAGAGTGCTATTAAATTTATTATATAGAATTGGTTAAAAATATTAGCCACAGATGGTCTGAGTGCAGATGATAAAGAAATATATGAACATGCACTTTCATTTGCCAAGAATGAAATGGCACCACATATGAAAGAATGGGATCTCAATGTTTGCAGCTTCTCATTTTATTCGATTTACCGATAACATTAAAAAACAAACTTTGTATTCATGCAGCAAACCTTTCCACGAGACACTCTACAACATGCGGCACAACTTGGTTTCGGGGCCATATATTGTCAAGATACTTATGGGGGTTCTAATCTTGGAAGGCTGCAAGCATCTATCATTTTTGAAGCTTTGGCCCAGGGCTGCCCCTCAACAACTGCTTATTTATCTATCCATAAGTAATGAATAATTCTCAAAGAATTCACTAAAAGTTACATTAAACTAGACTATTTGATTGTTTGGCAGTATGTGTGCCTGGATGATTGATACCTTTGGCAGTGAAGACCTAAGAAAAAAGTGGATGCCAAATCTCTCTAAAATGGAAAATTTTGCATCATACTGTCTCACTGAGCCAGGTAAAATTATAAGCCTCAAAATAATTTTTATTTGTGATGAATTCTCAAATTGGGAACAATTTTGATGCAGACAGTGGCAGTGATTCAGCCTCTCTCAAAACATCAATTGTGAAAAAAAGCAATGAATATGTCATCAATGGCACCAAGGTTTTTTTATTACTTGTTATCATTTGATTCTAATGTATGCCACTGATAGCTTAGTGTAATCACTTCTCTGAACTCAAAAGCAACTTCGCTTATTGCTTTATGAACTCCACAGATAGTTGAGAGCAGGCCAGAAAATGCAAGATAATTCAATTGGCACAAAAAGCCTGATTGTAGTAATTACATAGCATTATATGACTCTGCTGTGTGATTTAATAATATATATATATACTTATATGCCAGTGGTCCCAAACCCCCAGGCCATGGGTTGGTGACCACTGATATATGCCACTTGAAATTGAATGACAAATCACAAAAAAAGGTAGTTTAATCCATTGGTTAGTGAGGAACCTAAACATGTAGTAGAATGAATAACTAATAATGAGTAAGAGATTCATTTTTTCTCTGCTGGAGAAGGGAGATATCTTATTAACTTCAACTCAAGCAACAAAAGTCTGAAATAGCTTTATTGATCATGTCATATGTCATCATGAAGCCGTGTCTAATAATGTTGTCTAATAAATTAATTATTGTAGTTATTATTAACCGAAATGTAAACCCAGTAAGTTGATGAGTTGCACTGATCCTAAAAATGAAGTGCTAGAGTTTTATTAGGGATGAGGGTAATACATGTGGCTCCGTGCGATCTATTATCACTTAACAAACATGACCTTCGCCTAATGAATATCTTGAATGACTAGAGCTTCATAAGTGGTGCGGGCGAAAGCAGTGTCTACCTGGTCATGGGGAGAACAGGTTGTGCAGGTCCTAAGGGAATTTCTTGTGTTTTGGTTGAAACGGATCGCAAAGGACTGAGTTATGGAAAAAAAGAGGAGAAGGTTGGAAGTTCAGCATTCTTGCTTTTAATTAATTTATAGCAGACCTGAATATTTATATTAAGTGTGACTCATCTTTATATTGGATATTATATTGCACCTTCGTGAAACATGTAACCTCTTGTCAATTATTAGGAATTTTGTTGGATGAACATTATTACTTAATCACATTCCATTTTTACAAATTTTGGCTTCTTAGCTCATGTCACCAACTCAATACGCTCATTCTTCACTATTACATCAATCCATATTTGTTACGTTGTAATTATCTATCATGATTGAAACTGTTACATAATTTTTTGAGAACGATATCAAAGTATCTCCATCTTTTACCATTGTTATGACCCTTATTTATTGTTAGCATTCTTGATTATGCTTCTTTGTAATAGAGACTGTTCTATGGTTAGCACCACAACATTCTTTCTTCAAATTATTTCTCCTGTTAATATAATCTCACTTGATATATCAGGTAGCCTACTTAGTGTAATAACATTCCTTTTAACAACATTTGATTATCGATTTTTATAATTTTTGATTCTACTTTTTAACTTGGTTAATGACATTTATGTTTCCTACTCAATTGCCCACATTTTTTGAAATACTAAGTTAATGAGTCAAGAAATTAAAAAGCACTAAAGTTCATAATGCTGACATTAAGGTTGGTTGGTGTACCCATCCTGCAAGGCAAGTTTTTCTAGAAGATGTTGTGGTTCCAACCTCAAACTTGTTAGGGGAAGAAAACAGAGGTTTCCATATTGCTATGGATGGACTGAATGGTGGCAGAATTAACATTGGCAAGTTAATGTTAACCAAAAATGTTCAATTCCATCCTGTTATTATAAACAGTATCTTCCAATCAATTACAAGATGTTTAAACATTGTTCCACTTTATCAAGTGCTATCAATGAACCTTATTATCCTCATGCATTATTTAAACTTCCTCTCATATTTTTTCAGCATCAGTTTCTCTTGGAGCTGCAACAGCAGCCCTTGATGCTGTTAGAGAACATCTTGGCATCAGAAAACAATTTGGCAAGAATCTTAAGGATTTTCAGGTAGTTGGACAATTACATAGAATATAATAATTACCATAAAATGTATTTGGAATCATTTATAAGTTAGCTCAGATGGATTTATTTTTGCATGGGGATAATGGTAACAGTTGTAATGCGTCACGATTGACAAGTGACTTTAGCTCTACATAAATGGTTAACCAAAAGCATCTCTGATGTTTGAGTTGTCTAATGCTTAAGACTTTGTCTCTCACAATGGCATCAACATATTCAAATCTGATCATGAGAGCACCCAGTAATGTAATTCAAATCTGTCATTAAATAGAATCACCAAAACAGTGGAATTAAAATAATATTGAGCTAATTGGAAACTAGCAGATATTCTGAGATTTGTATCTGTATTTAGGCAATTTTTTGATTGCTCTATCAGCTTGGAAAGCATTGCAGATTGTCTGACAAGATTTTATGGGCCGAGCCCCAAGGGCACCACTCTGGCAGACTGGGTTGCAAACACCCGATTATGCATGAATGCAACATATTGAACTAACCTGCTCTATATCTGCTATTCCCAGTACCTTCAGTTCAAGTTCGCAGAAATGGCAACATCTGTCGTGGCCTCCAGGCTCATGGTTCGGCATGCGGCTAAATCACTCCAGTCTAAATCTCCTAATTATGTCCCATTGGCTTCCATGGCAAAGCTCTTTGTCACAGAACAATGTTCAAAGGTTTTCTTTATATTTAATTTAGATTGTGTAGCACTTTACTCCAACATACTTTTTATAGGTTTGTGATGATGCAATTCAGATGTTTGGTGGCTATGGTTATTTGAAGGACTACCCAGTACAACAGTACTATAGAGATGCAAGGCTCCACCACATCGTTGAAGGTACTTATTACGCACATAAATATTGTAAAGGTTTCTATAATTTTGTGATTTGCAGGTACAAACGAGATGATGCGACTTCTCATTTCTAGGAATGTGCTCTCAAACTGATTGCACATGGTGCATAACAACCCACCACTCACTCAAAGCATAATGAATTTAACAATTTGATAGGTTTTGCAAAAGTGCCTTTTTAAACCACAATCAGGTATAAAAATGTTGATCATGTCAGGTTATTAAAAACGAAGTAATTTATTGTCAAGGGGAAATAAAGCCATCTCGGAGCATCAAATTTTAAATCCGAGTTTTCTCATGCATTCTTTGTGTTGTTCAATGAGCTCTCGGCAATTCTCCTCTCCGTTTTTAGCGATGCTGTTACAACGGGCAAACATTAGGGAACTCGATAAAACACTGTTATGATTTTCGAAACCTTACCATTCGTCTCGTGGTTTTCTTGTCTCAGGGCAGGCGCAGCAAGGTTTCAGGGGCTTTTGCTCCTGGTCGCCCAATTCTGGCTGTTTTTCTGGCATATTCTTGCTCAGCCCGCGCTTAACGAAGTCGTAGTGTTTAAAAAAAAAAAATAGAGCTCTTTCGTATGTCAGAAACGCTCCGGAAATCGAACCTCGAGGTGTAGCGGCTGACCGACAACGACCTCTCTCAAGCCTAAAAATGAACTTCGCAGTTGTACCCGCGGTGTTTACACAGGATGAGATTTATGAGATACTTTGATATGCTTTATGTTAGATTTATTGTTTGGTATTTTTATTTTGTTTCAAAATATTTCTTCGATAAATATACAATGGCTTACTTTTTTTTCACGAATGAAAGCCATGAATTTTTCTTATCTGTAAACCTACTAAGAATTATAAATCAGTGATATAATAATATTACCTGTATTTTGTATTAACATTACGCATGTGACTTGAGTTATATTTAGTTATTTTTTGTGGTTTTGATTATTTTTGCGGCGGATTTCTGAGTACTCTTATTTCGTTTTACGAAAACAGCTAATCCAATCAAGCTTTTATTAATGGTCACATCATATGTTTTTAGAAGTATCCCATACTTATGCTATAATCTTCAAATTGTTTACGTATATTTACTCTCTTAAAATGGCTGAGAAGTAAGTATTATAAAACTTAATTTAATGTCTTAAAATACATATTAAGTAAACACACGCGAAATATTCACTTTAATAATGAAACTAAATATTCCACATAAATAAATAAAAAACAGTCTTGCAATCTACTTTCCATGGGGTAATGTGTAGCAAGTGAAAGCTTGCAATAATTTAAGAACTTTGAGAAATTAAAATATGTTAAAATCAATTCAATATTGACACTAGTATTGATCTAAATCTAAAATTGTATATAAATTCTAACAGAATTTTTATGGTGGGCATCATACTACTGGTTTGCAAAACAACTTTTCCAGCCACAATAACTGTAGTTGGTATTACATACATTTTGTTTTTTTTAATTTAATCAAGTTATTTTGTATGTTTGTATTTTGCCGATTTTTTAGGTGCCTTATGTATCATTAATAGGATGAGAAGGCACTTCTTAATCGATCCACCATTTATATAGCGCCCCTATCCCTGGCGGTGCAAGCTGGGTTGCAAACATGACATGTAACGACTGTTTCTAATGGTGTTGTAGTCTCAGTTGTTGTTAGAGCTGGAGTTGTAAATTCAGTTGTTGCTTTGCACAAAACCCTTTGAGCCAACTCGCACACCAAAAGTTATTGTAGTGATATAAACACTGCAACTTCCTGTGACACTATGTTTCATAAAAAACTGATAATTATGATATTTAGGTAATGGTACAACGAAAGTTTTATTTTTAGTTAAATGAGAAGAATGAAACAATTGTGACATTGCCATCATTATCAGCAGCTTTTGGACCAAGTTTGCTTAATGACAAGCTTGTGGTGTGTTATTTACTTAGTACAGATAAGTTAGCACCAGGTAACACTTATATCGTTTCCACATTAGGGACATGTTTGGTTAACTGTTCCACTTAATGCTTGCATCCCGGTTAAGCCTCCTACTTCATACAACTCTTCACTTCCTTTTATTGGTCTCGTGATAAGGCAAGACTGTTCATTTGTTGAAAAGGTATGTTTTCTTTCATTACCATTCACTTCATAAATTTTCATAATTTTCATAAAATCTAGTTCTATGTGAGGTTAAATACTTAAGGTTCTAAATGTACAAAAAGCTGGATTTAAAGGTGCCTTGATATTTGATCCAAAGTTTGATGACCTGATAACTATGTCTGGAAGTTCCGGTTTGAAAAAAATATTAAAAGTTTTCAGTATTTATTAAATTTAATTTAATTTAAAAAATTTATTTTACTATTTAGTTTTTAGTGCCTTCTTGTTGTGGATATTTATGAACATAAAATATGTACCTAAATAAATAAAATGGGTATATTCTTAATTATTTTATTTAAAATTTATGTACCTCTTCAATTGATATATGTGAAGTTACATTAAGTAATCCCTTTTGACCCTTAATTTAATTTGTCAATTAACATTAATTACTCTATAAACACTTGTACAATTTACAGGTTCCATTCTTATACCTTCTTTTTTTATTGGCAAGTCATCCGAACAAATTCTCTCAAATTATTTGGAGTCAAAGTAAGCTTCTCCTTGAGTTTTTTTGTGTGGAAATATCATATTCAATACTTTTCAGGTTTTCTGTAGAAATTGAAGATAATTTTCCAAATTCTTTTGGTTTATTCCTCATTCCCCTGGTTATTGGAATGCTGCTCTGTCTCATCTTTGTCATCATTTTCTTGGTCAGTTAAATGGTGCTGTTGGTTTTTTTTTTCATGTAGTATTTGAAGTTGAAATCTGTCTAATTTTATGTTGAATATTTTTGAAAAGGACTCTAAGAATAAATTTATTTCTGAGAGGAATCAAAACTATAGAGCTCTGAATGGTTTGAAATAGACTTTAAAAACTAGTTTTTCTTTTCATAAATACTCAACAGTTCCTGCCTACAAATAATTTATTATTATGTTAATGTGTGATCTTTTTTAGTTAAATGGAAAGGATTAAAGTATTTATTTCCGTTGAAAAGTTAATGAGGTACACATCAGGACTTGTGAATCAATGGAGACAGCGACTGTCAAGATCAGTGTTGAGACTGTTACCCTTGAGGAAGTTCAAGAAGGGAGACTTCTATGATACTTGTGCTGTGTGTCTGGAGGACTTTAAAGTTAATGAAAAGCTGAGAATATTGCCGTGCAACCATGGTAACTAATTTGCCCCAATAACTTAGCAATAATGATAGTTGTAGCAAACAGGTTGTAGGTTTGTGGCAAATGGTGGTATACCAATTAGATTGGAGGATTTGCATTCCTACTTACATCTTGATTAACAGAATTAATAGTCATAAATAATGTGTCATGTTCACAACCCTGCTTGTACCACTACAAGTTTTGTCAAACTTCCAAGCTGGTTGAAATCTGGTCCAACTCGATCCAATCAGAATGATCAGTAGCTTGGGGCATGTAACTGTGTTCAGATAATTATGTTTTGCGGCACACAAAATAGATCAGAGAGTATGTAATACAGCTGTACTGTGCACCCGTCTTAGTGCGCATTAATTTAAGCTTCTTTACGATGCACTTCTATGTGAATGGCTGGCATCTCCTGATCATTTATGTCTACTTAAATATAAATATTTATGGCTGTGATGCTCAAAATTATGTGGTATCTTTAATAGTTGAAAATATCTTTTAAAATTAATTAACTCTAGCCAATTGTTTAATTGTGTTTTTTCTTTTTATCTTGAGCGTATCACCAGGACTGTATAGATCCATGGTTGACCGAAAACAGACGGACATGCCCCCTTTGCAACAAATTGATACTTGCCCATGATACAACAGAAAATCCTCTTGAAGTGCCTGACGAGCAGACTCCTTTGATAGCCAACCAAGCCAGTAACAAACATGCTTTATTTAACTCTCGATGTTTATTTTGTAATTGTTAATCCTTATTTTTATTTAATTCTTGTGTTTTATTTGATTCTGTAATGTTTTCACTTAAGCAACTTCAGCTTCGGGAAGATCGGCAGAAAGTGCACCTTCTTCGTCTCGCGTTCTTCACGACAATCATCCAAACCCACAAGTAGCACCCGCTTGAAATAAATAACTCAGTTAATAAAATGTTGATTTGCCTTTTTTTAAATAGTTATTTTTTGTATCATTTCAATTGTTATTTGAATGGGACCATTGGTTAAATGCAAATTTTAAGCTTTTGCTTCTTGGTCTTACATTTACAGGTACCATGGCAAGTGCCGTTAAAGAGTATTTTTGTTCTATGTTCCAAGCTAATTTACATAACAGGTAGTCTGATGAATTTTCTAATTGACATACTAATCCTCTTTTGAAAATTGACAAGCACCAAAGTAAAGATCTATTTGAGAACTTTATTTAAGATCATGAAAATTCTTCCGACTTCATCCAGATTACATACAATAAAATTATTTGATTTGATAACTTTTGGTGTATTTGAAGTTGAGAGACGTTTGGAAGGATTGTTAATTAATACATTTGCCTATCATAATAGTATTCGCATATGTTATGCTTATTTTATGCTTTGTATTTTTTAAAGTATGGTGCTTTAACATTTAAATTTTCAAAAAATTCCAAACTAAAGAGTGCATTCGGGCTTTCTTAACATGAAATTTCTTTTGCGCGTTTCTCTCACAATATTGTATATAATAATATAACCCAGTATTATAATGAAAGGCGGGAAAATATCTCTATTAGGGTCTGACTTACTTAGGTGGAGGTCCCATCAGTGTAGTCTGGACATGGGAGACCTGGCTCTCCCGTCATTTGATAAATATTAAAAAATAAGTAAATCAATTATGGAAAAATTTAAATTTAGAATATGTATTTCAATTTTCTTAAAATTATTTAAATGTACCACTTTCGACTAAAATTTTATTAGCCCCATCCTCTAAATTCCATCTGGTCGCAGTGGCCCAGCCAAAGTGTTCTAGATCCGCCCTTGCAAACCAAGCCATAAAGTTTTCGGTTGGGGTCCTTGCGAAGTGACACTCCGACTCAGTGACGCCGAGAGGGGGGGGGGAGGTGGGGTCACTGCCAGGGGGCCCGCATCTGTAAGGGGGCCCGGCTTGTCCGATCATGTCAATTTTTGCACGTCTCTTCGTTTACCCTAGGCCACAGAATATAATGTCCTAATAGCCCCACAGTTTTACATAGTGTAAAAACTTTTATATACTGCCGAACGATCAGTCCATTTCACGTAGGGTGTATAAACTCTGTATTCTGATGTGAGATGCTAGGGTAAGATGTTGTAGGACGCCCACACCATTTTAGGTGAAACGGACCATTACAGATCCTTTGATTTGTGTTGTTCCCTAACAGGAAAGGTTTGATTTACCATCACTTCTATTTCTGTGGAGTTATACACACTAGATTACTGCTAAAGTTGATTTTTGGTCTAAAGGATGTAAAAATCGTACATATTTAATTTGTCAAACTATCACGATATTGAAAGAGCATATTCGTTGCTATAATAAATAACAACAGCTATGTTATTGTGTCATTTAATAATGGCGTCATAACTAGGAAAAACGCAGGATAATACTGAAACGCCCACTTCGAGTCAACCATTTTATAACGCCTTCTTGCAATTTATATAATCGCATTGGACGTCATTTATGTACCACATGTTAGGTTACAAACCTAACCGTTCATGAAATTTTCTCATATAACTGATGCAGTCGAAAAGTCGGCGCGTGTTGAGCTGTTGAATGAGCTAGAGCATCTGAAAACTATACTCGTTGCAAACCTCGGACAGAACAGTCTGTCGCCATTCGACTTGCTGAACCGTCTACACACTTTGAAAATCGATACACTGTTTCCAAATGTTGTCATTATGATACGTATCTTCTGCATGCTTCCGGTTACCGTTTCTCAAGCAGAACGATCTTTCATCACATTGGCCCGAGTTAAAAATGTTCTGAGATCGACAATGTGTCAAGAACGCCTGACCAGCCTTGGAATGTTGGCAGTGGAAGGTCGACTTGCAAGAACGATTGATTACAACAGTATAATTGAACTGTCTGCACGCAGAAAAGCCCGCAAAGTTTTGTTGTAGCCATCTCTCTTGCATGTCGTAAAAGTCGGTTCCACATAATTACATCGTTTTTAAGAACTTGTGTTTTGTGCTTAATCTCCGTCGAAACACCAGTTTGTTTAGTGCTCAAAAATCTGTGTGGGCTGTGCCATGTAGCTGGTTATCTTTGACTAAGGCTGTATGGTGTAACCGTCGTTGCAGATAAGGACACAATTATGATGAAATGAAAAACTGATAAGCTCACCGATGATTAGAGTTGGCTAATTTAAAGCGCCTCGCTGCGTGTTTGACCACCAACAATTACTACTTTCATTTTGATTAACTGTAAAACAAATAAATTCAAATTAGATGACGAACAGCGTTGCAAAAGTCATTTCTATATTTTAATTTAGCACCATGTATGCAATTCCGGATATAGTCACTTCCAAAATTGTAGGCTGTTGACTTGACTATAACCGAATATTTACTATAATCGAAAATAGTAAGCTACGTATGGTTTACACGGTGCAAGAGATTAGCTTGACTGTATCCAAAACTTGACCGTAACCGACTCGACTATATCCGGAATTGACTGTATTTTGACAAGGGGTCCGCAATGATGCCCTGCCCTGGGGCCCTTGTTGGCTCTCGGCGCCCCTGCTCCGACTACCCCTAAATTTGGGACTAGGCGCTACATACTTTTATCCCCATGCACAACAAGCACCTTGGTTTTGGGAACCTAAATCTGAAAAAGCAAAAATATAAGCAACAAGTTTATATTCATTGTGTAAGTTTTGACCCTAATTTTTGCGACTAAAAGTGCGTCTAGCAGACGGGAAAATATGGAAAATGATCTGAGCGCTGAAATACACTTTATTGCAAATAGTATCGCGTTTAGTGAAATTTATTTTTGAAGTTTTTTTATGTGATTCAGTGATATGTTCGATTATCCAAACAATTTGATTATCTGAACTACCTTAGATCTCAATTAGTTCGATTAATCCATTATCTTCAATTAATCTCATATTTTTTAAATTTATTTTTTGGACAAAGATCGAGACAAATATGAAATTAGAAATAAGTGTGGCTGATCAAAGTTCTTTACTATTTGTTATTTGGGATTCCGTCAGGGCATGTGATATTTACATAAGGTCTTGGTTTCGGCTGGGACTTAGAATTTTTGTTCGGACTACATGGCACCTGCATATGGAGTAAAATTTACATTTAATTGTGGAAACGTGCAAATGTGGTTGGCAACTGACCGAAAATTTGATATAAGTACCTTGGATGCTGTTAGGCTTTTAGGACAGTCAGATTTTCTTTCAAATAAATCTTTGGCTTTAAGAGCAACCTATGTCCTAACTGTCACAAAGTTTGACTTAAGATTTAGTGATCACACTAATTAATCAAATTCTGCTCTAACTAAATATATTTTAATAGTATCAGCATGTATTAAGTTGAAGTGAATCAAATTTTTCCATGAACACATAAAAAATAAACATGTACAAATAAAAACTCATTCATTTATTGCAAATAAACATACAGAACGTTGTGTTTTGGAATGATTAAATGTTAGGTTTATTATAAAATTATGTAAAATTTAGGATAAATTTAAAATTTTGGAATATTGCTTTAAAACATGGAGATTAGGAGAGAATTCATTAAAGCAAATATGAAATGAGATACGATGTTTGAGAACAGAAAATATCAATATTTTGTGTACCTTTATCCCTACTGATGTTTTCTAGTATGAAGTTAAAGAGGATGAAGAACAAAACAAGAAATTGCTGGAAATTATTGAATTGCTGGTTGCTTCGGGGTATTTCCGTGCACGCATCAAAGGATTGAGTTCGTTCGACAAGGTAATGTTTTTTTTATGTTTATTTTAGATAGGGATGTAATCAGCCCAGTTTATATGTTTTATAAAACTTTTAATTAAATGCTTATTTTGGTGTTGAAGGTTGTTGGGGGAATGATTTGGTGCATATCCATTTGCAATTTTGATATCGATGTGGATTTGCTTTTCCAAGAAAATGCCACAATTGGTCAAAAAATGTATGTGATTTTAAATAATTATCACTAATTATTGTCAAACAAATTAAATTGTCATTTTGAATAAAACTTTCTTATATTTTAAAAACTTTGTTAGAAACTTAATACCAACAGATCCATGACAGAAAAAATTGTGGAAGTTTTGAAAGAAATGAAGTGCCCCTATCATCTTGAGCCTCATCAGATTCAGGGACTTGATTTTATTCATGTCTTTTCTGTCATTCAGGTGACTTATTCTGCGCTTGAGTATTGTAGTATTCCATGTCTCAGTTTTAACTGGATTTTATTTAAAATTAGATTAAATTTTATCTAATATTTGATTTAGTAGAACGAGATTATGAGCATCTGTGTTAAAAATTACCATAAACTAACATGTTAAATAAATTGGAATTTCTTGGCCAATAGCTGTTAAGATTTTATTCCAATGGTTAAAATTTTATTCCAATGATTAAGATTTTATTCTAATGTTGTTGAAGTGGTTGGTGAAGAAGGCCATTGAAAGCAAGAAAGGCAGAGAAGATTACAATCGGTCATATGCAGTTTCAGAATTCAACAAGATTCATTCATTTTTTGTGGTGGGTCTCTGATTTTGAAAAACATTGAAGAATAAGAATAAGATATCTAACTTTATTATATCTGGTAATCTACAAACTTCAGGTACTACAGGTACTTCATTCATAATTACTTCTTAGCAAATTTATCAAATCTAATAGTTGTTGTAAGATGAATATTGTTTTTGTTGTCAATTTATCTTTTTAACCTTGGGATGGGTTTGTTTTATTATATTCTTATGTGTCAGACATTTCTGCATAAAG
The DNA here is from genome assembly GCA_021613335.1 of Whitmania pigra. NCBI lineage: Eukaryota > Metazoa > Annelida > Clitellata > Hirudinida > Haemopidae > Whitmania > Whitmania pigra. The sequence goes on from JAJTWR010000299.1 coordinate 3,644,819, forward strand.
TATGCATTTCTAAAATATTGTGTGCACATATTGTTATTGCTATACATCACAAATGTCACTCTTTCCAAAATAATTTGTCAAATGCATTCCAAGTTTCTATGATCGTGTTTATTTTATGTCCTTGTGAATTTGGTAATTTTTTAATTGTTTCACATTTTGAAAATCAATTTTCAATAAGTTACTAAAAATCTTTTCAAAACAACCTCATGAAGGACATGACCAAACAGAAGAAATATGAGAATGCACTGTCAAGAATGGTTGGCTGCATGAATTTATTTTATAATATTCATGAATAATATTATATCCCTTTTTCTTATGGATCTACTTTCAATCATGTCACAAGTCATGCATTAGTGGGCAACATTCATTCAAATACTGTTTTCAACACACTCGTTTACGATGTTTCTTTACTCAGAATTTTCATGTCATTTCAGTTCAATAAAAATAGTTGTCAATAAACTCAAACCACTATTAAATGTCAAGGTCAAACCAGAACCAGAGAGGAAGTACAGAAGAATTGATGGTTCAACTCTGCATGAGGAAAACCAACAAATTCGAAACACACTTTTGGAGTATGGAAGGTAGGTTACTTTTTGATATTGTTTTGAAGCTCACACTAAATATTTACTTTTTGTTTGTAAGTTTTTAAGATTAATATATTGAAAATATGAAATATTTAAAGCAATTTAAAGGAGTGCATTTTTTTTCAATTTTAGATATTTGAATAACACTTTGAATAATTATTAAACAGACTTAAAGTCTTATTTAAGATATTATTAGTTATTTGTAAATGCTACTGTTTATATTGATTAAGTAAGAAATATGTTTGTTGATTACAGGAAGCAGTATTTCATAGAACCCTCAAGCTCTATAAGCAGTGGTCAGGAGGAATTTAAGAATTCTGAAGTGTGTTTTTGTTCATGCATCATGCAATATAAAGTATTCGCTTGCACGGCCGTGCAATTCATTGCTAGTTTCAGTTTGGAATGTTATCACTAGGTGCAGTGAAGCAAAAAGATCGACTGCCTCATCTGCTGATTCCCATTTAGCTGGGCATCGGTGGTCGAGTGGTTAAGGCTTTTGATTTGGTGCGGCACTGTTACGAGTTCAATTCCTTGCTGCTTGCAAGAGTTTCTATAACTAGGGAATATTATTAAATCTTAACCTTTGTTATCTTTCAGCAGAAAGTAGTAGAATTATTCAGTGGTTTGTCATCTGCCTGTCCAAAACAGGTTTGGGACATCTTAAAGAAGTTGTAGGATGCTATTAAATTTAGATGGTGATATTAATATATTGCATTTTAAAGATGATTGGGGCTCACTAATTTAGGTGATAGGTTATTATTTTAAAATGTAACTTATTCAGGATGTGGTGTCTTCTGACATTGTTGGTCTTCTTGTGAACCAAAAATCTGAGGAGATCTCCAAGATAATGTCCAACTATGATGATAAGGTTTGCTCATGTAATGAAATCAAATTGATTTCTCATTACTCATATCTTCAAATCCCTTTCCTGATTACAGGCTAAACATTTAAAAGAATTGAGTTCTAAATCTCAGATCAACTTGAAGTACTCTGCAGTTGTGTTGAACAAACAAATTGATATTCTAGAAAGCAATTTGAAATCTGTGAGATCTAACGAAATGTTAAAGTTTTTATATTTGATTTGTGGAGCTAGAGCTTCAGTTTGTAATTTTCAGTCAGAAACACAAAGAGAAATTCTGAATGCGGATCTTATAAAGGCTCAAAAAGGTTTGAAATTGGTATGTAATGCTCTTTGTAATTTTCATACTTGGATTTTGTATTTAATATAAATCAGGGGCGGGCAAGTTGCGGCCCCCCAGAGTACATTGTGTGGATCATTGGCACGTAGACATTGCAACCCTACATCGATGTTAATTTTGTTCGATTAGAATTTTCACTATATTTTTGAAATTTTATTCCAAATATTAGATTAGAATCTAGGTATATTTAATTGATTTTTGTGGCTCCAGAATCGATTAGTTAACAAAAAGTTATTCAAAACTGTATTTCCACTCAACCACAAGAGAATTTTATTCACATTTGAAAGGTTTTGTAAATTGGACTACTTGGTTGTTGAATTTGAAAAGAGTTTCCAAGACTTCAAGGACTTGGAACTACTCTTCAATATCAATATCAGTTTAGCATTTAGCGCAGAAGCTGATTCAGCCCCAGAAGATATTAAGTTGGAGCTGCTTGACCTACAATCAGAGTGTGACCTGAAGGAGTTCAAGTCAGTTCTACTGTTGGAGTTTTATGGATCTTTGCCACCATCAGCATTTCTACAATTAAACTTTGCTTCCAAACGTTTGTCACTATTTGGGTCCACATACATCTGTGAGCAAGCTTTTTCTTGTCTGAAAATAAACAAGTCTAAGAACAGGTCGACTGACTGCATTCATGCGAATCATAAACTGGTTCCACAGTTCAAGTACATTATCCAAAATTGTGAACAGTTACATACTTCTCATTAATTATAATTGTACTCTATGGTCAGATTGTATGTAAATAAAGTTCCTTCTTTTTCATATTTATTATGATAGGTAATAATAGACATTTGTTGAAGTAATTATGAATAGTAAGATATTATTACCAGATTACAAACTGTTTCAGTCATATTTCAAAATGTAATGTGCATGTGTAATACAGTGTGAATGTGAAATAAAATGACAAATACATGGTTATTATCTTCACTTCATATTTTCATATGTTGTAAATATAATTGAAGTAGTCAAAATTTAAATGCTGCCTTCTGACAACAATAATGTGGCCCTCTGTAGAAATCGTTTGCCCATCCTTGGTAAAAATCCATAATAAAAAAATTTGTTTGGTACATATTGCCAGAATTATTGGATTCATATGACGATTTAATAGGTTTTTTGAATTATCATAAATCATTGAATGAAATTTTCATTTAATTTTGCAAAATGTTTTATTCATTCTATGGAATTAACTTGTTTGCACTATCTTTTGCAATTAGCATTATTCAATGTTTTATATTTGAACTTTTTGGACTATTGCATTTAAGCATCATTTTTCGTACATATTATCATATTCAGAGCTTTTGAATGTGGCATTTCTGCCAAAACTGAATGGTAAACCTCAATATAAAATCATTTGAACTGAAGGCGATGAATTAACCATTGATTGGAATCATTACTTTGAAAAACTAACTAGAAAAATTGAAACATTGTCTAAAAACAAATAGAAAATAAGCTTGTGCTTTTTATTTAGCATCCAAATTGATTTGATTCAGGACACTATATCTGCTATATATTTATATAGCTTTTATATCATTTATATCTATACAATGGAACTCCCCGAGATGTGACTAATTATGTACTTATACCTACATTTTCTAAGTTTATTTTCAATTTGTCATCAATACAAATATATACAACAAATATGTTTTGCAGGTACTTGAAGAGGGTTCAAGTTTGACAAACGAGATTCAAGAATGTGGGAAGGAGTATGAAGATGAGAAGTAAGTGCCACAGGCTTACTTGAATAATTTGCAATAAAAAAGTCATCACATTCTTGAAAATTTGTGGTTAAGGGCTGTTGCTGAGCTTGAACGTTTGGTGACTTTGAAAGACAGTCTGAAGAAGGAGGAGTCAGAATTTAAAGCTAAGTGCTTGGTTCGTGTGATCAGTGGATTTTTTTTATTTTTGAATTCGTTTATTTCAAAACTCTGAATGAAGAACCCAAAAAACACAAAAAAAAACAAAAATTCAGGATGTATCCCAAAGGAATATAATTCCCTTCCGGGGGACAACTGGTTACAAAATGACAAATTTATAGAGGCACACATGAAAGAGTCTTTACATAATTGATAAACCGAGAGTGAGAATGCAAAATTTTATTGCTAATGAACATGAGAAAATTGATGACAACGGTGAAAAATGGAGAAAACACATAAAACTAACATATGACAATGAAAGATATAGATCAACTGGGATAATGTTGTGACACAAACCAAGGAAGGCTAGATAAAATGAATGATAAAGGGATGAAGAAATGTAAATCTCAACAACTGGAGAGAATATCTTTTTTAAGAAGAGATTTAAATAGTGAGGATCTGTTTACAAAAGTAAGGGATGATGGTAGAAAACAGGTCAAGAGTGGACCTTGAGAACATATTGAGAATTTTTTGAAGGTGGTGTGGGATAATACAGATCTGAATTGAGTGATGATATAAGATCGCAAGAGAGGTTTTATGAAAAAACAACTGTGTTCCCCCAAAACGAGATTGGATTTTAGGTCATATATCAAGTTTTGCTCCAAAGGATATGGTGGATCTTATTTTCAGGGACATCTTATATTTTTATGTTCAATCTAATGACATTTTTTCACTTAGGGTTCTAAAATTAATTAAGATGTATGGTTTTGATGGGGCCTGTGCTCTGGTCATGAGATATTTTACCATTTATACAATATAACAAATTTACGCCCCATGCAATGGCATATATTTAAGTATTAAAGAAAATTTACATTAATTCTAATTACAGGTTATTACATTACAATATTTTATAATTCAATACAAGTCATAACAGACCCAGAGTACAAGCATATATGCCAGCTGATGATCTTAACCATAGCTTATTTTTGGGGAACACGATTTCCTATTTCATGTTTTTCCTATGTTTATTTTAAGAATTTGTACATTTTTACAAATAATTTTACCTGATGTTTCCAGCTAATCTCTAGATTTTATTGTAAATCAGGCTAAAAAGAAAAAAATGGAAAATCTCATTGAACAATTAGTTCTTCAGGAAAATGTTAGAGAAGAGGTTAAACCTAGGCATTTCTTTTCTTAGTTTGGTATTTGGATGTAATATAATAACATTTATTATTTTGATACTGCACATCGCACAGGTCGAAAAGAAGGAAGAAATTAGAGAAGAATTGAAGGAAAGCCTGGAAAAATTTGGAAAACTTCGACTCATACTGGTTGCTTAGCACTTTATAATTAAGCATTTTCTCTATATTGCAATATTGCATTTGCTGAAGAATTATGATGTGCCTTTTCAAGTCTTGATAATTTGAATTGTCAGTGATTAAAATCGACTTAAATGATTAGGCCAGGAAGAATAGAGAGATATCAGCTCTCAGATGGAAAATTGATGACATTCCATCAAGAGAAGAACTCCATCAGTATCAGTGCAGGTTCATCGAGTTACATAATCAAGGTAGGAATATCTCACTAATTGTAAAAATAATTAATGATCAAACACTTAATAAATAAACTTCAAATGAAGCATTCTATTAAAGTTTCATCAAAGCACAAAGAAACAAAGCAGTTCTTCACATTTTACAACTCATTGGACGACATCAGGCTCTACTTGGATAAAGAGGTTGCTTTTCAAAATCAGTTTCTGTAAACTTTACTCCTATCTCAAAAACTATTGTAGGTTGGCCTGCTGAATTCTGTCTTAGAAAATTTTGAGAGGTATATTTGCAAGTAGTGCACAACATGCCGAGATTTCTATTGAGTTCTTGTTTGATTTCAGAGCCATGTCATCTGAATCACAGAAGGCAGCTTTTATGAAGCAGTTTGAACAGATAGTTGAGGGTGTGAAGCAAAACAAACTCAAAGTAGGGCCTCAAACTTTTATACCCTTGATTTGAACTTTGAATGCAACACGATGCTTGTAGGTTGAAAGAAAACAGCAGGAGGTAAAAAACAACAAAGCCCAGCTGCAGGAGAAGCTAGCAGAAATTGTTGAGAAGCAGAGAATGTACTTTAAAACTGTCAAAGATTTTCAAGAGGTTTGGAATGCCTCATTTTGATCAGTATTGAATCTTAGATCAATGATTTAGCTATTATTAGATAATTCCGATAATCAGATCAGAACAGATAATTTTCTATTTTTATTTCAAATTAAACTATGCAGGAGTGTCGCAAGAATGAGATTATCATGAAGAAGTTACAAGAGCTTCATCAATAGTATAAAAATGGATGTTGCAAACAATTATGATTATGTGACGAATGAATGAGATCAAGAAGTTGAATTTAGTAGAAAATATCACAATGCCATTTGATTCAATATAGAAATGCTGCTTGTTCCGTCAAGTAACACCTTCACAAGTTGTTGATATTTTACTTTCTCTGTTTCGGGATTGTGGTATTGGGCCACAAAAACTTTGGCACTTCTTATGAGTTGCTCTTTGACTGTTGCATTTTGCATAAGATAATCAGCTTTAGTTACAAACTCCTAAAAAAAAAACATTTATTAATAAAGTGATAAGTGCCTAATGGCAAGAATATCCACCTCTGGGGAGTGATAAAGGAGGCCATTCTTCCCATCTTCAATCAGGGCTTTATTGCCTTCGATGGCTCTAGCCAGTACTGGAACACCAAGAAACATTGCCTGAAAAACAGATGCATAATGTGATGAAAGTGTTCAGATTATTGCAATTATTTACCTCACTTCAAGTATCACATTGGACATTCCTTCATTTAGGGAGGAGTTTACGAGTGCAAACGAATGTTTTAATAACAAGAAAAGTTCAGGCTGTGGAAGTTGTCCTAAGTATTTCACAGAAGGGTACCTGATGACAAAACTCAATTGTAACTCTGTCATAGCACATTGCATAAAAGGTGAGAGATACTTTCTAATTTCTTTCAGGAACATATCACTATAATCTCTATCAATCTGGAAAAAAACAATAATCATGAGTGGTAATCAGTGTTTATTTACAATCTTAAACTTACTTTGGATCCAATTATCAATAGAATTCCATTATTTCCAATAGCATTCTGCCATTCTAAAGTCATCAGAGTACACAAAAAATATGCATTGTGCTTTGTTGGTAATTCAGTTGAATAAACAATCTGAAAATTTATCACATACCTTGAAAAGCCTCAACGAGAAAAAGTGGGTCCTTCTCGCTCCTCAGACCAGCAATAAGAGTGAATGTACGATGCGTGGACATGAAACTATATTTCTTCAATGCAAGGTCGTTAGCTGGCACAGTACAACTGACACCTGTTGTGGAACAGTAAAATTCTTGTTGAGAATACTCAAAAATAATAGAATGATAGAATAATAGAAATATGTTATCTCTGACCTTGGGGTATCATGAATATTTTCTTGGTATCAATATCAGGCTAGAATTTATCACAATAAATCATTAATAGCTATTGACCATTGTGACTGGAAAATGTAAGTAAAGAGAAAAATCTTGAAGTATTTGGGGAAGTATACCAACCCATATGGCTTTGGCTAAATTTTCGAGGCTTCTGCTAAAAGCCACTAATGCTCTGAATGACGGGGCAATTTTTAGAAAATACAAATTTTGCTTTTTGTAGAATTTACTCACTTTGCTCCTTTGATCGTTTTTGTCATTAATGGCATGTTGCCATCAACTTTGCTGAATACATTTAAATCTGTTCCACCAAAAATTACAGCATATGGTACTGAGCAACCATCTGAGAACAAATGGAGTTATGTTTCAGGAAGTGTTCAAAATTATATTTCAGCTTGCAATGAACCAATTAACAACTTTGCAAAAGTCTCCCTGCTCTGAAGGCGTGCAGGCATATAACGCATGATATATGATTTACTTTGATGAATGCATTAAGATCGTCCGCATTTTTGAAGTCATCTATCCCTTTCAGCAAGCAATTATCAAAAAAAGATCTGGAAAATAATTTTAAATGTGGAACTTTATAAGTTAGTATATATCTTAATATATGTTACTAAAACTAATCCGGTTAAGTTTTATTAACTTTATGCGATAAGCTGTTGATTTGTTTCCAGTGCAATCACCAACAGGTCCGATAAAAAGCAATTTCTCCATCCAAATTTGTTGTTTTCTACAAATAATATTAGCACGCCTGGTACAAGTAAATTAATCTGGCCTCTTAATGTAAACGATCTACAATGCAGAAAATATACATACCGATCCAACAAGCGAAAACGGTCGAGGCGAGCATGCCTATCGGTTTAGATAGAAACAAACAAATCTCTAAAGATTGTCAGTAACTAAAAATAAAGTTTAATATTTATAATGTCATTTCACAGCGTAAATGTTTTTCAAGTAAATTTTTATTTATTAAGTAGATTGCAATTATCACACTGAATTTCGCTGAAAACAGCTTAGCAGTGACATTAAAGTGCATAATAAATTAGTCGGTTTCAGGAATAAATTCTTGCAATCATGCTAATTATAAGAAATGTAATACTCTATTATACTTCAGAAGCAAAATATTTATTGCGTGAAATATTGAATCCGTGGCGTCTTGGGGTCCGTCCCAATACTATGTTTTTCTCTTCAGAAAATGGGCTACGGGATGTTAATTGAGGGGTGGACAGGAAAGGGCAATTCGTCATCCTTCGTGGCTTTAGAAAAGATGCAAAAAAGGTCATCTCATCATGATGTGCGAGAGTTTGTTGCTGCACTACAGCATAAAACTAACACTTGTAATGTTTAAGAGGTTTATTAACAAGCACGAGTCCGGAGACAAGTGTCGAGAGCCCATCGAGACAAGAGCCGATGCGGCCAAGCGGAAACGAGGAATAAGTAAAAACCAAGCGAAGTAGGGGACGAACGAGGCGAGCTGATGAGAGTTGCTTAAACAGACTTTCGCTAGGACTTGAAACAAGAGTCTACTGCTACGCGCTGAGTCATTAGCGTTGTCCTGCATGCTTGTGTCTAAATTTTTATATATGATTTGCCAGACTAAACCACAGTCCTAATTTGCTCTGTGAAATGAGCGATAATTTAAATTCCTTCTCTAAAAAATTACTAACCGGAAGCGAGAAATCTCTCAAGAGCAAAAGTTTTCGGATATTTGAACTGCAAATCATTGTTGCTTCGCCTTGCTCGGGTTTCAACTGCAGGATCTTTGCTTATGCCAGCATAAATAAATTTACACAGCTTGCTTCTCGTGGTAAGCAAAGCATATTATCATATAAAAATCGAGATCAGAAGCACAACAACATTTTCAATCGATAAGTATAGTTAATAATTTGAAAGTATGGATACAAAAAAGTTTTTTTCGCAGTTGGACTTTGATCCTAAGGAAATTGATGATCTCCTGGACAGTATTTTGTTAGATTATCCGTCCTTAATTTTCGATTTGCTTCGAAAATCGACTGGAAAATATAAAAAAAATTCATTAGGAGGAAAAGAAATAGTTTCACAAACTGTAGATGAAAGCGATAAGTCCGTCAAAGTGGCCACAAACTCTTTAGGAGACTGTTCATCACAGAAAATCCACGAAGCAACTCTTCATGAGAGAAATTATGCAGTTCCAACACACGTCATTGAGGAGAATTGTTTGGAGATGCTTGAAATTCCTATCATTAATGTTACTTTAGAACCTCTTCAGTTAGAAGAACTGATCTTACAATGTTTGAATAAGCCTCATCCTTGTGGTCCAAAATCGCAAGATATTCAATCTCCATCGGACAAACAAAGCTCAGGAAGTGGAACCAAAACAAAAATGTGGGATTCCAAAACAGACTCATTGCAATGGAAAAGCATAGCATTAGAAACTGTGAAGGTAGAGGAAAATGCAGTCTCAGCGGTTAAAAATGCAGAGAGCTCGAATGTTGAAAGTACAAATTCCCTTCTTCGAGAACTGGAGGAAGAGTTGGAACGACTAACGTGTGTGGTGAATGAAACTTCACTGGCACCTACTCGAACAGGTACAAAGCAATCAGACGGTTTCCCAGCTAATTTTGAACACTGCTCGCATTCACCGAAAAGAACTGAAGAAAGGCACCACAGAGAAAGGTGTATCGAGGACCCGTTTCGGAGGCATGCAAGTAAAGAGCGTCCTCATTCCGGTAAATAACAAAGTTTTTTTGTAAAGTAATTTAGCATTCTCCTTCAATAAACGTTTTAATGGCAGCTTTTGAACGAGCATCCACGGAGGTGAAAACCATTGGACATCCACTTTCGGTTTTTATCTTTTGCCATCTTTTGAGGTTTTTTGTTTTTAAGGTTGCGTTCATTTAAATTTTACGCAAATGAATGTTATATTCGTAAACAGAGATATCCCAACAATATAGTCGAGGATGGTCAAGAACAAGAATTGGCTAGATGTTTCAATCTGAAAGGTTCTCACATATTTAATCTATATTTTAAGCTACGCATCTATAAAAATCATTACTGTGTTTCAGGAACTTTCTCACTGGGTAGATACAATCAAAAGAAGAAAAAGGTTTTGTTTATTTCTATGTTTGCTTCTAGGAGACGGAGAGAGTCTTATCTTTCTAAATGTTTATTGTCACTTTAATTGTTGTGGTTCACTTATTTGTGTCCAAATTTTGAGTAGATTTTATTCTAAAAAAAAAAAAATATATATTGACATGCAGTACCTACTTGTGGTTTATACTCCCTACTTTTATGAATGTATTATTATTATAAATAATAGCTAAGTCATTGAAGGCCTTTCAAACGGTTCAATGTATATCTTTTTGTTTCATTTACCAGGATAGTCTCACAGGACAGAAGGAACTGCTACATAATACGTCCGAGCATTTGTTCCGTGAGTTCAAGAACTGGCAACCTCTGCACAAACAAATGGGCAAAGGAGTAAAAGATAAGAGGCGAAAAAAGCATTTCCAAGCTCATAATTTGAGGGAAAGTTCGGCGGATAGTGAAAGGTGAAGATATTTAATATGTAGAATTTTTTTCATTAGTTGTTTTTGTTTTTCGATTAAATGTATTGTTCCAGATCGTCCATGATGATTGAAGAATTGAACGATATGCTAGACCAACATCTCGAAAACAACATTTATTTCAGCGAAAAATATAAAAGTTAGTTCTTCATATTCCAACTTTTTTCCTTTTTTTAATTTTTATTGAAACACAAAACACAAAACCAATACACGTTGGAACCGAAAGGAAAAAAAGGAACGTCATAAGGAAAAAAGTCCCGCTAAGAGACGTCCTATTGCCATTGATGAATATAGTTTCAATGTCCCTATAATGTAAGAATTAGTAAGTAATATAGAGTAATATACACGGTTATTTAGAGTTAATAATAAAGTGTTTTAATGCCTTCTTAAAAGCGTAAAGATTAGAAAGGTTGGTGATATTACGTTCTTCAAGTTCAACATACATTTCAAAACACAAAAATGAAATAGGTATGCCTGACGTATGGAGTGACAGAAAAGTTCCATCATGGTGTAAGCTTCACATGTCTCGTCACGAAGGTAATTAAAATAAAAACATTGATACAATAAATTCAAATCTAAACATTATTTCAGCCGTCAATTATTTGAAAGACAAACCAATGAGATCATTTGTCGTTAGAAGCAGCAATTCCTATAAAGGGGCTTACGGGCTAGTCTTGAAAGTGAGCGAAGGACACAGGGACCATCGCAAAGGTTATTTTTAAAATCAAAAATCCAAAAAATGATTTGCCAAAAAACTGTGATATCTAGTATAAAATCACAAAATTTCTATTAAATGTTTGGTAACCAAAGAGACCGACCAAACTGTGGTTATTTATTATAGATTTTGAAAATTTTTCGGTTTTTCAGAGACGTCACTAAATATGTTTTTATGATTACTATTATTAATGGGGCATCTTAAATAATAATCATTTGTTGGTATTTTATTATCATCTAAAAATTCTTACACAACTGTTTAATTAGTTGAAATATTGGTACTCCCTACATATATTGGGCGGAGTATATATCACTGTATTTATCACTTCAAGCATCGGCCGCTCAGCCAACAGAAGATTTTTTTGCCAATATATATTTATTATATTATATTATATATTTAATTGTTATATATATTAGAAACTGCTTTATTAAATATTTTAATTAATATAATTTTATTTTTCTGAATTTTTTGCCTTACGTAAAGTCGGACACTTTGCATAATTCATCATTGAATTTGAACTCTATTTGACCATGATGATGAAACAAAAAACAAATTTAATTAAAATTTACAGTTACGTGCTTATTTATTAAATATCTTTAGCCCACAGAAAAAAATGCGTCTATCGGTGCGTGTTTTATAAGTGATTTTTTTTGCACAAATTGGTAAAATTGCTTGTTATATTCGTCCGAGTGTTAATTTTGTGAAAATAAGAGATATATATGTATAAATTTATAAAATAAATAGTAATTATTTGATAATTATGTTATTATTAGTTAATAGACAAGTCTACACACACATATATACGTATATTATATATAATGATTATCAAATAATTACTATTTATTTTATAAATTTACAAATGATATAACGCAAAGGCGAATATGTGGAGGGACAAGTGAAGAATTATTTGATTGAATCTTTACCTGCTGGTGTCAGAGTAAAGGGAAGTCCAAGTGAACCAATTTTTCGTAGGTTTCATACGATTTGGTGAATATTTACATCTTTAAAAGAATGCATAAAATTATTTTTTTAAATAGCTGACCTGACATCACTTATAAGAGAACATTGCAGAAACCAAATTTCACTTCCTTGCAAACTACTTCTGAAGGATCCTGTTGAAATAAGTTAATACCTTAAATAATTGTTATATTATTATATTGTTATACATAATAATATATTATCATTATTATCATTATTATTATTATTAGTATTATTATTATTATTATTATTAGTATTATTATTATTAGTATTATTATTATTATTATTATTATTATTATTATTATGATTATTATTATTATTATTATGATTATTATTATTATTATTATTATTATTATTATTATTATTATTATTATTATTATTATTATTATTAATTATTATTATTATTATTATATTATTATATTATTATATCATTATCATTATTATTATTATCATTATTATCATTATCATCATTATTATTATTATCATTATCATCATTATCATTATTATTATTATTATCATCATTATTATCCCATTAAATATGTATGGAAATTTCAAATTAGGTTTTTCTAAGTTTAAGTTTTCTTTAAGTAGAGGCAATTACTATAATGAAAAGTGTCGTAATGCTTAGATTTACCGGAGGAATCAGATGAACACGATGATTCTCCCTTGAATCTTAGCAAGGACGTCTTAGATTCAAGTCAGGTCAATTGATTTTTCAAAAAAAAAAAAAAATAAATAAATAAATAAAAAATTTAAAAAATATATCTAATTTTACTTTGTTACTTAATTTCATCTTTATCTTATTGTTTGTTTTATTGCGTTTTATTTCATCGAGACTTTCTTGACACTAAGACTGAATTTTATTTAAAATTGTCAGATGAAACTCTGAGCTGTAACGTTTTGTATCTGAGCTCTGAACTTGTTGAAAGTTTGAGTGAAGTAGCTGCAGTAAGGAAGGCCACGGACTCAATGTACTCATCCTCTTCTCAGAAGCTCAGGAGAACTACAATTTGTCAGCTGAAGATTTCGAGCAGTGGTCTGACGCTGACAGACACCTGCAGATCGTGAGGGAACTTTGAGCGCGTTGAACTTCTGTTTGACGCAAAACCATTTGAAAAAATTTTGTTTTTCTTGCAGACTTTTTTTTAGGAGATTCTACCCCGGTAGTGTCATATTATATGCAGGAATCAATGCAGATGATCAGAGGTTAGTTGACTAATCTTGTAAATAAATTAATTATTATTAAAATTTATAAATTGAATGTTATACTTTTTCCCTGTTGTCAAAAGATGGGCTTGGTCGGACGAGGTGACCCAAAGAACAAACACCTCCAGGTTCGAATCATTTATTTTTATATTGTATGTTATTATTATTAGTGGTTGGACAGGTTTTGCATTAATTTCTTAATAGTATTTGTTTAATGCTCCAAATTTCGTGTTTTAAAATATTTATGTAAATGCGTAGAGAATGTGGTTAATTTAATATTGATGTTTAGTAGGAATCGACCGCGGTCACTTTTTCAACCGGGGCAAGGGTTCAAAATACATGTTTAGATATGAAGCTTTCTAACTTGTTAACAGTGCAATTTTCTGCATTTCTTTGGCGTTTTAATACTAATGCAATGCTAGCATGCAAATTCATTGATGAATCCAGTTTGGCTGTAATTCCATCATTTCAAAACTCATTTGTACACATAAAACTTATGTTTAGTATTCCTTATTTAATTATCTTTGGTTATCAACCTTAAGCTAAGTTTAAAGAGAAATTCAGTCTTTTTGAGTTGCTTGATTTTAGGATAAAATGAAAAAGATTACCTCTTAAAGTTTTACGAGGGTTTGCCCTTTGGAAAAGCTGAATCGACATCCTGTATCTGAGAAGGCAGAGATAGAACAAAAAAACAAGTATAAGAAGAAACGTTTAGATTTTTAGGATGACCCTTTCATTCTGGAAGGTACGTCCTAATGACCTGCTAGCAGAGCAGCAAACCTGGATTGGATGGATGGTCCACCTGCCAGCCCAAGTGATAGTGAAAGTTCGAAATGGCATTCGTGGTGAGACGTTTGCCAAAGAATAAGGAAAAAATTACTGTTTCTTAAGTCCATGTATTGGACTATTTTGTTTAATAAGATGAGTTATTATGAGTTATCATGAATTATTAACACCAGGTGTCGGTAGACAAGTGATTAAGATTTTGGCCTCGGTACGACTCCATTAGGAGTTAAAATCCCAGCTTCTCTTGTAGCTAACACTTGATGATTTTATTCCCTCAAATCAGAGATTTTATGATAATTTGGATTCAGACATGGAATAGACATTCGCATCTAAAAAATTGTCTAAGTTTCTTATACATGTTTTACATTTCCCGGCTAATTTGCCGGAGCCGGGGTTCCCGTTCGCTTCCTATCGCTTGTAAAGTTATTCGAATGACAATTTCAACTAAATAATCTAAACCAACTATTCCAAATTTTGTACAAACTAAAAATCACCATACGTAATAACAAATTAAAGTAGAATACTGTTTGTAATTCAGAATTTTCGGAGTTGTAACAAGGAAGAATGGCAACATTTCGACGGAGAACTCGTGTCATTTGTTTGCAGAACTTGACCATTCTGCAGACGAGATTGTTTCCAACATCATGAGACTGGTGGCATGACTGTGGAATGTCAGAACTTTGCAGGAAATCATTTAAAATTGTTCTTAGCATTTTAGAATTACTTTCAATCATGTTTTTTTGATACATACAGAATAGCCAGATAGGTTTCCTTTAATTTCGTGTACAAGATCTATATTTTGATTTTTATTTATTTAAGAAAAGAATTTGTTCGATTATTTGGGAAGTGAGGGTCGTCCATAAATTATGTTAACAAAATAAGGGGTGGAGGAGGGGGAAGTTTAAGATTAATTGATGTCATTTGTTACGATAAAATGTAAATTTTAACAGATGGATTTATAAAATAACTGCTAATCATTCAGGTCAGTCACTTCTGCTTGAGTGGAATTACAAAAGTGTGGTCTTTTAGTGGGCGTTGATTAAATGAAACTCGCAACCCGTAACAGATTCAAATGTACCAACCTCAACGCTATTGAGTCAAAACTCACTTTTTCTGACAATTGTATAACTGTATAATTAGGCCGGATGTAAGGATAAAGTGTCTTTGTTGTGATACACTGCTGTTCTAATTCTAATATTACATATAATATTAAATATGAAAGAGAGAAGCCAGCGGTTCTTCCCCAAACTTCAACATCACCAACCGCCTACAGGATTATTAGCCCGCTTACATCATCAGATCAAATGAAGACAAGACTTCATTTCGTTCGCCTGTTGCTCTCTGGTGAGGAATATTGGAGGATCGTAGTGTAGACGACTAGCGGCCTGAGGTGACGCATTCATAGGTTGGCGATATGCGTAACATAGGCAACGTAGTATTTTGCTTATCGTTTTGTGACGCCATGGGGGAAGGAGTGCGGACCGTACCCGGATGGTATCGTTTTAGGGGATGGGGGAAAGAAGAACGTCATTTGAAAAATATGAAAAAACTTTATCAGTAAATCTTTTAGGACAGTGAAATTTTTTAAAGAAATCTTTACCCATCGGTCAACGATCACAGACTTTGGCAAGTCAGACGATCGGCGGTCATGCCAAAATTTTGTCCGTCCGCCGGTCTCTACTGGCCATCCAGAAAATCTTGCTTAAAGTTGTTCCAGAGATTCAGTGTTTTCATGTTTGTACTTAGTGATGGATAATACCTCTCATTTAATTACCTTTGTGGCTAACATAATTTGCAAACAAATAAACTTAAGAAACATACACCCTCTATACATAATGCATAATATTTTGCTTATCATGATTTATCGCACATCAAGTATACATGAAATGTAACATCAACCATTTATAATAGAATTGAAAGTGCAGCTCTCCGCTATATAGTCCTCTCAAAGTGGACCCCGGGCCAAAACATAACCCAAGCCCCTTATCACAATACCCAGCAATCATCATATAAGAAATGAACAATTTTTGATTGGTTTTTTATTTTATGGTCCAGCCACTAAGTCTTGCTACTTCTTGGCAGCAACAACCCGTTGCTTGCATGGCCTGGCCTTTTATCCAGACATTTTACCTAGAGAGGCAAACGAAAAAACGAACATCAACATTAAAGCAAAGACACATGTCTCATCACGGCAAACAAAGTAATCATCCATACATTAACCAAAACATTTGAAACCCTCGAGCAGTTAGTTAGCTATGAAGTCAAGCACTTAATGACCGATGATATCCCAGAGAATATCATGCATTTTTTGCTTAGTTCAACAGTTAAAGCTGGTTATACAAAGGTTGACCAATCTGCTATCAATAAAAACCAATAAAAATAAACAAGCAACATATGCATCTATCACTTTAACAGCAAAATGGGTCGGTACAATCCCAATGCGAAACTTCTTCAACATAACTAACATGCTTCCAAGCTCGTCTTAATTTGTCCCATCCCCTACTTCATACCCGGAGTGACGCCCCTAGTTAGGACCGCACCCGGTTGACACCTAAATCTGTATATTTTATTATAAGTATTCTTCTTCTTCTTCTTTTTCTTCTTCTTCTTCTTCTTCTTCTTCTTCTTCTTCTTCTTTTTCTTCTTCTTCTTCTTCTTTTCTTCTTCTTCTTCTTATTATTATTATTGTTATTATTATTATTATTATTATTATTACTATTATATTATTATTATTATTATTATTATTATTATTATTATTATTATTATTATTATTATTATTATTATTATTATTATTATTATTATTATTATTATTATTATTATTATTATTATATTATTATTATTATTATTATTATTATTATTATTATTATTATTATTATTATTATTATTATTATTATTATTATTATTATTGTTATTGTTATTATTATTATTATTATTATTCTTATTATTATTATTATTATTATTATTATTATTATTATTATTATTAGTATTATTATTATTATTATTATTATTATTATTATTATTCTTATTATTATTATTATTATTATATTATTATTATTATTATTATTATTATTATATTATTATTATTATTATTATTATTATTATTATTATTATTATTATTATTATTTATTATTATTATTATTATTATTATTATTATTATTATTACATCTTATTTTTTCTTGTCAGCTTCTTGAACGTTCAAAAACATGTATCCACCAAAAGGCTGAAAAACCTTTGTTTTGCTTATGAGTTTATTATTGATTATTTATTTATTATTATTATGTATTATTGAGTTGTGGGCCACCACAAACTAACTTATACCTTACTTATAACCTTCCTTATAAGTTTCCCGCACCGCATGACACCAACCCACCAACCCTAGTGACGCCATTGGTTTCTTCATCGTCATTTGTTGCAGTTTGCTGAAGAAAAAGAACGTTCGTTCACTGCAGGTTCCAGGGGCGCAACCAGCGAAAAATGCTGGGGGGGGGGGGGCTCAAGTTTAGAAAAGCCTGACGCAGTCGAAAAATTTTTTAAACTGTTCAAATCAATACTACTAATTTTAATTAATAAAGAATTAAAGATAGAACAGATTATTATTATAAGTTTTTATTTATAAGTCTGCAGTCTTTTTTTGTATCTTTAATAATTTATTAATGAGCTTGACTATCTTCTGTTTCAAA
The DNA here is from genome assembly GCA_021613335.1 of Whitmania pigra. Lineage (NCBI taxonomy): Eukaryota > Metazoa > Annelida > Clitellata > Hirudinida > Haemopidae > Whitmania > Whitmania pigra. The sequence continues at coordinate 3,662,838 of JAJTWR010000299.1, forward strand.
GTTTCAAGCCAGTTAAAGCAACTGTAAAAAAAAAGTTTATGATATGTTTAAAATTGTAATATGATATGATTCATATCCTAAACATTTCACCTAATCTAAATTATGTATAAAGTTATGATCCTAAACAGTTTAATACAATTTTGAAATGTTGTAGTCTAAATTACATTTTGATGTGTTTGCAGTCACAAAATAATTTTTCGATCAGTCTGTGAAAATCTGTTCACCATTTCATTTCATGGAAGAAATGCAGTAGTTGTTTTGTTTGCAGATATTCTCAATAAACTTTGCAAACGACAGGCAGACATAGTCGTCCTGAGATGACTTTTAATAAGGCGAAGTTTAGAAAATGCCCTTTCTGCATCTGAAGACGTAAATGGCTGAGTAAGAGCAACATCGAGCATATAATGCAACTCGGGCTGAATGCTTGTGGCACAGAAAAGATCTTGAAGTTCGATACATGCATTGGGATCAGACTCATCAGCACGTAAACTTGTCGATGTGAATAGGAACTGTCTTTGCACAGTTTCAGCGTCTTTTCTATGAAGGCTGCAGAACTCCGAAAGCTCGGGAGTCATTGTGCCATTCTGCAAAGCATCAAGAGCAGCCAAGGCAGGGTTGTCAAAATGACTGGTTATCTGATCATCAGATAACCAGCGAAAAATGCTGGGGGGGGGGGGGCTCAAGTTTAGAAAAGGGACGAAAGCCCGACGCAGTCGAAAAATTTTTGAAACTGTTCAAATCAAAACTACCAATTATAATTAATAAAGAATTAAAGATAGAACAGATTATTATTATTATGAGTTTGACTATCTTCTGTCTCAAAGTTTCAAACCAGTTAAATCCCCTTATCCCCCCCCCCCACCAAAAAAAAACTCATCGGATTTGGAAAAATTGCAGGGTCTCTCCTATTAGGCCTGGGGGGGGGCTTTCGGTTCCATGTGTTCAGTGCAAGTAACCGACCTTGTTGGATTTATCCAGGCGGAAATCCCGGTTCAGTATATTTGATGGAAACTATCGTCCATCAAAGTCATACTCTATCATCATATTCCTATTCTCATTAAAAATGACTGAGCATTTTTTCAAGTTATAAAAACTAATTTGTTTGCCGATTGACTTACGGGGCACGCAACGGTTACATTTTGTTTAAAGCTCTCGAAAGATCTTCAATATAATTTTTTATAAAAAAGCAAAACTTCAGCACTCTGTTCAAAAATAATAAAGGTAGTAACATGCGTTGAGATTGCTGCACGTACAAAATAAATATTATTCATTTCAGCTTTAATTTCCAATTTTCGTTGTTTGTTCTGCAATATCGTTTGGGAGCCGGGTGACAATCTTTGTTTGGATTACAAAAGGTCTGTATGCCTATTTTTGCTTTTCTATTGATTTAAAGACTTTAGATTGTTTTATTGCACTTTATTTATCTATTTTCATTGATTTAAGAATGCCATTGTGCACTTTGTGTTTCTGGTGTGCGAATTTGTATGTTTTTGTTTTCTTTAATTAATGCCATTGAATTTATTATAAACCAAATTTATTTTATTCAATTTAACAAAACTTATATTTACAATTTCAATGGTGTCACTAGCTGCCTTTCTAGCCATCATTTATGTATAATATCTAATAATTAAGCATATTTTATTTTTAATATTACTTCATTTTGTGCTAGTGGCTTTATATAGTTACATGCATAAAGTCTTTTTACAAGAAGTTTGTTTATAACAAGAAACATTCATCTTTATTGAATAAAAAAGGCTTACAAAATTTTTAGTTCTATTACAAAATGTATGTGATGTTGTTGCTTACAATTTATTTATTTGGGCTAAAGTTATCTTATTTGATATTAAATTACTTTTTCATTTATCTTGTTATTTCGTTGTCAATTGCCCATTTTGCCCTGACATAAATTACATTCTAAGTTTTTATTGATAAATAAAGCAGTCATTTTAGAGAAATTTACTGAATATTTTTTGGTTTTTTCCATTATAATGTAAATACAAAAATAAAACATGTTGCATAATTGAATATCTAAAGATGAAATACATTGCAGTTCTTGTAGGTAAATGTTAGCACCAAAGTAACGCTGGAGCTAACGAAGGAAGAGATGTTTTGTACTCAAGATGCCAAACTATTTGTGCCCCACGGGAGGTTGTATTATTATTCTCACCCCGGTTCTTCTACGTCCAGCGACAGGCACTTATCAAAATCTGCATCACAAATCAGTCTGCACAACTTTAAGAACATCAGCCTCACAAATCAAGTATGTGCCATAGAATAATCATAATCATAACCACAATAATTATAATTGGAGGGAAGGAGCAATTCCAAGGGGTTTGAAATTTTTGTTGGTGGTCCTTTTTGTACCGTGGTGATAATTTTATTTACGAGAGACTCGAACTCGTGCATCGTCCCTATGTGACCTCTTTAATTCGCCGCCAGATTCAGGAGAGTTGGCAAGTGCAGAGAAGTGCTTCATGCATTGAGAATTGTGATGAGGAGTTGTACTTCAAAGACAACCTGCTCGTCTGGAGTCGCAGCATTGGAGGCTCGAGTTCTCAGACACTGAGGACGTTCACCATGGACTCTCCAGTTATTAAGGTTGTTAACATCCTTATTTAGATCTTCATGCATCTCAACTTTCTTCATTTATTTTCAATTCAACTGAAGGCCCTCTGGTGCAACTTCATCATGCCCTCTGACAAGCCTCCGAAAGGATCAGAAAATTCAGGTATCTTTGAGGATTGATTCGATTTTAATTTTAGTGACAATTACCTCGGAGTAATCTGTGCTGCTTTATCACAGCGTTTTATCGGCAGTCTTGTGTGTGCGTGGTCGAGGATAGTCGAATGTCTTTTTTCTGCGACGAAGGTCAGAACTACACGTCCCATATCCCTATGCCTGTAAGTTGCTGAGTCTACTGTAGACATAATATAATGTGAAGTCTTGTTTCATCTTTAAATGCATTTTTATATATAATTATATGTTATATAATTTCTCATCATTTATAGAATTCATTTTTAAATGTCAGCTTTTTCAATTAGCTGCATTATGTTTCAATGAGTGAGTGGCCTTAATGATATGAATATAAATTTATGTATTGAATTGACTCTGTATTCTGCACTGTTTCTAAAACAACAAACTATTTTGCAAATTGTGTGGCATTCACAAGAATCACTAAAGGCATCATCAAGTATCGCTATATTTTACTTTCTTATTTGTTTAATTCATTTAATGATGGACTTATCACATGTTATGATCTTCATTAGATGCCTTAATAATTTTTTGATGAAATAAAGCTTAGATTTCCTGTCCTGAACTTACAAATATTTTTAATAACAATTTTAATATATTATTTATATGTTATATCTGTATTCAGATATTATGATTTGTTTATGTATTTATATAATTATATTTTAATATTACCAATATTTCATCAAGGTGAAGAACGTGTGGCCAATTCAAAATGGTTTGCTGTTTGAGCGTTGCACTGTGTCCGATTGTCTCAGTTCAAAGAAGTCAAAGCAGTTGAGTTTATCTTTTATTTATTGCATATTATTTTGTTAATTTTATTTATAGGTTATTTGTTTATGTCTGTAAATACAAGTAATAAATAGTTTAATTAATTAACAACTAGTTATACTTTCAACATTTAATATTAATATTAAGAATGTCAAACAAGACACAGAAGCTAACAACCATCTTCAGCCTCATTCATCCTCTTGATGAACTTGTACCGGTTGTTCATAAAACGGGTGAGCAATTTCTTTTCAACTTATGAGCTGACACGAGAGGTACAAATCAATTGTTTTCAGGGCTTGCCAACCAAGCACTTATTTCCTTCATAACCGATGTTCACCAAGAAATCGTCTTTACGAGCGAGAGTCCTTCGATAGCTGTCACCTTTCATCACGAGAGCAAGAAGCACTCCGTGTGGAATGTTAGGTGGACGTCGCCCGAGGTTACCTTTATAATTGATTTCCTTGAACCAAAATTTTGTTCGCAATAAACATATTTATTTTGTTTTTTAACAAAATGGAAAGGCAATTACATGCCGTTGAATCTTAAATGCTACTCCCACCATGAATTACCATTCTTGTTTAAAATTTGATGTTTTTATTGCAGGAAGTTGACTTTCTGGTGGGTCGTAGTTGTGGTGACATCACCGGTTACGCATCGCCGAACACGTCAAAGGCTTTTGAGGCTCAAAAAATGACTCCTAAACCTACAAATTCCAGTGGCACTTTGTCTCGCCACACGTTCGCCAGTTTCTCGCCGTGCACCGACGCTTCTCATCTGCCTTCTCTCGGCTCCAAAATCAGTTCTCCCTCGTTCGGTTACTCGCACCTCTCGAGTCCCAACCTCGGTTCGAAGATAGCGGCGCTCGAGTGGGTGTCGATAAATGGAGATTGCAATTTTAAACTTTTTTACGACGAATTATATTTCATTCAGCCGGACTCGATCGCCTTCGATTAAATTGAACTCCCCCATGCAGAGCTGCACTTCCCCGTCATTCAACCATTCTAATTTGCCATCCTTCTCCAAAGCTCCTTTCTTGGATGCGGCCGAACCGCTCGCGCCCGAAACGTGTCTCGCGCACGTCTGGACCGAGCCGATAATTTCCAGGTTTGTCGGGTCGATTCGTCTGCTTTCATGAGCTTTGGTGCAATGTCAAGCAATTTAGAATGGTCTCTGTTTTATTTTGATGTGATGGATAATTTACTGAATTGTTTGTGCATTTGCACCACTTTAAACAACATCAATTTGGTTTTATTTCATAGGGAAGGGGATCCTGCCTCAAAAGTTTTCTTCACCTGTGATTTTAACAGTCAGCAGTTTTTATGCTTGCTCATTGGTAGCAAGCAACACATGAAGTAAATAATTTATTATCATCTTATTCATTTATATCTCGATACCTATGAAAATTTATTGTTAGTTCCTTCTTGTTATTGCCACATTTTAATTTAATTTATTGCTACACTTGTCTTCTTTAATGTGAACTGAACCCATTAAAGATTCATAAAGTTTGAAGAAAGCAATGAGAAGAACTTTGTGTTTGGAAATTCATTCACAATTCATGCAAAGGATGCCGTTCCTCTTCCCGTGAGTTTCAGTTAAAGAATTTGAGATGTTCGAAGTTGCAGAATTTCAATGGTGTGCCTTTTCAGTCGCTTCAGTTGTTGGTGGTTCTCGACCTGAACAACATTTTGCTCCTTTACAGTGGCCCTTTTAAGGTTGAGTGACTAGTTTTCTTAAGATGTTCTTGAGTTTAGTATTAACAATTTTCCATCTTGTCATCTCAGATGAATGTGATTCACATTTCTGGATTGATGTCGTTACCCCATTTCAATTATTCTTCCCTTGGCACTGATATTGGACCCACAACTTCAAGCAGACCTGCAAGCTCCATGGATGTTAACCTCGATGATGTTTGCACATATTTTTGTGATTTGTTTATTTTTAATAATAGTAGTAAATTAACTACTATTTCCAATATAAACCAATTGATCTAAATTACTAAATATTATTCCAGGTTCCAATATCACCTGTGGCTCATGAATTGCCCAGTGATGGTCTGCTCAGTCTCCAGTGTTTGCCAGTCATAAATGCCTTCAACATCTGCTCACTCAGGGATCCTGTTGAAAACAGATTTACAATTGTTAGATCAGTTTTTTAAATATGACCAGCTATTTGACTTAGTTAATAACTTACTAGTTAGTTAATAATATATTCATTTTAGTGCTTTAGCATACTAATGTAGTATTAATTCCTAAAACTTGAAACCTTTTGCAGGAGTTGCTCGAGGGAGAATTGTGTCGTGTGGAAATGCCTGAGATTTCATCTTCCTCACTTGGTGGCCATTTTATAATTGTTGTCAGTATTTATCAAATATTTATACCAATGAACCTTTTGTAGTGTCCTTATGTCTACTCGCTCTGAAGAGCTGCCTGCCAGAGCCGGTCGTGTTAAAGTTATTCAGCAAGTGGTACGTCTCCCGCAATAGTCCCGGGTTGGCTGGAAGTTCTGCCGAGTGGACTCATTTTGCATCTTTCGTCTTCACTTCGCTCGGTTATAGTGATGCTTCTCAATTGCTGGGTGATGAGGTAGCTGTTTTAATACCAGTACTTTTCTGAAGGTCTGATGATAATGGTCTATGATTTATTATTTGTAGATCTGCAATTTGTCACCAAAGTCAAAGAAGAGAAGAATGTCTGTAGATGGTTCTGACAGTGTGAGTTGTTTAATTATAACTACAACAGAGTACAGTAATAAGTTAATGGAGGAACATGCTGTTGTTTCAGGATTGGATGGAGATGCTGCAATCTAAAGAAAAAAAGAGATTCGAGTCTTCGTGTTGTGTAAATTTTGAATTTGCAACGTCGGAGATGACGGGACCCGATTCTTTTGCCAACAGTTCGACAGAAGTCCGACCCGACTCAAAAGCTTTCCTCCATCCTTATGTCCTCGATGTTTTCTTCAATCTCCATCTTGTTTATGAGGTTCTAAGGCTGTTTCATTCACATTTAAGAGATATGTTTACATTGTTGCGTCATGTTACAGGAAGTCAAACTTGATTCTGTATTGCAATCCAACATGATTGATCTGGCAAAGTTTCTCTGCCACTTGTCCCAGTGAGTATTGTTAAAATATTCTGTTTTATTCTTTTAAAGTTTTGATTTTTTTTATTTTTGATACAAAGGGACCTAGATCTCCATCTCTACAGTGACCACTACTGCAGGGATCATCCGTCTCTTTTTAAATTTTGCAACATGAGACCGCCCGGCAATTACTTCAAGGGTACCTATGCAATGTAAATTCCTTGACTTTCACAATTAATAAGGACGACTTTTATTGTTGAAGATGTGAAGCCTCCTTCATACTTCAGCCACGAACCTCCTCATATCCTGCAATGGATTTACCTCTTCCTCACCAACCACAATGTATCTCCTTTCCCAAACCTTCCTGGAATCACCTTCAGAATTCAACAAGTTATTCTGGTGTGGAACTACTTTTATTAAGCTTTTTAGGTAAACATTACCAAACAAGATATCATTTCAGATGTTCACTGTAAAATTTTTGAAAGATAAGTTTGAACCGACAAAGTACTTGAAGAATGTAAACGGACCTCCGGACGTTTTGTCCCCGTGCTGGGATGAGCCCGACGTCGACTGCTCAATCCTTCTCATGGCACTTTCAGGCATGCCCGCACCATTTTGTTTCTGAATTTAATTGCATTATTAAACTAATTAAGTCGATAATTACATTTTATTGTTCAGAGAGTGGAATGCAAGCACACCTACCTCCTTGTCTCATCATTCCAGTTATCCATGCAATCCACAATTGCAGGAAGAACCCACCAAAGCAATGGACTGAAGAGGCCTACAAGTTCATTGGTGACTTTCTTATTAATTGTTAGCCATTTATGATTACACAAAAGTTTACTTTGGAACGTTTTTTTAAAATAAAGTATTATGGTTGTGTTTTTTTTTTATTTAAATAAGCAAATTTGTATGTAGTCAAAATAGTTAACAATTATTGAATGACAGCAACCTATTCATTAAATTCTGCAATAGGACGAGAAGATTTGGCTGCACAATGTCGGGCTGAAAGAACTGAAGAAATGGGAAGGAAAGAAGAAATAAGGAGCTTTCTCAATGAGGATCCTTCAAACAAACCTGAAGGTGATGGCATGGACAGGCTTGATTCAGAGGTAAAATACGTAATGAAATATCTTTCAATTAGAAGGGCTTGCTCATTAATAATAATTCTGACCATCACTAATGTTGTTATCATCTGGCTGTAGGTGCTAAAACTGAGATTCAGTAAAGATTTGAGGGTAAAAGAAATTAAGAAGCTCCTCCAGAGTTCTGTGGCAATAAAAGTCGCTTTGCAGCAGAAACTTGGTGTAAGGTTAGAAATGTGACCGCTGCTCGATATGTTCGTCAATTGACATTGGATTCCTTTTCTAAGTAGAAAATATTTTTCAGCGATCACGAATTTATAGACGAACAGGAAAAGTTTTTGTATGCCGTGAGTGCTCGTACAATGGCACTCCCTGTAGGAAGGTAGGCTTGAAAGTATCTGACCATTTAGGACTAAAATAAAAATGAGATGCAAATAAATATGGAGGAATATTGATGGTTCTTAATCATTCAGGGGGATGCTCACTTATGGAACATATGTTGCAGTTCCAACTGAAGCTCTTCCTATACCAAAGCTCTGTCTTTCTGGTCGAGTGCCTCCAAGGTTTGCAGGTTTTGAATTTTTATTTAATTTCATCATTTGACGACTCGATCGCTTTGAAGGAACAACATTATTGAGATGACCCACATTGAGCTCCCGTCCAACCTCACAGAATGGCCTCAGTTCCACAACGGTGTCGCTGCGGGACTCCGACTAACAGACAACACAAAGGTTTCAAATCATTCTGATCATTCCTGCTATTAGTTGAGCATAGAATTTCAACAAACTCTTTCAATCTATCTCAGCTGGACTCAACATGGATCCTGTTCAATAAATTGAAGAGTGAAAATATGACTAATGAACATGCAGGCTTCCTCATGGGACAGGGTTTGACTGGGCATCTGTCAGGTCTAGCATGTCTTGATGTTCACGACTACCTCATCAAGGTTCTATCTTTATTAAATAAATAATTGATGCTGCATAGATTGAATACAATATCTTTGAATCGTAGGGTAACGAGATGATCAGCATTGGCTTATTGTTGGGAATGTCGGCGGATAAGTGAGTTCATTTGTTATTTGTATTAGTGGAATTGCGGATGTCGTGATGTTTACCGCTCGATTACAATTTAGACGAGGAACGATGGATATGACGGCGACCAAAACTTTGAGCATCCACATCTCGGCATTGTTGCCTCCCTCTTCCGCGGAGTTGGACGTCCTCCACAACATCCAAGTTGCCTCCGTCCTCGGAATTGGACTCGTTTACCAGTCATCTGCTCACAGGCACATATCGGAAGTGCTACTCTCCGAAATTGGTTCGGACATTCTAATGCGTAGTTGGGATGTTGTTGATTTTATAAAAATGTTGCATCGTCCAGGTCGTCCACCTGGTCCGGAGATGGAAAACAGCGTTGATCGGGAATCTTATTCCTTGGCAGCTGGTTTGGCTCTTGGAAATGTCATGCTTGCAGTTCAGTATTCTGGTGTCAATATCTTCATTTTCTTTCAGGCATTTTACAAAAGTATTCTTTTACTTGCAGAAAGGAACAGAACTGTTGGACGTGTCAGGAAGCGAAATGCCCGATTATCTTTATTACTACATGAACGGGAGAAAGAGGAAACCTATGGTTTGTTAACGTTGCAACAAGTGCCAATGCTGTCATTAAAATTACGTTGACGATCCAATGTCATGCTGATGTGTTTTGCTTTCAGTCGAACTCTTACAAGGAGAGATACAAAGCAACGAGTTGTCAGATTAAAGAAGGGGAGTGCGTCAACACTGATGTCACTGCACCTGGAGCCATCGTAGCTCTTGGTCTCATGTTCTTTAATTCCGGGAACGCGTACGTAGTCGACTACATTTTGTTAATAAATTAGGCAGTGAATTTAATCTGATTCTTATAATGTGCACGATCCTGCATTACTGGTGACTATCAAAACATTTTTTAAATTATTAGTCCTGTTAATGTATTCTCATCTAATTAAATTTCTAAGTTAGTTATCCTAATTTACAAGAATTTCATCCCTTTGAGTTCAATTTTTTTTTTAATTTTGAATTCTAGTTTCCATTCTTTCAAAAATTATATACATTTTCAAAAATCAATATTCACTGTAACGGAATGATCTTTATTACCTAAACTATGTTATTACTAATGCTAATATTACTTATTAGTACATAATCATGTGTAATCTTCTGGTTTTCTTCTTACAGTTCTATTGCTGATTGGTTGGTGGCACCAGACACACCTTCATTGTTGGAATGCATGATGCCAGATCTACTCATGTTGAGGGTGAGACTTCATTGGCATAAACCTAAGAATATCTTTTAATTCAAATAGAGTTCAATAATTCCTTGAAACATCATCATTTGTCTTGGATTTGTAGACAATTGGCTATGGCCTCATTATGTGGCAGTCTGTAGTCCCCACTGACGATTGGATCAACAGTAATATTCCAGAGGTCATTTAAAGAATTGTTTTATACATTATACATGTGGTTTTCTAATCATTGTTATAATTTACACTCTTGTTCAATTATTTGTAGATAGTTAAGGAGTGTGCATTTGACAGATGCCAAATAAATGAAAATCCAGACTGTAATGTGGACATTGAGCTAATGAGGTTTTCATTACATCTTGATGTTTTACTTTTCTATTAAATACTTGAAACATAATTTTGTATTGTTTTGTTTTATCAGCCAAGCATATGTTAATATAATTGCTGGAGGTTGCATGGTTATTGGTCTAAAATATGCAGGTTCTGCAAATAAAGAAGCTTTTGAATGTTTGGTGAGTTTGAGTTTTATTTTCCAGAGGAAGCATCCACTTGTGATTTATTTAATTTGAATCCACAGTACAGGCATTTCCAGCAGATATTCTGCTGGCAAAAGACAGCAGCTTGTATCGATTATGCTGGCAAGTACACCTTGGAGCAATGTTTATGTCTGGTCGTTCTCTGCATGGCAATGGTCTGGTGATGAATTTTCATCCTTTGCAAACATTAGCATTAGCTTATTATTAAAAGCTTTATAAATATTTTATTTGCAGGTGATGGCTGGCACAGGTGATCTCACTGTTCTAAGGATTTGTCGACATCTCAGAGCTCGGATTGCTCCGCATGTGCATTACGGGAGTCACATGATTGTGGGAATGGCATGTGGTTTGCTGGTCCTTGGGGGAGGAAAGTGAGTTCTTTAATGTAATTAACTCATTTTGCTTTAATTTATTAACATCTGATTGCTTTCAGGTGTACCTTATCATCAAAGCCTGAAGCTGTGGCTGCAATGCTTTGTGCATTTTTTCCAAAATTTCCAATCCACGCCAACGACAACAGGTGTTTTCATTTGATAAAATGCAATTTAATGGCAATTACATGTTTTCAAGTCATTCGCCAGGTTCCATCTGCAGGCATTCAGGCATTTGTATGTGCTGGCTGTCGAGAAACGCATCTTAATACCGTGCGATGTCGACACGAACAAGGCCTGCTATGCCGAGCTACAATTGGTTCACGAGGTTTGTTCATTCTCTTTCTATTTGTGAGCAAGAGCAGACCATAAAGACACTCAGATGTTAAAAATGAAATATTTTGACATTGGCATTCCGAAGGGATTTATTATTATCATCGTTATTAAGTGTCAAAAGCCTAGTGGTTAAACTCTTGGTCTTATGTGGTTAAGGCCTTTGCCTTGATGGCATCTTTAAATCCCAGTTGCATGCAAGAATTTCTATGACTAAGCAACAAGTACCCGCTTCACAAGCATTTCGTTGAAAAAGATGATAAGGGAAAGCAAATAAAATATAGGAAATAAATCTTAATGCTGTTTTGTACTCAAAGGGGGCCTTTTGATAAAATGTACATCAGAGGAAGAGTAAACAGCGGAATGCAACATTTTGCATGAAAATTGCCTACAGATTGAGTTCAGCATCTACTTCAATAATTATTGAAGGAAGTCAAGTGCGCTTTGTGAACATTTTTGGTAGATTGAATTAATTCGGTATACATTAATCATCATCTTCCAGTAAAATAAAAATATGTGTAAAGAGGCACTAGAAACATTTTTCCTATCAGAAGCGTGAAACAGTCAGGCTTAAGTTAACATCCAACATGAGGATACACCTTCAGATTATAATTTTTCAGTAGGACCATCAGGCCTTGGATCACTGCCAAATAAGATCAAAACTCATATGCTGATTTCTGCTTTGATGCATGACTTTGATTTGTTTTACGTTGTCTGAGATACACTTAGGTTCTAAGTTAGCATTGTCAATTGTAGTGCTACGTTTTGTTCTTTCTGTAATGGGGACACATTTGTCCACAAATGGTCTAATGGTACTTTAATTCATGGGTTGGAATGTGCTATGACAAAATTAGATTTTGTTAGGCCTTTTAAATTAACAGTTTACAACTTAAATTATCTGTTAAATCTCTTTAAAATAAGTAAACACTTTTTCAGAACAACACCGTTGAAAATGTGACATCTCCGTGTTTGTTGCCTGAACTCGACTCATTAAAAGAAGTAAGCTCAGCTCATTAATGACAGACAGCTTAAATTTATTGATTGTATTAAAAACCATACAAATATTATACATCTTCAAAGATCAGAGTTTGGGATCAAGACTACTGGCATATTGAATTCAAGAAATCTGAAAATTGGGATTCATTGAAGTAACACTTCTTGATGATACCAACTGTTTGTTGCCTGAATGCCTTAACTGGTGACATTTTATTTCTTTAAACATTCAGAACAATTTTGTCTGGAGGTGGTCGCCTTTTTGTCAAGCAGAGAATAAACCACTCGTTGCAGTCAAAATATGTACGTTTAGGATTAGCTTTAAACAATGTCATCCAAATCTCTCTTATTAAATATTTATGATTTCAGATGTCAGAATTTTCCATTGAAGGAAATGAATTTCTCGACAAAATCTTCAAAGTAGGATCAACATTTAATATTTAAAAATGTATCATTTATAAAATATCAAAATTTAAACCCAAATCATTTTAAAGCACAAGGACGTGGTCAAATCTAGGGGTTCATATCTGGCAGAGTTTTCTAAACTTTTCATTCAAGATACAGAGGTGGAACACCTTTATTCTGAAAATGTTACAGTTTTTCAAAGAACCTCTTTTTTTACAGCATGACACTTTTTCTGAGTCATCACAACTTATATTTAAATGCTTGTACAACAAGATATCAGAGATGCTTCCTATACAAGTCGACATTCATCAGGTAAGGGAATGACATGCTACATCCTCATGCAACTTTCTTAGTGATTTAAGATAAGAAATCATTGCAGAACATAGCCTTTAGTTTGAAAAGTGCCACTCATCCATTCCTCCTATGGCAGTTTAGAATTCTGTGTGCCTACCACGACCGAGTTGAGCGCATAGATGGAGACGCTTTTTCTTCAGTCAGCAAGGAGTTTTTGATTGCAATGCAAAATTCCATAGAAGGCCTACTTGCAAAGTGTCTTGATGATCAAAGTATTTATAGATATTATTAATCTTTTCATTTATTAAGTTATAACATGAACCTGTTTCTGTTTTGAGGCTTCAGAATGTCTTTGTACTGTTATCTAACCAGCAAGGAGATAAGCTCTTCAGAAAACACCAAGAGCCAGCTTTCATCCTATCTCACTTGGTTCAGTATTCCCCATCCCAAGGCACTTTTCCCCAATGGACCCTGTAATCATTCCTGTATTCACATCTCTCATTTTTGGATTGAAACCTTATTTATCTATTTGATGTTGCAGGCTCGTGCTCATTCTCCTCGTTGTATTGCACCTTGAAGGACAGAGGTCTGTCGGTGGCTTGCATCAAAGCTCTAAGTCGGTCTATGGAAGAACTTCAGAGACAAAAATGACTGCTTTAAATTACCAGCTGTTTTTAGTCATTAAATATAAGGCATGGAAAAATCACTTTTTCATTTTTTTTTTTTGCAAAAACATTATCAAACATCTCAACTTTTGATGCATATGACCAATATATATGTGCAGGCATCACAATAAATTACGCCCGAACAGTGACTAGAGCAACAGAACTCACACTCGATGGTAGACAATGGCACGATGAATCAAATGCAGGGAAGTCTTGCAATATGCAAAGAAAAAAGTGGAGATCAGATGTGCAGATGTTGTAAATTAACGTGCGATTCACTGAGAGTAGAATACTTTGTAGTATACTGTCTTGGATCTCCATAACGAGTACGAGTTGTCAAACTTTAAGTGGTAGACTCCTCTGCCTGGATAAGTGTGACTTCCACAATACACTTCTTCGTGGCAGTCCCTCCTATAAATCTGTATAATTTCATCCATGGGGGGACCAGGCTCTCTTCTGTGGTTCCCTTTCTCAACATCTCCCTTGTCAGCCACTGAATTCAGTCAATTCTCAAAAGTTATAATTAAATCTCATAATTAGTATTGTCAAGAGTAAGAAGGACTATTCAAAAATTGTCAAAGAAGAAATGATAATGTCTGATTTGAATTTTGATGAAAACCCAGTGAGATCAAAAACTAACAAGACTCTCCATCTTCATCAACATCTTCTTCACCACTGGATTCACTGGCCTGAACAGTCACATCTTCAGGTGGTGTCAATGTCCATTCAAAGTACACCCCAAATCCAACATCGTAGTTATCGGTTGCAAATTCCCAGAAGATGCTTGTTCCATTCTCATGAGTTGGAACCTTCACCTGAAAAACATTCTCTAACAAATACATAACCTGAACAACGCATATATACCATTACCTAATAATTGCGTTTATTTGTAATGTAATCATCAACCAAATAACTGGTGATAACAGTAACATGTGACAGAAACTCTAATGAAGTAGATCATACAGATCTTTTTCCAGCATTAGATACTAAATTTTCTTAAAGAATAGCTCTTAAATATAAGTTACACTTTTGTTTTATCAAACTTCCGAAGTCTATCCAATTTATATTCAATAGCTCTTTCATTTCAACTTGTAACAGTAATGATTTTGTATCTTCACTGAAACAAAGGGTTGACCAACTTTTAATTTTGAATTTTTATGGTTTTGCCCAAAAATGTCATTTCTCAAGATGAAAGGAATTCTTGAAAATAAGCAAAAGGTTTAGAGACACAAATTGCAGTGCAGTGCTAGTCATATCATGCAATATGCCAAAATAGATGTATGAAATTATGAGGACACTGACCAATGCCGCAGAATTGTGGTCTGAACTGAAGTACCGTTAGACACATGATGACTAATGGCATTAAAAATAACCAAACTGAGCTCAAGACAGCCTAGTTTTTCAAAATCAAATTTCAATTCTGAAACATCTGCTTATGTCAAAAGATATTCATAGAAATAAAGTAAAAGCATACAGTGGCTGTTGAAAGTGATCCAACTTTGATGATATTATCGGGATTCTTTCTAACAGAATTTTTGAATTCTTTTATGTCCGATCTTGTCCAAAGAGATGCAGGAATCAATGGAGGCATTCCAAACTCCATAAGATCTGATAATTATCAAGAATCCAAAAATCACTTTCATTAAAAAAAATTTGCAGTAAGTAGTGCGTAATTACCTTCGTTGGTAAGTGGAAACTCATTAGAATCAATGTGATTTGGCTCAGAGTTGTCATCATTGACACTGACTCCAGACTTCGTGTTTCCATCAACAACAAGCTCAACAAAAGAAATTTTGCTTTCGTGCAAGAGAGGATCATCATCAGCATCTCCCTTCACCATCATCCTAAGTTGAAAATATTGCTGTCTTTGGTGTATCAGTTGCTGGCTGTGCACCTGATCAATGTACTGCTCAAAGTGTTGCTCTTGCAACTGGGAAATCAATGCTTCTTGCTACAAAATCAAAATGCAATATTTCAATAACAATGTCTCAAAGATGATGCAGCAAATTTACACCATAGACTGCAAAAAGCAATGGAACTACAAACATTACGAATGCTAACAGCTAACACATATTTATAACATAAATAACAATTTGTAATTTCAAAGTTGTCTACTCATTCACCTCTTCTTCATTGTCTGGCATTTGCTGCTTTGCATATTGCCTGTACTGGATTGATGTTTGCTGATTAAGGCAATCCTTAATCTGTTTTCTAAAAATCCAGTTATCTTTAATAACAATAATAATATAATGACAACTGCCAAACCAAACACAAAATCAAGTACTTTAGCTTCAATTGTTTGAGTCTTTTTTCTTCAATTTTTATGAGGACTTCATAGTTTTTGTCATCCATCATATTTTCATTTCTGCACAACCATCAAGAAAAGATGTTAGTAATGAAGTAATTCAAACAGATGTGAAGATTATCAAGAAAACAATTACAAACTACAATGAAACAACTGCTAACTCTAATTCCAATAACTTCAATTAAATAAAATACAACCCTAAGTTTTGTTCTGAATCATGCATTCCAACTTTATGTGCTTCCAAATATGGTAAGAACTGTGGACAATGTTCCATAAGAAGTGCAAGGAATCCCTTAATAGCATCTTCCACAGACATGTCACCCAAAGATTGCCAGTACTGGCTGTATGTTTAAACTCAATTAATCCAATATAACATTATGGAGGAGAATGAAAAACAAGAATAAAATAACAAAATGAAAGTTATATAAACAAAAGTTATATTCCAGATTAGGTAACATATAAGAATGTCCTCACTAATTAATAATTATTAAATAATTATATTTACTTTCTGTCATTTCCAACAACATCAAGGAGGCCCACATCAGCTGATATTTCAGGCAGGAATTTCCCATGATTAGCTTGCTTTATGAGACCAGTAAGCCTTATTCGGTCATTGTATGATAACTGAAGTGCTTTTGTTCCCTCCTTTTCTGAAAATGTAAAAAAAATAATACTAATGCCCCAAAGAATCATCAAATTAAAATCACTGGAAATGCTTCCGCAACAACTGAAATTTAATTTGAACAATATGATTACGTGCCTTTGAAAAACTTAAGACCAAGTTTGAACAAATCGTGTAAGGAAAGCCCAAGATTTAGTACTTGATGCTCTTTTAAATAGTCATTTTGATTATCTGCAACCTCAAGAACATCATCCTCGCGAACAGTCTCCCTCAGTTCCGACGACGCCATGCCAACTATGACCAAGAAAACCAGTGATGGCAAGCGTTTTCAAGGTTACTTGCAGGCAATTGCCGTTTATTTCAAGTGATTAAATAAACGAATTCTATTTTCAAGTCCAGTTGGAACAAATCTATTTTGAATTAAATTATATTCTCACTGAGGCACATTAAACGAATGTGTTGATATTTTTCAATTCGATGAATCCGAAATAAGTAAAATGGGGAACGGAAAGTATTTCTTACTCACGAACTGCTTAACCACCAAACTAACATTTAAAAAACATCAACGTCGCCAGGCTCTAGCAGCTTCAATTCCCAGAAAAATGCAATCAATATTTTTTAAGCAGTGCAACTTTTGATGGTTATTTATCGAAGCTTATTAGAAGCGGGGTTTGTTACTTATGTATTAATACAACTATGCGGGAGGACAGAAATGAATCTGGCAGGCGGAAAAGTATGCAGATCTGCTGAAAGCGAAAGGGTACAGAATAGATCTTTTCCCCATCGTTGTTGGTACATAGGGCATATATGCTATAGCTGGCAAATTGACTCACTAAGATTGGGTTGTCTAGCCGAGAAGGCTATGACATCTGGGAATGCAGGTGCGGGCTCGTTCTCTACCTGGCAATTGAGGATCCACAAGATTTCAGAAACCACTACGGGAAAGCAGTCGACATCCGGTATCGATGATGACCCTAAATTCGGAGCCAACACTGTGGCCGAGATAAGAGGTATTGCCGGTTCGCAAATTACCATCCAAAGTCATGAAAAATTTAATCCCCGGACTAACGCGGCACAGAGAACTGAGTCCCGTCTGCATATAATAATTATTCAGCATGGAGAAGCTAGCGAGAGCTTTCACATCCGTTGCAGGCAACTGAGGTCACGATCAGGGGCGCAACCAGCGAAAAATGCTGGGGGGGGCTCAAGTTTAGAAAAGCCCGACGCAGTCGAAAAATTTTTGAAACTGTTCAAATCAATACTACTAATTTTAATTAATAAAGAATTAAAGATAGAACTAATTATTATTATAAGTTTTTATTTATAAGTCTGCAGTCTTTTTTTGTATCTTTAATAATTTATTAATGAGCTTGACCAGGAGTGGGCAAACTTTTTGACTCGAGGGCCGCAATGGGTTCATATATTGGACCCGGGGGCCGGACCAAGAGTAGATGGACGGTGTGTATGTGTGAATTAATATAAATTAAATTTACATTTGTAACATTAATGTTTAGATTAATTTAAGGTAGAAAAGCATAAAAAGAGTTATTTTACAAAACTTTTATGCAATCTTTAATAAAATAGTATCTTCAATTTTAGTGGGAACAGTGTTGTTGGTCTCCCTTTCATTAAGGAATCAAAGTCAGGCGTTAGCTTTGTTGTAGCAATTCGCAGAATAGATCTGAGGTATCAGTTAACTGGTATCTGTGACGGGATTTATTGATCTTCATGACGCTGAACGTCTGTTCACACATGTAGGTTGAGCCAAACAAGGCCCAAATCTTCTGTGCCATCTCTCGGAAATTTGGAAAACAGTCATCTTTAAGTGAGGCATAGAACTCTTTTAATGGAAGAGAGCGGAAATTCTCCTTTAAGATTGCATCAGATTGACGATCGATTAGTTCCAATTGCACTTCTTGTGGGGCTGTTTCTGGGTCTTGTGATAAGGAACAGGCCACCAGCTGAAGTGACTTTTCAATTTTTTGAAAAACTGAAAACCGACGGCAGAATTCTTCATGCAGGTCATTCAGTGATTTGCTATATTTATTCACATTTTGGATGGTCTTTTCCTGTGTGACTAGTGTGGGAAAATGAGAGAAGATTTTCTTTGAAATTTGCTTAGAAAAAAAAGGTCAACTTGGCTTTGAAGGCATTTACATTACTATACATGTCGTGCACATACAGGTCTTTTCCCTGTAGCTTAACGTTAAGCTCATTTATGTGAGAAAAAATGTCAACAGCAAAAGCAAAGTCACACAGCCAATTCTTGTCGCTCAGCTCTGGAAAATCATCAGACTTCCCCTATAACTCCAAAAATGTATCAATCACTTCTTTAAGATCCCACACTCGTTTAAAGACTTTGCCCAAACTCAACCAGCGGACACGAGACTGGTAAAGCAAGTGGTGGTCTGCGTCGGTTTCCTCCAGAAATGCAATGAACTGACGGTGCTGAAGTCCCTTTGCTCGTATGCAGTTAACAAGCTTTATAACTGACTAAATTATCTAGTGCTCCGCGGGCCGGCTTGAAACGGCTGCCGGGCCGTAGTTTGCCCATCCCTGAGCTTGACTATCTTCTGTTTCAAAGTTTCAAGTCAGTTAAAGCAACTGTAAAAAAAAAGTTTATGATATGTTTAAAATTGTAATATGATATGATTGATATCCTAAACATTTCACCTAATTATGTATAAAATTAAGATCCTAAACAGTTTAAAACAATTTTGAAATGTTGTAGTCTAAATTACATTTTGATGTGTTTGCAGTTACAAAATAATTTTTCGATCAATCTGTGAAAATCCGTTCACCATTTTATTTACTGGAAGAAGTGCAATAGTTGTTTTGTTCACAGATATTCTCAATAAACTTTGCAAACGACAGGCAGACATAGTCGTCCCGAGATGACTTTTAATAAGGCGAAGTTTAGAAAATGCCCTTTCTGCATCTGATGACGTAAATGTCTGAGTAAGAGCAACATCGAGCATATGCAACTCGGGCTGAAGGCTTGTGGCACAGAAAAGATCTTGTAGTTCGATACCCGCATTGGGGTCAGACTGATCAGCACGTAAACTTGTCGATGTGAATTGGAGCTGTCTTTGCACAGTTTCAGCGTCTTTTCCATGAAGGTTGCAGAATTCCGAAAGCTCGGGAGTCATTGTGCCATTCTGCAAAGCATCAAGAGCAGCCAAGGCAGGGTTGTCAAAACGACATTATCTGATCATCAGATAACCAGCGAAAAATGCTGGGGGGAACTCAAGTTTAGACAAGGGATGAAAGCCCGACGCAGTCGAAAAAATTTTGAAACTGTTTAAATCAAAACTACCAATTATAATTAATAAAGAATTAAAAATAGAACAGATTATTATTATTATGAGTTTGACTATCTTCTGTCTACAGTCTTATTTTGTATCTTTAATAATTTATTAATGAGTTTGACTATCTTCTGTCTCAAAGTTTCAAACCAGTTAAATTTCCTTACCCCCCCCCCCCCCACAAAAAAAAACTCATCAGATTTGGAAAAATTGCAGGGTCTCTCCTATTAGGCCTGGGGGGGCGCAAGCCCCCCCCTGCCCCCCCCCCCCCCTAGTTGCGCCACTGGTCACGATCGACACAAGGTCAGAGTCTCACGTAATCGACGGTTTCAAAGCGTTCAGTGATCAACATAAAGAAGTCAAGGAGAACTTTAAGTGTCACCCCATTCCAGGCAATAATCATTAAGAAAGAATAAGGAGGCCATAGAGAATCTCTCACTGCCGAAGATAACGTTGGCCCAGAAAATGTCAGGAGAATCACAGAGCTGAACCTTTGAATGTGGGAGAAAATCCTTTGAGGATTCAAAGTGGATTACTAACAAACCACAAGTCATTGGTTGTATTGTCAAGCTTGAGTCATGTACCAGAAACCCCTGCCAGATGCATAACCTAACACCAGAGCTGAATCCACCATTACCCTCCAGACAGCAGGACTAATGTAACTTCAAAAGACCACCTAGAGCTCTAGAATTATTTCCATTCCCACAACACATATTCTGGTGGCCTGGCAAAGTCTCAAAAGATCAAATTGTAAGACAATGCATTCCAGAATAAAATTTAGCTCAGATCATATAAACGAAATTCTGCTCATTGAACATTGAATAAATAAATCTTTTTCCAATAAATTCAAGATGAAAAAGAGAAATAAATGGGTCTCAATAAACAAATTGATATATTTTTTAATCATGGCAACTTAACTCCTCTAATTGAATTTATCATTCATAAAAATCTTGAAACAAGTCTAGCAAATTCTGCTGCAACAGCTTCACTCATAAGAAGGCCACATCCTGAAATATTGTACATGTCTGCATTTATCAAAATTCACAAATGAAAAATTATACTCACTCCATCTCATCATCAAGCACATCATAATTTTGATTTCTGCTGTTAATAAACAAATTTTATTAAAAACTTGAATTATTAATGTAAAATTTATGATCTTTTTACTTTTGTTTAGCATGAGTTAATATGTGAGACTTCAAGTTTGTTGACTGAGCAAATTTTTTGTTGCAGCTGTCAAAAGGACAGACATATGGCCTGTCTCCTGTATGGATTCTCACATGAGTCCTTAAGTTAAAATCTAATGAAAACCTCTTGCCACAGCCTTCGAATGTGCACTGGAAAATATTTTTAACAGATGTTTATTTTTATCAAAATCAATTGGCCACTAAATTTATCAAACTTGGTATGGTTTTTCTCCAGTATGAACAAGTTGGTGTCTCCTCAACTTGGAGCTCTCGATAAATGATTTTCCACATTCGGCACAAACGTGGACTCTCGGTCCATGAGTGTGAATGTGTTTTCTCATGGATGAATTATCTCTAAAGAGTTTGTTGCAACCCTGTTAAGGGAGATTGAATTCCAAAGTTCAAATATTTTCTTACTGCACCATTGCTATTTAACTTCTTATTACTCAAAGCATGGATTCTCATAGGAGTCACAAAATGATAATTGCATTTACAAATTAAAATCATGTGAAATAGTGAAGCATGAAGCTCACCTTGTGCGGACAGGGAATAAGTTTGTGGTCATCATCTGATGATATGCTCTTCTTTTTGGACCTTCAAATAAAAAAGATCCACTGCTTAATCAATGGACTATTAAAATTAACAATAACATGGCCTTCAAAATGTTCAAAACTTAAATGCCCTTAACTTAAATGACATCACTAGATTTATTTTTCATTGAGGCAGTAAAGTGTGATAGAACTCTTAGCTTAAAGACTGCAAAACTGAAGAACATTTTTTACTACAACAACCTTGCAATATAATTTAGCTAATTATTGTCATCGCCCGCACGGCTAAAAAGCAATTTTCTAGTTCCATTTTTGAATTTTACTACCAGGTATACCAGAACAAAAAAGGTGGCTGCCCAGTTCACCAATTCCCATTAGCCTGGGCATTGGTGGCAATGGTTAAGGCTTTTGCATTGGTATGGCTCTGCTATGAGTTTGACTTTTAGTTGTTCTCAAGAGTTTCTATAACTAAACAACCTTGAAGAAAATTTTTTAGCTTGTGCGTGGGCTACTCTTAAGCTTGTAATTTCTTGCTCTATGTGTCTTTTCAAGATATCACATAAAACAAAACTATTAATGTTGTTTGCTTAACTGTTCAACTTTTATCTCTACAATGGTTATTCCCTTCTGAATAAATAAAATAATAATGTGTGAGCCAAACCTTTGAAAAAATGATCACTAACTTGTTTTTGAATGTAAATTCTAACTTTTGTACTTCAAAGTCATTGTTGCTAGGTAAGTCATAGAAATTTTTAACATCTTCTTCTTGTGAAGGAACATCATTGATTTCAAGGCCACTAAGATTGGAATCCTCACAGTTTAAGCCACATTCTGTTTCTTCTTTAATTTCATCTTAATAGTGTTAAAAGCATTTAATTAAAGTTAAAATAAAATGTTAAAATTGCAAATGTAACTATGGGATGTAAAGTAAGTCATCATTTATAGAGAATACCTGTAACCCATGCTGACACAGTAAACTCTCCTTCCAAAGTTTTGATTACTGTTGGCTTTTTGATCCATTTTCTGGTGTGTTTCTGCATGTCTTTAGATATTTCTTTAAATAGTGTGCTAATAACGAATAATATAGTAGCAATTCGACATGTTTAGGTATGAACCTAATAATAACTAAATATATATATAACAGAAATAATTTTGTATCAATTAAATTCTTAACCAACATCAGTTTTAAAACAGAAACACAGATTAGCTGTACTTCAAAAGATCGTTGTTATTCGAAACTCTAAAACAAACAATAGTAACTTAAAATAAACAAATTATTAAATAAATATTTAGTAAAGATCGTGATTTTGTGACATAACAGACAAAACGCCCCCACCTAACTAACAAACACCAATACCAGCTATCACAAAAACAAAACACGACATTCAATTTTTAAAAGTGAAACAAACCATGTTATAAACTTTTTTAAGATATTTATTTTTTATTTAAGGTTTTAAATATTAAATATAATCAAACATTTGTTTTATAAAATCAGCAAAAAATATTATTTATAATTAAAAGTTTTATTTTTATAGCAAATATTCAACAACAGCTGTAATTAATTTGCGTCAGATCAAATGAATTTGGAAAAGATTTCTCGAAAATTTATTTCTGACACCACTAACATAACAACAAATATTTGTTAGATAAGGCCCACATGTTAGAATATGTTGGGTTTTTTTTACACGAGCACGCTACTTTTCAAACTTTGATTCTGCTCCAAATATGCCACAAATACTCGTTTTCTTTGTACTTGTACAAATACTTGTCTTCCTTCCGTCAGCAGACACTTAAGTAATGGCAAAAGCTTAGTATTTAACGTGGCTTAGGTTAGCAGACATTCAATTTTATTTCGATTGCGAGATTTTTAACTGTAATATTTTGAAACTATATTTCAAACGCTTTTTAAAAATGTTCGTATATCAATTGTAGTGAGGTTTTCAGTTTTTTAATTATTAAGAATTTGTGGAATTCGTTTAAAAGCCCTCTTAAAAGCTCTGACTAATGAAATGTGTGCCAAAATGTTCATCTGTGACATATATCTATGTTTATATTTTGTTTGATCAGTGATCTTTGGTTAGGCGTGTGTTGTTGGTGGTCGCCATCTTGTGTTCTGGACTGTTTGGATTAGTTGTTATTGACATTGTGGATAAACCGTTAAACTTTGAAATAACAAAAACATTACATGGCGCAGTCGACAGGGTGATTCTATTTTCAATCGATCTTATACATTTCGATTCGATACGGCGAACCTCGCCGAAGAATGGCGATTGTTCATTCAAATGTTCAATATACATTTGACGGCCTCGGAATGTCTGGGCAAGCCTGAGAGCATCAAGATAGCCATGCTCCTCAGCTACTTAGGACCGGATGCTCTTCCAATCTTCAACGCATTCACGTTTGACAGAAACTCGGATGCTAACAATTTGGAAGAAGTGATCAAGAAGTTTGAAGCATATTGCACGCCGAAGTTAAACTCGATCACGGAGAGGGTCGCTTTTTGGCAGTTATCACAGCTGCCGGATGAACCGATTGACGCATTTGTTACCAAACTGAAGAACCAAGCAAAGTCATGTGAGTTCGGAGACCAAGTGGAGTCTATGATGAGAGACAGGATCGCTCGCTCCTTGAAAGATTCCTTCAAGACGACAAACTCACTCTCGAAAGAGCAGTTAGCATCTTCAGAGCATCGGAGTCATGCAAAGCCCAGGTTAAGAGTATTTCTGGTGACAACTCAGCGGTGCTAGCTATAAAGAGCGCAAAACCACTCACCACCAATCTCCAAACATTGGATGTAAAGCAGTGTGGAAACTGTGGAGGACAGCATCCACCAAGGAAGTGCCCAGCGTACGGTAAGCAGTGCTTGTCCTGCGGCAAACAGAACCATTACGCCAGATGTTGTAGGAATACCAAGACGACGCCAAGACAGAGATCCACATCTCGTTCGAGACAGAGACCATCTCCTGTCCATGAAGTGCAATCATTTTTCGTGTCAATGTGCAAGCTTGGAAATGTTCAACAAACATCGTGGTGGAAAGAACTCCTCGTGGGTAAAACCAAGCTTAGGTGCAATTAGACACAGGTGCAGAGGTGAACATTTTATCACAAAATGTTTTCAGACACATGAAAGATCGTCCACCTCTTCGCACTACAAAAGCTGTACTCACTTCATTTAGTAACGACAAGGTAAACCCAGCAGGATTGGTCACCATTCTCATCCAACATCGTGGAAGAAGTATTCCGACCGATTTTTTCGTGGTCAACCGCCAAGTACCTACAATCTTGGGCCTGCCAAGTTGTCTGGAGCTGAACCTGATAAGCAGGATTGACAGCGTGACACAGATGGCATCAAAGAAGACTTTAGAGGAATATCAAGATGTCTTCCAAGGATTGGGATGTTATCCCAAAGAACACCATATTGTTGTTGATGCTTCCATTACACCCAAAATTCACCCTCCAAGACGTGTTCCATTGTCTCTCCAGCCAAAACTCAAGCAAAAGTTGGATCAGATGATTGAAGCAGGAGTCTTGGTTAAGCGCGATGAACCGACGGAATGGGTGAGCAGCTTGTTACTGGTTGAAAAGAAAGATGGATCTATCAGATTGTGTCTTGATCCAAGAGACCTTAATACCGCCATAAAAAGGGAACACTATGCTATTCCCACATGTGAGGATGTTACAGCACAACTCCATGGCATGACTGTGTTCACCATCATTGATATGAAGGATGGTTTTCATCAAATAAAGCTGGATGAAGAGAGTTCCAGGTTGTGTACGTTTAACAGCCAATTTGGAAGATATTTCTTTACTCGTCTCCCATTTGGCATAACGTCAGCACCTGAAGTTTTTCAGAAGAGAAACACTGATACATTCGGTGACATAACGAATGTCCGCATAGTCTTTGACGACCTTATTATCGCAGGGAGAAATGAGGCTGAGCACGATGAAACTTTGAGGAAAGTGTTGGAACGAGCACGACAGCACAACGTAAAATTCAATAAGTCGAAGCTTCAGTACAAGGTACATCAAGTCCGATACCTAGGTCACTTATTGTCGGAAAAGGGAGTCAGTCCAGATCCCAACAAAATCCAAGCAATTGAAAAGTTAGAAGCACCAACCAACAAGAAAGAACTTCATAGATTCTTAGGCATGGTGACTTACCTCTCAAAGTTTATTCCCAATTTTTCATCAATGACAGATCCACTGAGAATGCTGATGAAAGAAGGCATGACGTGGACCTGGGCAGCTCAACACAGAAAAGCATTTGAAGCATTGAAAGACAGCATAGTAAAAGCCCCAACATTGAGATTTTTTGATCCTACCAAGCAGATCACTATCCAAACTGACGCCTCTTCATCAGGATTAGGGTCTTGTCTTTTTCAAGAAGGACAGCCGATAGCATTTGCTTCAAGAGCTCTAACAGATGCAGAAACCCGCTATGCTCAAATTGAGAAGGAGCTGTTAGCAATAGTCTTTGCTTGTGAGAAATTTTACCAATTTATCTATGGACAACTGACCATCATCCAGAGTGATCATCGCCCACTGGAAGCAATTTTTCGCAAGCCCATAGCAGCAACCTCTCCACGACGAGAATGTTGCTCAGACTACTTAAGTTCAACCTCAAAGTGGTCTACACACCAGGCAAGCTCATGTTTGTTGCAGACGCCTTGTCTTACCTTACAATTCCCCAGACTCCCTCAGAGATTGAAGTTGAAGAAGACATCAATGTTACAATACATTCAGTGCTTCACAATACCCCAGTAAGTCTACGCATGCTAGACGTCTTTAAGGAAGCAACCAGTTGTGACCCAGAGCTAACAAAGCTACGTCAAGCCTTGCTATGCTGTGATGCTGAAGTAAAAAACCAACTTGTCAAACAACTGCCTGATTACCAGAATTTTCTTGCAGAGATCTACGAAGCCGAGGGTATCTTATTCTACCTTGACCGGATAATAGTTCCTTTGAAACTTAGGCCTGATATGCTTAGAAGGATTCACGAAGGACATCTAGGGATTGAGAAATGCAAGGCAATGGCAAGGTCTGCACTATTTTGGCCAAATATGTCGCGTGACATTGAGCAATTAGTGAAAAGGTGCAGTATCTGTAGTAAATATAGGAACATGCAACCTAAAGAGCCCTTGATCCCACACCCCATTCCAGATCGACCTTGGGAAAAAGTTGGAGTTGATATTTTTTTCTCTAGATGGCAAAGACTACCTAATTGTGGTTGACTATTACTCCAAATACCCGGAAGTGGGCATCTTGAAAGGAAAAACGGCAATCTCTGTGATGGATCAACTGAAGGAAGTTTTTGCTCGTCATGGAATTCCCGAAATCGTCATGGCTGACAACATGCCTAGTTCGAGCATAGTCATAAAAAAATTTGCTGCCGAGTGGAATTTTCAACTAGTCACTTCAAGTCCCAACTATGCCCAAAGCAATGGCCAAGCAGAAAGAGCAATTCAGACAGTGAAGAAGCTATTAAAGAAGGCTCATGAAGGAGGAACAGACGCTCATATAGGTCTTTTGCAATACCGTGCCTCTCCAATCACTGGAAGTACCTTCAGTCCAGCCCAGCTTCTTATGAGTAGAGCTCTTCGAACTAAACTGCCAGCTCCAAAGTCTCTGCTGATGCCCCAAGCGGTTAATGGCCAGAAACAACTAAAAAAACTTGCAGAAAAAGCAGAAGATGTACTACGACAGAGGAGCTCGTAGCCTACCAGAACTGCAGCCAGGAGAAACAGTTAGAATACAGGGCCAGTGGATTCTAGGACAAGTGGACAACAAGCATGACGCCCCTCGATCGTACATCGTGACTACAGAGTCGGGTGGAAAACTCAGGAGAAATCGGCGTCATCTCAGAACCACAGAGGAATCCCCTCCAGTCATTTCAGTTCAAACGGACGAGCCCATAGAGGTCAATGAAAACAACCAAGAACCGACTGAAGCACCTTCTGTACACCCCACTGATTCTACTATGACTGAATACCGGACTAGGTCAGGAAGGATCTCCAAATCTCCAGTCCGTTTTGCAGATCTCTGAAGGAAGGAGTTCCATCATCATCCGATCAATGAAGGACATTAGTTGAATAAGGGGAGATGTGACATATATCTATGTTTATATTTTGTTTGATCAGTGATCTTTGGTTAGGCGTGTGTTGTTGGTGGTCGCCATCTTGTGTTCTGGACTGTTTGGATTAGTTGTTATTGACATTGTGGATAAACCGTTAAACTTTGAAATAACAAAAACATTACACATCAAGATTTCTACTTTCAAAATATATATGCTTTATAATGACCCCGAATTGTGGAGCAATTATGTGCTTTAAATATCTCAAGACATGTTAATCCTTTCAGTATTGAATTGCTTGCAAGTCCTCTTATTCAATAACTATGCAGCTTTGGCTAATCAAATGTACATCAAAATGTTTATCAAGATTTATACTTTAAAAATTTACATGCTTCAATAAAATATTTCAATCGTCCGCAAAGAACTCTTATTTTTCTCGATGTCTTCATCAACTATGCCATTCATAATTAACATCAAGCGGATTTGACGATGTGAGAAAGACGTATTTGTTTGCAAGATCATGAACTTTCTGAAATTTGACTCTTCATTGGACACAGTAAAACACTGAGAGGAGGCTGCCGTTTTTCTATGTTTTATTTTTTTTACGTACCTCTTTAAAATGCCGCCCCTTAGCACTTACCGCCCGGGGCGGACCGCCTCTGCCAGTGTTGTACAGTATAACTCCTAAAGAGACCCTAATAGGTATGACTAAACTGCTCTCATCTCATAACTGTCGCTTTTTCAGGATTCATGAATAAAATTCAAAGAAATACAATTTTTAGAATTTGAAATTTTTTTATTTTTATTTGAAAAAATCATTTATCGTCTAGTAAGTTTTTTCACATTTTAATACATTTTTAACAGATTCAAAAAATTTGAATAAGTCTTCATTGTCCATCAGTGGACAATTCAGTAATCTTATTCGCATAGTCTAGAGCCATCTTTGCAGTCATCCTCATCATTATCATTTGTCATTTGCTCAGTACTTTCAGTCTCGGCTGATGTGGCGTGGACTAGACTTCATTATTATCCATGGGTACATAATCCTTCCAAGTAACAGAATCTAACAATTATTGGGTCAATCTCAATGATTGGCTCCACGACAAAATCCAAGTGTCGTGAAGTCACCCAGCAATTTCCTTACAACTCGCTAAATATAAGTTCAATATTACTCAATTTTACACATATTACACATATCATCACTTTATTACATACAAAACGTTATTTCAAATAAATTTAACAAGAACTTATGATTAATTATTAATTGTTATGAATGAGGTTTAACAGAATAAATAGAACTTCATTAAATTGAAATGACTTCCTCAAACTTACGTCATTTAAAAACAAAATCTTGTTGCAAGAAGAGATGGATCCTTTCGCAAGTAAGGAGGAATGCCTGGATTTGTAGTTTTGTTTAACCTGAATAATTCTGAACTCGGTAGGTTGGATGCCTAAACCTGAATGTTATTCTGATGGATTTATTGCATATTCTCTAAGTGAGTTCTTGAGATTCCTTGTTTACATTTACTTACATCAGTAATTAAATATAAATTACATAAATAATAAACTTCACTACTCCCACTGGAGAACCATCACTGATCCCATTTGTCGATCCTCCAGTTCAAACATCTGGGAAAACTAATTTTAATAACTATAATTGCATTCTAAGAGAAAACTACCATTATTTGTCAATTATAGCCATTTCTAAAAACATAAATAGGTTAAAAATCAAGCGTTACACATTAAAATGCGCTTAAGGCGATTAATGATCCGAAAAATAGAATTAAGAGAAATATTAGTATTTAAATGTTTAAATAACTCATAGTTACATTTTATAACAATTCTAAAATGCCGTATGTGAATAAAACTTTGATATAGTTTTTCCACAGGATGCTTAGAAATAAAAAAGATTGAGCAGCATGGTAATTATATTGAAATTGCTAACAACTCGGATATTCAGGTGTTTCTCAAACTATGACTTCAATTTGTCGGTTTTTACTAGTTAGGTGATTAAAATTAATAAAGTTCACTTAGAGCGGACTTTTACATTAGGAAAGCTTGCAAATAAAAAATGAAATTGTTATATATATATCATTATTGTAAAGCAACTTTAAAAATACATCCGAATTGTATCGTTTTGCAAACCTGCGCTTGGAGGCCTCGTTAGAGATCGGCTGGAAACAATTATGAGGAAAATAATTTTAAAATTAAAGCCATCGGGAAAGCTTATGTCTTGTGAGCAATCATATGCGTTTTTTATCAGCGCCAAATTATCAGTTTCGCCCCGGATTCCAAGATCCCTAGCTATGCCTCTGACCACAACAGTTTTTTGTTCTGGATTTTTTGTTCAAATCGCAAAGATTAGCTTGGGAAGCGTTTAGTGGCATTTTGCAATAAAATTGAATTACAAACTCAAGCAGATTTTATTTCATTTTCGAAATTAATTTCAATGCAAATTTTCTAAGGAGCAAAATCTGGAAGACGCCGTGATCATCCAATTAGAGGGCGCCCATCCCATAAATATCGGACATTGCTGCAAAATAATCATACCGCCCAGAACTTCGATTTTGCTCGATTCATCCATATCGCATAAAACCTCATGGGATCCTAGAGGGGATGTGACAACCGTGCTTTGCAACGAGAACCAAGTACTGTTTCAAGTTCATTCAAACTGAAGTAATAATACATTTGAATATTGCATTTTTGGGCTACAACAAGATTATTTATCAAAAATATAAGCCATAGGAAATAAAAAAACTTTGGAAAGAGTTTTTGTCAAAAGATTGTAATAGGTCAGGTGGAATCACCTATGTTGATTCAATGAAATAATTTAAGATATAGCTGACGAAATTTAGGCGGTAAAATGGTTTTCAAACCTACTCCCCACAGAATTGTTGATATTTCGAAAAAAAAAAGCCGATTTTCGGCATTTTCTAATTAATTGTTGGGTGATTGTGGAGTTAAAATAGGCAATACCCAAAATACAAATGGTCTCACAGCTTAATCAAGAAATTGTTTACATAGATTTTCAAAACAGTATCCTTGGAGCTATTTTATCCTCCAGTTGTAGCAGCGGCAGTATATTGAAGAGATAATCTGCTACAATAACTTCCCATATCCTGTTAGCATCTCTGTGCTCCTGCACTCACTTACGAAGAACTAATTTGACATCTAAATGCTTTTAAAAAACTTGCCTCCCTCAATTAGATTACGCATAAAGAAAGTTCTTTGTGACAAAAATTAACGACATTTTCGCAATTGTAGGTAGAATCTTGGATGAGGAAACCCTCTGAACTCCACAGGAGTCCATGTCCAACCATGTGTTCTGTAGATAAATTTATTCCAAAGAAAGCATATGAAAGACAATGATAAAAAAACTATTTCATGGTGAAATAATTGTACTTTATTCATTTTACATTTATCCATATCAGCATAATTTTCTTTGCATTGAGCCAAGATTGAGCCTATTACTAAAAGCCAAGATATAAGAAACATGAAAAAAAATAAAAAGAAATTTAAAGGACAGCTACTGTTACATCCTGCTATTTGGGTAACTTACTTTCACAATATGTTTTGGGTATTAGCTAATATTAACTACTATTTAATATCAAATTGAATATTATCATTAACATTTAACATTAATTGATAATTGCACATTGGCATGTGAAACTATTAATCTCTTCATAACTCTTGAGATTGCTTCGACGAAGTTTCAATAAGGCTTCCTGCTGCTTTGTCGAGGAACCAATGCACCAAACCCATTTTCGGTTTAACGAGGGATGCTGGAACCTCCTTAGAAGGACCTTTCATTATTTTCTGCACAATACGAAAGCAATGCTTAACAAAATGCCAATATTTTAAAATTAATTTCTCTACAATCCCTTAAAAACTTTAACTTTCATAATTAAGACATGAAGCTCTTAATCTCGAGAGTCGCATGCATTCAAAACATTCAAATTATTAAATGAACCTTCACAACTTCGGACTTGGACTGTCCACAAGCAACAAAGATAACATGTGCAGCACTATTTATGACAGGGAATGTTAATGTAATTCTTGAGGGAGGTGGCTTTGGAGAATCTGTTAAGAACCCAACCCATCGAGAGTTCTCCTAAAAAGTGATTTTAGAATTCTAATTAATAATAATAACAATAATTTATTCCGTTCACAAGGCAATTGCATCATCTGCCAATAAAACTATTATTATTAATATTATTGTTGTTATTATTATTAAGCAGCATTCCAGCATTTTTGATTCCTTAGATTGAAGATGGGCAAAGCAGAACCTATGATCCAGTACAAAGGCTTAAGGAAACATTGGGAAAAATTCATTCTTTAGGATATAAATTTAATGAGATAAGTCCAGAGACCAAATTAAGAATTCCTTATGAGCCGAGTAAGAATCAAGAATGAAATGTAATGGTTTTATAGCTAATGAAAACAGAGCACTGCAATTTGCTATACATTGGCTCATTGGAGTTGGATGGAAAAAACTGCATTTATTCAGAAAATAAGGCATGTTGCAGCAGAAGCAAAACAGTGTAATTCCCTGAGGTCTCAAGTATAATATAATATAATATAATAATAATATAATATATCAACAATAATAATCAAAGTCTTAGCATTTAAAACCCTAACTTACTTTATCAATATTTCAAATACTTCCATTTAATGAAATTGAAATGTTGGATACCCAACATATCATTGCTCATGTTATTCTAGAGACTCTCAAAGATAACCGAACAAATGTTCCCAGTTTACATTGTTATTAATAATGCAATTTAGCTTCACTACATGTCATAAACATAACAAATGAAGTCATCTAAGAAATAGAATTAACAAACCTCAAGCAATTTATGGTTTGGAAATAAGGAGCATGTGTGACCATCAGGCCCAAATCCCAGCAGAAGCACATCAATTTCTGGTAAATGATTTCCATTTCCAAACATGACTTTCATGTTCTTCTCATATTCATTGGCAGCATCACCAACTCCAGATTAAATAAATAGTAACAAGTAAAGAAAACTCAAATAACTTTGCAAATAAATAGAAGTTGCATACCACTTGCATGGGAAACATTTATTTTGATTATTTTATCTTCACCTATGGTAACTTTGTCAAAAAAATGTCTTTTGAAATATCCATATGTACTCTCTGGATCATCATGTTGAACAAATCTTTCATCACAAAATACTATATTCCACTTGCTCCAATCACTTGTGTGCTTCAACACATTTTCACAAAACAGCTTTGCTGCACTGCCACCTGACATCGTGAGTTAACAGTTTTTTATTAATAAAAATATGCTAAAATTCACCAGATTCTAATAAAATATTTTAAGTTAGATTATGTCCAAAATAGCATCAAAGCACCAGATAATCCCAGGAAAAAAGAATCCTTGTTTTTTATGGCATCGGCAGCAATAGCTAAAATCAAAGCAACCATATGATTTCCAACATCCTTCTCTGTTTCGTAGACATTTACTTCGCTGACCATCTTCTCAGCAGTAGAACACATCTATCGAATATCAGCACAACAATTGCTAATTATCACCCACCTACCTGCACTAGTTACTTATTAAATAAAACTTATTACGGTTGCAGTTG
This sequence comes from Whitmania pigra, assembly GCA_021613335.1. Classification (NCBI taxonomy): domain Eukaryota; kingdom Metazoa; phylum Annelida; class Clitellata; order Hirudinida; family Haemopidae; genus Whitmania; species Whitmania pigra. The sequence goes on from JAJTWR010000299.1 coordinate 3,696,036, forward strand.
TTCGTTATATTTTTATTGCATAAAGATAATTATTTACTATTCAAATAACTTTTATTATTTAATAACATATTAGAAATGTTTTGCGCAATTAATTATTATCACATAAATCATGGAGTTATAATCAAAATATAAGTAATGTCAACGTATGAAGATGTGACAGGCGCTTGGTCTTTTTGTCTACAAAAGCAAGGCAATAGCAATACTCAGCAGGGATGGGCAAATTATAGGCCTTCGTGTAATTTAGTTACCAATTACAAATTACATATGCCAAATGTGGTAAATAATTAGTGGCGTACCAAGGGGGGGTGCGGCATTTTGAGGGGATACCTAAAAAATAAAAATAGAAAAAAACGACCATACGCTCTCCTCAATGTTTTGCTGTGTCCATTGATGAGTCAGATTTCAGAAAGTTCATGATCTTACAAACACGCTTTTCTCGCACCGTCAAATCCGCTTGATGATAATTATGATTGGCGTAGTTGATAAAAACATAGAGAAAAAAGAGTTCTTCGTCGAGAGTAAGAGATTGAAGTAAAAGTAGTAGTTAAACTACCTTTGATCATCGATCAGCCAGTCAAGGCTTACAGACTTGGCCTCTGTGGAGAGAGAACTTGCCGATGGACTGGATTTTGAAACTGTTACCCACAAAAATGCGGAAAAAGTGGTGAGTTTGTAAATTTTTAACCGATTTGATTGTAAAAATATTTCAGAGCTTTTCGAAAACTTGAAGGTTAACGGATTAGGGGGAGGCCAAACTTGGGGGAAACCCAATTTGCACCGCCCCTGGATGCGGCGCTAAACAAATGGTTGAGCGCCCCTGATGCTTACGCTTATGGCGCTATACAAATAAACTTATTATTATTATTATTATTTTAACGAAATATATATGACTGCCACATCAGATGTATCACATGTCTGCCATCCCCTGTGAAAGAGTTTAAGCTGTGCCCATCACAGTAAAGCGGGAGTCTGAAACACGTCGGAGCGCAAGATCAGAAGCTGTTAAAGCTATCCATGAAGGACTGGATGAACTATGGTAGGGCTGCCAGACAAATTATCGGTGGACTCAACTATTCACCAGAAGTGATGCAGAACAGTTACTGGCTTATCTTCACTACATAGTTTGAATGCCATTCTTGGAAAAATTGATCGTTTACAGATGCGCTTACAATATCCTACTATGAATTTCAAGGAAAAGTTCTATCAGAAACCCCATTGGATCTTCTTGGTTTTATTGCTTTTTATGAAAATGACTTATTTCAAAATCTTCTATTCACTGCAAATTTTATCAACAACAGTAGCAGCTTCAAATGTGTTGCTATATGGAGTGACCAGCAAACTCTACTGCTGTGTTTAAGTTATAAACTGTAAGCGATAACACAGCATGCTACAACAGTAAAACACGCCGATTTTATCGAACAAAGACAAAGCTAATGTTCACAACCAAAGGTATTTAATTGTTACAATTAGTTCGCAAGTGCAATTTCAAGATGCCAATTTGAATTTTTATTTTAATGTAATTTGAAATGATAATTGTAATTTGAAAATACAAAAGCAAATTACATAAATTACAAATGACCCGATTACACCCCCTATAATCTCGTTACAAATTAGAATTGCAATTTAAATTACATAATTTCGTTACTCAAATTAAGTTACTGTCCATCTCTGATACTCAGCAATACTTCGACTCTTCGTAAAAAAACAAGAAGCGGCGCCCAATTTTTCATTACAAGGGTTCATCTTTTCCTTCCGTGTAACATGGATTTTTATATAATGTGTGTATTTTTTTTCACACTGGCTGTTATTGAATGAATTGAATAAGGGCCCCCAAAAATTCTTTTTAAACAATCCTAATAAAACAAACTTAGGTAGTTAAGGAAACCGTTGTAATTCTACGGCTCCCCGACTTTAGACGCAAAAAAGTCGTCTCTTCAGGTTTTACGAGGGTTTTCCCCCTTCACCCATCCCATAGGAAAAGCTGAAACTCTCTCGAGCACATCGAAGTTTATCATTTACTAATTGCTGGTTTTAGAAATAAGAAAATAATAATTACGATATTATTGCTGTGTTTAATGCTGCTAGCTTTGAGTTTTAGTTTTCAAGATTGGTTTAGATAATTTGCAACTAGAGCTAAAATATGGTTTTTGTCGTTTCAGTGATTTTAAAGGAGCAAGAGCAAGTAAATTAAAACCGTTAAATTAAAACGTCGCTTCTTGAATGATGTGTGAAGATTGAACCCGAAGATTGCATTTGTGCTCGTACAACTTGACTTAAAAAAACATTAATTTAATGTCATCAAGGATTAGTAATTAATTACACGTTGCCTTTAAAAGTTCGGAACATCGGCCATGTTCGGGAGCATACCAGCGGTCAACCCAATCGGCCACCGAACAGGTTTCCGCAACTTTTAAGAACGCACAAATTGTTACCTTGAGCTCTATTTAGTTTATTTAGTCAACTGCTGAGTCAAAAGACGAAAGCCGCACGAATTGTAAGCTCTTTATCAATTGATTTTCATTTAGATCTACAATGGATACGCCCCATACATACATCCTTCTCAGCTGGTGTTTGCTTCTTCATTCACTCCCATCATCCCAAGGGTGGACTCAAGCAAGAGAGTACGATTCATTCTTCAAGCACCAGCCTCAACCAACCTCCAGTCTCGAGGCAAGTTTACCGTTAGAAGAAACCTACGAAGAACCATTTCACCATTCTGAGTTCATGAAGGAAGCACCTCCCCTGGATTATCTGTTGCAAGGAAAAAGAGGATTCGGTGATAAAAGAGGATTCGGTGATAAAAGAGGATTCGGGGATAAAAGAGGGTTCGGTGATAAAAGAGGGTTCGGTGATAAAAGGGGATTTGGTGATAAAAGAGGATTTGGTGATAAATAATTTTTAAACTTTGAACTTGTTATTTATGGAGTATATTTTGTGCAAATTTGAGACTTATAAAAAAAGTTTCGTCTGAAAAGCAAGTCTTTCATTATTCCTATATTTTTAAAATTCGGAATAGGAGAAGCGAAATGCAGAGTTTAGAAGCAGCTGCAGTTGTTGACGGTCATTCCAGGTATGCGTCCATAGACGATGTTCATCCTCTCATCGTAATAAAGCATGGATATGGATGAGGTGGATTTGGGGGCACAACACATTCCTTTGTATTTATCCTGAGTCACATGGGTATGCAGGCTTGGATCCCTCACAGGCAAAGGGCAATCACCTGATAATGAATATGTAAACTCGTTAAATACAAATTTTGAATAATTAAATCTAAAATCGAATGACTGAACCTGAACAGTAATATGCGGAGTATGTTTTTGGAATGATGATCCAATCCCAGCCAAATTCTTGGAAATTAACTTCCAGAGGATACCTGCAACAGTCAAGCTCGGAGCTATATTCCTCGCAGTTCTTCCCGTAGTCCACGTTTCTTTTTCTACGTCTGCTGTTGGCTTCCACAATGTCCATATGCAAGTAGGATTTCTTGAACGAAAAAATACAATGCAAAGCAAATTTGTGAAAAACTGTTTTGAAACAAAGCCCTGAAAGACGTACATTGCTTGCTTCTTCATCATTTAATGGTCGAGTAAGAGCCAGTGACTGTCCCGAATTGTCGATACACAAAATTTCGAGACCTCGGTTGGACGCATTGTTTCGAATCCAATCCTGGACGACAGACGTTATGTTGAAAAACATCCACTGACCGGTTTGTTGGTAGGTGATTTTGTTGCGAAATAGTAATTGCCCCGAGTTCTGTGTGTAGCCTTTGTAAACCAACACGTAGCTCTGCCAGTCTGGGTTAGGATCGCTGAGTTTGCGAATGTAGATGTAAAAGATAGCGTTCACAACTTGGTTTGGATACCGAAGCTCGTTTGAATTAAGGTCAAAATAAACTGTCGTACTTTCCGGATCAAAGGGTGAACCTGAAGAAATAAGAAATTGTCATTAATCCACAGTTCCTAAAAGGAATCAAAACATTGCGTAATCCGTGAAAAATAAGCAAAATAGTTCAACAGTTTGGAGCTCATGTAGCACCACAGCTTCTCTAAAATCTTAAATTATTAAATTTTTGAAAATGAAATGCAGTATAAAAGTAATTGAACTATTACTGTCCATTATTTGCATAAATTTATAGAGGTAATATGTTCTTAACCTCATATATACAGTCAGGACAGAAACCATAAGGACACCCCATTATTTCGTAATAACTCGATAAAGAAAAATTTGATTGTAGGGAAATTTTAATATGTTATGTATTTATATATTTGTGATTATCTCTTAAATTTTCATCAAAATATGTTCATGCATTAATTTTAAAATTCCAAAAACGTGATTTCGGGGCGTCCAATAACCATAAAAGACACTTGCAAAAATCATCGAAAAATGACTAAAAACTTTGTGAAAAAAACAGGAAAAAAGTTTATTAATATGAAATAATGTTTCCTTTATTTTCAATAACTTTAAAACATCTCTTGTTCATTGATTTTATAAGAGTTTTTAAGAAATTTCTGTCCAGTTCTTTCCAGGCACTCCTAATGGTGTTTTCCAGGTCAGATTTTGAATGAAACTGCCTTCCATCGTTGTAAACAAGTCTTGACAACATTCCCCAAACATTTTCTATAGGATTTAAGTCCGGGGAACAAGCTGGCCAACTCATAACTTTCAAATTTCTCCTCTGGAAAAATGTCTTTGTCAACTTGGAAGTGTGGATCGGGGCATTATCTTGCTGGAAAATAAAATTTCCTCCATAATAATTTTCCCCAAAAGGCAACAGATAATCTTCTAAAACTTTGATGTAATCCACAGAAGACTGTCCCCCATCTAGAAAGGCTAATTCAGTCAATCCTTCACTGGAAATTCCTCCCCAAATCATCACCGATCCTGCTCCATGATTTCGGCTAAAAAATGTTTCTTTTTCTAATCTGAGGTCATGCCAATAGAACTGATGACCATCAGGTCCATCTAGGTTAAATTTCTTCTCATCTGAAAAAAATAATATTGCCCCAACTATCTCTGTTAGAAAGCATGGTTTTGGCCCATTCCACTCTTGCCAACTTGTGATGGTTTTTAAGAGCTGGAATCTTTAATCTTTTTTCATATAATAAAATACCACTAGATCTCAAATAATTTAACACTGTACTTTTACAAATTCTTGAATCAAGTTCATTTCTAATTTGATTTGCTGAAAATTTACCTGAAGAAGCCTTTCTTACCAGGAGTCTCTGCTGACAAATCGGCAGTTTTTTAGGTCTTCCATGATCATTTTTTGCCCCATATTCCTCAGGAGCTTTTACGTAGTTTCAGATGACTGTCTTGGATCGCTTGATCTTTTTGGCAATTTCCCTGATCGAATAATTTGCTTGTCTGAAGGCCTCAATCTGCTCCTTCTCCTTGTCAGACAACGTTTTTCCTCTAGCCATTTATAAAATAGTAATTTTATAAACTTCACATCAATTTTTAACTTTTTTTGGGTTTATATATTGATAATATTTGCATAATGTGCATTTTGGTTGCATAACTATGACAAATTTCAAGTTTTATTGGGAATAAATAAGGATGTCCTTTATCGTTTTTAAACGGCCATAAAATGCTATTTTGCATATTTTACAAGATCAGCTTGTTAAATTTTTTTGAAATTTTGCAGGATGTTTTGTCTACCATAAAGAGATATTATATAAAAATTGAGTAATATTGAACTTATATTTAACGAGTTATCACCAAAATATGGGGTGTCCTTAAGGTTTCTGTCCGCACTGTACTTATATCTAATCATTTTTCCATCAAATGTCTCTGTACTTAAAATGTTGTTCACAGGGACGTACCAAAAGCAAAATAGTGGGAGGGCATAAAGGACAGTTTTCCCAACTCAAAAAAATGTTACTTAATATTTTGTCGATATTTATTGTTGCTAACAGGAACTATTATGAGCAACTCAAAACATTGATAAAATTTAATAGCGCAAAAGTAACGGTACATTAAATTAAGCAACGTCTTCCGAATAAATAACATAAAATATGCCGTCAAGTGGACCGCGAAGGCTGAGAAGAAAAGTGAATTTCAGTCAATTTTCGTAAGGTTATGGAGGAGGAAGCACAGAGATGTAAATCTCTAAATTTAAAAATTTTTCTTGCTGGACTAACAGCCGAGTTACTGACTAGTTCCATGGCGCGCCAGCCATGCCGCACCAATCATCTTAGAGTGCATCGTGATACACCTCGACTCAATGGAACTCCACATCCTCCGTCATTCTTGATGTTTTGCAAACTACGAACAGCCTGATATCTCAAAGCTTGTTTCAGACATGCAACCTCAGCCGTCACGTAATGTCATTAACTTAAAGCTGTCAAGATTTACTATGAACATCAGCCCATCTAGTTTACAACTTTGTTTTTATTCTTCTGTACATGTGTCTTATTGTTTGCGGTGTCTTGATGTTGATGAGGTTTGAAATTTAGAATCTATTTTACATGCGTCTCATTCGCTCGGCCCCCGGGAGGTTCTCCGAATTCTGTTTCTGGCCCTCGGCCAAAAAAAGGTTGTGCGCTACTGATTTACACACTGCAACACGTTCGACTTCAAATAGTTTATTAGTGGATCCAGAACTTCATTGCACTCCCTCCCAAAGAATGAGATTCGGCTTTGTCGCAACGGTGCCACTCTATGTCTGTGACGACGCTTATAGTCTTCCGTATTTATGGGTAATTTGAATAAAAATGTTTTCCGATCTGGATTAATTGAGTCATCTCAGTTTCAATGTTGAGGAATTCCATGGTAGCTAAGCTGGCTTTTATGTTTTCTACTGCATCAATAACACTCAGATCAATTGCTTCCAAAGATTCAGTTAACACTTTTACTTTGTCCAGTACATTCTTCATAAACATACAGACAGAATAATGTGTCAAAACTCATAACATACGTTTGTATAAGCCCATAGCATTAGGTTTAGTTGTTGGGTCAGGTCGCTTTTGATGCGAAATTTCATAAAGTACTTCTGCAATAGCTTCTAAGGAAATGTTCACAGACGCTATTTCAAAGATTCGATCTTACGGTCCATCTAGAATTTAATTTAATAACGAGAAAGATGGCCGTCTGCGAACATTATTTTATTTTAAATATTTGTTGTAATTTGAAATCCTAAACCTTATAGGAAATATTATAATAATATGCATTTGAAATATGAATCCTAATTTTTCCAACTTATTTCAGTTTATTCCAAATGGGAGGGCAAGCTGCTCCCCCCCTTGCCCCCTAAAGGGGGCGTCCCTGACTGCTCATAATTTCTATATGTTAGAAAAATGAACCTCAAATGTTTAACGATTCCGAACTAAAGAATTAATAATAGTCTAAAATCTTCCATTTACGATTCACTTGAAAGTTCAGTTGAACCACATCCAAGTTTTTATTATTGTAACCAGTTTCTTCTACTATTGTAGTCTCCCTCTGCTATTATCAACACTAATCCAGCATGTTTTCAATCTGCCTTGAAAACTTACCCCTTCATGGAAACCTACCTTCAATATTGAAGTGGTCTTGAAGTTCTGTGCATCTGTGACGAATTAGGTCATATTTACTAGATGACATTTATCATAAATTAGAAGTTCCTATTTATTCAAATCACTTGAGATTTCACATGTTTTGCAGGCTGGATACGTCGGATTAAATTACAAAAACTGGAATGGGCCAGAATGCGACTGAGGAGGCGGTGAAAGAAGTCGAACTCTGCGTAAGGAAACATTGGTGTCTCGAACGACATAGCATAACATGTTATATATAGTACTTTAAGGAGACTAATCTCTGTGTGATAAATCATTCCTTCTTTTTTTTTTAATAAATATCTAAATTTTGAATATAGAAATTTTTGGAAAATATTTCCATTGAATCTGAATGTATTGTTTCCTCATCAAACTTATTTCAAGAGATTAATTACTCTGCTGAAATTTTTGGGAGTACCCGTTACCTTGTTCTACTAAATTAAGCGCGCTATTAACTTTAAATGTAAACATTGCAATGACGGCACAGGGAATTTAACCTCCCTTCTCAATGAATATGACTTGTCTCCTTTTCTCGTCTATTACTTATTGAACCTCTCGTTTTTTCTCAATGTTTTGCTGTTTGATACTGGACAGGTAAGAGGCTTCGGTCTTCTACCCACTTAATAAAAAAATCCTTTCTGAAGGAAGTAGGCTCAGATGTGGTTTACTTCTGCCAAGTTCGCTGGCTTAGCAAGTCATCGACATTATTTATATTCTGGAATCTATGTGATGAAATAAAAACATTTATGACAAACAAAGGAAAGGGTGTATGTTTTCTGGATGATGACCAGAACGATGATGACGATGGGTGAACGACTTGGCGTTTCTAGTCGACATAACAAAATTCAAGGCCGAGTTGAACGTCAGAATTCAAGGAAAGGACCAGCTGGTTCACAGGTTGTATGAACATGTTGTGGCGTTCATTCAGAAGTTTAAGCTAATTCAATCACAGCTAGTTCTGAAGAAGGTTGTACATTGCCCAGTCCTTTTTCCAGGAATTTCCAGTCAAGTCGGCGCGGTGTCCCTATTCCACCAATGAGAGAGCTTCCAACACGAGTCTCCTGGCAAGTCAAAGTTTTATTAACGTCCGTTGCATATCTAGGTGATTAGGACGGTGCTTCCGCAGCGGGGTTCAAATCCGAGCTGCCATAGTCAGAGGCGCAGACTTAAGCATTAGGCCATGCGGGGCGCACCTCCTGGCAAGTCGGCGAGAATAAAGTCTAACTAACTTAGACCGGCTTCGGTGGTGTCCTACCTCATAGACACTTCTGAAGTAATGGATGCCCTAGGTAAATGTGGGAACTCTTCCCAGACCTCGATGGAATTCATTACGAAATGATAAAGAAACTTCCCCCGCCATACTTCCTGTTGGAAGAAAGCGACGGTAATTCCTATCCTGAAGAAGGGCAAACCTCCGTCCTCATATAAGCCTATCTCTCTGGCCTCTACTCTTTACAAGCTCCTTGAAAGTGTGATCGCAGCAAGGCTCACATGGCATTTAGAGAGTTTTGGCTTTATAAGTTCAAATCAAGCTGGCTTCAGAAAAGGAAGAGGATGTTTAAACCAACTGGTCCGAATATCACAAGACATATCTGCCTCTTCTTCGAAGAAACAGATGACCCCCGGAGTTTTCCTAGAACTGGTAAAGGTCTTTGACATGGTGTAGAGAAAAGGAATAGTCGCAAGGTTGTCTAAACTAGGCATCAATGGGAGGATGCTTCGCTGGACCAACGACTTCCTCCAAGACCGTACAATGGAAGTCAGAGTCGGAGCGACTTTCTCCTCACACTCTTGACAATGGCACACCCCAAGTCAGTGTCCTAAGATCTCTGCTTTTCATCGTGATGCTCGACAGACAGAGAATGGGATCAAGTTATCTATGTACGCCAACGACATAAACCAACCAAGAGAGTGTCAGATGATTTAAAAGCCGAAACGCTCAAAGAAGGGACCAGAGCTCGGAAAGAGTTTCAGCTATCATTGAATAGCATATACTACTCTTACGACCACTTGAATAATTTAAATGAGTCAGTCTGGAATTCAACCAAATCTTCTTTCTTACTGATTGTCCTGTTTACTTTTGTGTCGTCTGCAAATTTAGAAATTTTGATGATGTTCCATCGTCAAGATCGTTAATGCTGACATAGAAAAAGTAAGGGGCCCAGTACAGATCCTTGTAGAGCACCACCCAGAACAGGTAGCCATTCAGAGCATATTCCTTCCATTCTTACTTTTTTCCTTCTGTTGTGTAACCAGTTTAAAAGCCATTTTAAAAATCTACGGTTTATACCATATGCAATAAGCTTTTTCTCTAATCGATGGTGTAGTATCTTAATGCCAAATTCTCTCCTTCTCTAGAAATGACGAAGCGAACTTGCCAACATTGCCAGGGGTGACCCATCAAAATAGCTCCGTCAAAACATCCCCGTCAATGTATCTTTATAAAAAAATATTTATATGAATTGAAGACATTAACCGATCACTGATTTGAAATTTGATTAAATGAAATGAGTTTTATGTTTTGATTGTGCTGTCTTGACGGGGCTATTTTGTCACTGAGCTATTATGACGGGGTGCCATTGCCAGGAATATATTTAAGACAACCCCCCAATTCTAGTAATGGTGAATGGGTGTTTTAAGTAGCAAAGATGAATTCAAAATAGCACCGTGGCATTAACATAACATAGCATAACAATTATTTATAGTGGTTAAAAAGACCTGGATCTGTGTAATAACCACTCTTTTTAGTCCTAATAACCAAATTTACTTAAGTACAATTTTAAATTTAGCTACTGTGTCGGCATGGATGGTTTCCTTATCTAGTTTATTCCATAAGAAAACCACCCTTGAGCTGAAATAATTATTTTTCAAGTTTCCCGAAGCCTTCCTATATAATTTACAATCGTGCCCTTTAGTAGAAGCACTTTTTGTGGCTTCGAACAACTGTTCAGGCAAAAGGCCTTCCCTTCCTGATAAAATTTTGAATGCCGCGATGAGGTCCCCTCTATTTGTTCTCTTTCCAGAGTCGTTAATTTACATCTACTTAATCTTTCCTCGTAACTCAGCTTTCCAAAACCTTCTATCATCCTGGTTGTCCTTTTTTGTACTCTTTCCAACACTTCTACATCCTTTCTCAAATGAGGGTACTCAAGTTGTGGCCTTACTAATGTCTTATACAATCTCAGTATTACATCCTTGTTCCTACTCACTACTGTTCTCTTTATCATTCCAAGTACTCTGCTTTTTTAGCAACTTCCATGCACTGTAGAGATGCTTTTCCATTGTTCTGCAGTATTACCCCATTCTTGTCAAAAGATATTGAAACCTTACGTTTTTAAGTATAACGCAGGAACTGCACCATATCGTTGACGTCCTGACCCGAGGGCTCTTACTACATAATTTAATGTGTATTTTAGAAAACTAAACAGAGCATAACGCGCTGCCCAAAGTATTTTAAAATATTAATCAGATAAAAAAAAGACCGCATAGTTTTACTTTCATTCTCACAATGTTGTATTACTCGAGTCTTTAATTGAGAAACTTTATACCTTTTTTAAATCTCAAAGTTATTCGAGGTTTTTTTTTCACATTTTTGCCATGACAACCTCCTAAACCGAAGATACAATTTTAAGAAGTTCTACAGAAATTATTTCAAAAGTGTAGACTTGTATAAAACACAAAAGTTGACATTTGGCGCTTACTTATTAGCTAAGTTTTAAATCTGTTTAGATCATTCAATAAGTGACCTGATTTCTTTATATCAGATCAAATCCATCTCGAGCTTTAGTCTAGAATGAACAATGAAATTATAATATGAAAATCTAGTTGCAATTTATCATATTTTATGAACATGTAATTAGAACGATTTTTATCTAGCTTAAGATTGATTAATAATATTAAATAATATATAATATGAACTTCTTGCATATGTTTTTAATCAGCCAAATAATTGCTCAATGACAATTGAACATTAAACAATTGAACACAAATTAATGCAAATTACACTTTATTTATTCTTTTATTTATTTATCTCATATCCACATTTTTTGAGCGCAAATCATGCTTCACTTTTGTCCAATCGTCATTTAGCCTCCATTGACAAATTTTTGCCTCCATTGACAAATCATGGCTGACACTAACAGCAGGAATTTGTTGTGAATTATTCAAAAGGCTTAAGCAAGTGTGTGAGTGCTGATATAGTGCAGTAACCATTTCAAGCCATAACCGCATTGAAAGACCTTGAACCTCGATGCGAAATCGTATACAAACAGTGAAGGAGTCCTGGGAAACCGAACCCATCACAAAATTCGTTGCCAATTAATTTTGTTTTTCATCACAAGTTTTGAATGAATAATGGCCCCACAGGAATGAGTAGCAATTGAATTAGTTTTAGCTTGCATTTTTAGAAACTTATAGTTATTTAATAGAAGAATAAATTCGATGTTTAATAGTCTATATACATTATGTTATATAATATTATTAGCGTCAGTTTTATCACTCTCACGACTTGATAAATTACACACTGCTGCATGTAAATTACTAAGGCGATCAGTTATTGGTCATCTGATTAGATTAAGATAATAGCGTATTAATTGTAATTTTTCTCCTAGTTGAATAATGTTTGAGTTATCAATAACAAAGATAATAATGATAAAGTCGACGACGATGACAGCATTTAATATTTAAATAATATCAGACAAACATTCAACATTTTCATACATTTTCACTAATTACAGCGAAAATTGAAAATGAAACACAGGCAAAACAAGCTTTAGAGTTAGCAACAGAAATGTCATCCATAAGCTCCTGCAAATGTTTTTTGAAGAAAGATCAAATTGGCTAATAAAGGAACGAACACTCACTTCCTCGAAGCTTAGTTTTGTATGAAAATAAACAATCCAAAAGAAATTATTTCCTAATATTTCAAATTTATACATTACATTATTATATTATATTATATTTTAATCTCCTAACTCGTAAAACAAAGCAGATAAACAAAGTGAAATTGGTAGCAAGATAACAGAGTTCAAATACTTAGGGGGTGCTCACAACATGCAAATTGTGGAATAAGCAAGTTTTAAAACTTAAAGGATTAATTTTAAACTTACTCTGACTGACTCGAAAAATGGTCATAGTCGTCGCTAGTTCATTTTCGCTCTGATCTGCTGCATGCTGACTTTCCATCTGAACCCTGTCTATGATCATCTGAAGATGGGGCAGGTTGGGCATTCTTATGCCGGTCACATTTGGTGGTGAAGTCATCCGCAGTTTGCGTAGAATTTCGTTCTTGATGCTTTCCAATCTGTGGCTGCGTTTGAGAGTACGAGAACCACATGCCGGACACGACTGCGAGTTGTTGCTGGAAGTGGATGGACCTGAAGACCTCCTCCAGGTTGCAGAGGAGGCGGTGAAGATGATGACGAAAATGAAGACTCGTATATACATTGTGCTGCCAACTCGATTCTAATTGTGCTACATCAAATCCGTACTCAGAAGTTGCGTTGAATTCTCCCGTTGTGGTTTTTATGCCCCATTTATTGAGCGCTGGAATTTGAACCTCGTGTGCAAAGCCTGGCCTAAATACGGCGTTTCTCTCTAAACATCGGAATTATGCACAAAAATAATTAAACAAAATATTTCGCAGCCTGCAAACGCTGTGTCTTCTCCTAGCTCGTACTAAGTAAAATGATTATTTGAGCATCCATCCAGGGTCTGGATAGAATTGTAAAAATAAAATTGCAAAACGCGCACATAAACACATAAATCTTAGTCGACAGTCATGCAAAAATACCTTCGCTTGCAAGCTAATGGTCCAGAATGTTTGGAAAAATGGATAACTAGTATATAACTGGTATGCAAAAGTGACACAAATGCCCTCACTTACTATCTGAGGCATTATTTAACCTCATGCTAAATGAGGTTAATTCGTTTAATGTTAACAACGTAACAACGTAAATCTAGATTGCTTATTGCATTCGACCAATGTCTAAGTTGAATGTTTGGAATGCCGATAAACATAAAAAGTACCGTCACTATTATGTGATTTATTAAATCATTTGTTTCCAAGAGTCTATTCGAAAGATGTGCATTTGAATCTCGCATAAACCCGAGTGAGTGAGAGGTTTGTATGGCTTAACAAAGACATTCCATTGATCGACGAAGGTGCCTTTGTCTCAAAGATGACGAAAGCAGTTGGCATGATAATGATAATGGTTGAAAATCAATGACTCACGTCACTATAAATCTTATGAAGACCATGGTGCAGTGAACTATGCGTAACCTCGGAGTTTCAAGCAGCCATGCGCAGGTCTGGCGGTGGCTCAGTTGCATCCACAAAAACTTCATAAGTACATTGGGCAGAAGTCCAAATCATCTTAGTTATGCAACGAACTCTAATAAAATAAATAATAAATAAATCATCTGATCACATCAAGCGCATCTTTAATTACAGAGTAAAGCCATTTTGTATGGTTTAGTGGATTGTACGGATAACAGCATAGGAGAAGATATTATTGAACGTCCTAATAATCTCCTGCAGGAACATTGAATAAGTCATATCGAGCAACTCTGCCACAAAGACTAAGCGAAATTTGCAGTAAAATACTTTCTCCATCACCAAAATTGCGTCCTTAAATGTGTTTTTAAAGACAGTAAATCTTTTAACCCTGTTGTGTTTTTTCGTATTTAAATTCTAATTCTTACGATAAAACATCCTTTATTAAAAAAAAACAAAATGGAGCAATGTCAACTGAGAACAAAAGCACAACAAGAAAAGAGGTGCATCTAACGGCTTCAATATTCAATATTGTCACAAAACAAATATTCTCAACACCTTCTCATTTTGAACAAAATTGAATCCTATTAACCAAACAAAAATGAACTCAAACAGTCACATTCAATAATTAATGACTACATGAGTGTTCATTCACTGTAGACCTATCTCCTTGACTAGAGATTGAAGTCTAGGTCCATGCAAAGGTTTGGTTAGCATGTCCGCCAATTGAGCTTCGCTGGAGACACGCTTTATGTCAATTTCGCCGTTGGTCACCAATTCTCTGACAAAGAAATGTCTGGTCCTGATGTGTTTTGTACGACGATGCAATTCAGGGTTCTGTGCTAACTTTACTGCAGCTTCGTTGTCAACCTGAAGCTGGGGTTTGTCGTTAAACTTCACAAGGTCTGAGAGAAGTCTTTTGAGCCATAGAATTTCTCGTGCTGCTTCACTTGCTGCAACGATTTCTGCTTCTGTTGTAGAGATAGCAACTGATGCCTGTCGCTGACTCAACCAACTGATTGCGCCTTCAGCATAGATGCACACTACTCCAGTCGTAGATCTGCCTGTGGTTGCATCACCTGCATGATCAGCATCACTGTAACACAGAAGTGTACATTTCTTATCTTGAGGTTTGTAGACAATCCCTGTGTCTATCGTATTCTTTAGATATCGCAGAATTCTTTTTACCTGAACCACATCACTTTGAGTAGGATTCTCTAAGTTCCTGGATACAACACTAACTGCAAATGCAATGTCAGGTCGGGTGCCTGTCATGAGATATAGGAGTGCTCCCACTGCTGACCTGTATGGAAACTTTACTGGTTCATCACTATCTTTAGGTTCTGCCTTCTCAGATGAGATGATCGGAGTTACACATGGCCGACATTCACTCATGCTGAACTGATCAAGAACTTTTCTTGTGTAGGCAGCTTGACTGATTTTTATTGAACCATCTGGTTTCTGATCAATTTCCACGCCTAGGAAATATGTTGCTGGCTTCGTCACAACTTTGAATTCAGACTTCAGATTTTCTGCAAATGCTGAAAGTTCACTTTCATCTGTTGCCGCAACAATACCATCATCAACATAGAGTGCTAGAAGAAGTTTCTTTATGCCTTTCTCTAGTATAAACAAACACGGATCAGCATCACTCTGTTTGAAACCAAGTTTCTTCAGAAAAGTTCCAAGTCGAGTGTTCCA
Organism: Whitmania pigra; assembly: GCA_021613335.1. Taxonomy (NCBI): domain Eukaryota; kingdom Metazoa; phylum Annelida; class Clitellata; order Hirudinida; family Haemopidae; genus Whitmania; species Whitmania pigra. Next base: position 3,711,543 of record JAJTWR010000299.1, read on the forward strand.
GCATCTGGGTGCCTGCTTCAGTCCATAGAGGCTTTTCTTCAACTTGCACACTTTAGCAGTCCCATCTGAAAAACCCTCAGGTTGTTTCATGTAGATCTCCTCTTGAAGATCACCATACAGAAATGCTGTAGACACATCAAATTGCATTAAATGCATTTTCTCACTGGCTGCAACACTTAATAATGTTCTGATCGTTGTATTTCTGACAACTGGGCTAAACGTCTGGTCATAGTCAATTCCTTCCTTTTGAGCACAACCTTTAATTACTAGCCTTGCCTTATAACGTTCAATGGAGCCATCAGGATTGTTTTTTACTTTGAAAACCCACTTGCATGGGATGGCTTTCTTACCTGCAGGCAAGTTCATCAGTTCCCATGTCTGGTTATCTCGGTGTGATTGCATTTCATCTTTCATAGCCTCTTGCCATTCATCCTTATTGTCATTATGAACCGCTTGTTCATAACTTTCAGGTTCAATTGAGGAAAACATTTCAGATGCTACCATTACATAGTCATCAAATCTAGCTGGCCTATTGATAAGTCTTCTATCTCGTAGCTGCAATCTGGAGTCGAGTCGACCTTCCTGTACTAGTTTGTCTTTTTCTTTACTATTGGCTTCATTTTCAGTATCATGTCCATCACTATTAACATCTTCAGTCTGTTCTAATTCTTCATCGTTATCGTTTGATGGTTCCATCTCAACTACGTTGTCTGTGCAGTCTCTTGATCTAAACAGTGGTTCTTTGTCAAACTTTACGTCTCGTGATCGTATTACTGTTTTAGTATCCTCATGCCACACTCGATAACAATCATCTCCATCATAGCCAATTAGAACACACTTGACTGATTTCTTATCCAATTTTCTTCGTTTCTGTTCGGGAACGTGCACAAAGCACGTAGTTCCAACTACTCTTAGATGCTTGATTGCTGGCCTTTTTCCAAACCACACTTCATGAGGTGACTTCATGTTGACAGACGATACACCTGTTCGATTCAGGATGTATGTTGCTGTACATACCATTTCAGCCCATAGGAATTTTGGAAACTCAACATGTGCATGTAGCAAACTACGAGCAGCTTCAACGATTGTCCGGTTTTCACGTTCAGCACTTCCATTTTGCTGTGGGGTATATGGAGTTACCAGTCGGTGATGGATTCCATACTGATGTAGAATCTTCCTGACTGCTTCATTCTTGAACTCAAGGCCATTATCACTAAGCAGTTCTTTCACTGTGTGCCCTAATGTCTTTGTTTCAGCTAACATTTGTTCAAGCTTTGAAGCAACTTCAGATTTTTCTTTCATGAAATATACATGACGATATTTTGAAAAATCATCTTTGAACATCACAAAGTAACGATAACCTCTAGCCGAGTTTACTTCTATTGGACCACATACGTCAGTATGTATCAATTGACCAGGTGCAGTCGTATGCTCACGGGTTCCAAACTTCAGTTTATGAGCCTTGCCGTACATGCAACCTTCACATGTATCATGGTTGACTGACAACTTGATGCCGAATTCCTGTTCAATTACTTTACTTACATGGCGTTTGTTTTGATGTCCCATTCTTTCATGATAAAGCTGCAGAGTGTCATTGCCTGATACCATGTTTGCTTCTGGTTTAGATGGAAGAATTGTGCTTGCAACTAATTTGAACAGACCGCCTCTCTGATCACGAGTACCAACCAACACCTTTTTATCATTTACATTCAAGTTGCATATTCTAGATGTAGATATGAAGACACTATTTTCGTTCTTATCCTGTGCTGCGAGGACTGAAAACAAATTCCTATTCAACTTGGGTACATACCAAACATTGCAGAGCTCTACATCCTGTTGCTGTCCACTGACAACAGCTTTAAGGTGAGCAGTACCAGTTCCAACAGCTTCAACATGGTTTCCATCTGCAATTTGTAAGCTCTTGAATTCTGAAAACTGTTTGAAGTCTGACAGTATGTCTCGTCTAAATGTTAGATGGTTAGTTGCACCATTATCTACAAACCAGCTGTCAGATGGCATTGAACTATCAGCAGCAAGGGCTTCAGAATGAACAGAAAGCATTGATACTGAGTGAGCTGATCCTGGAAAGCTGTACTGACTACTATTGTGTACACTCTTTGCAGGCTTTGGTGGCTTACCATCAGCTATCCACTTTTCACATTTGCGAATAACATGCCCTTCTTGCTTACAATAATGACAAACAATATTGCCTTGTTTTGCTGATTTACTCCCTTTTGCCTGTATTTTCGATTTCTGTGCCGACTTGGAGTGTGACGATTTAACAAACAATGCTTCATTCTGAACTGGTTCAGTTTTGGTGGCTAGAGCTCTCTCATAGCTGCACAACTGATCAGTAAGTTTGTCGACCGTTCGTTCATCTTTACTCAGCAATCTCCAACTTGAGGCAAACGAAAAATACTCACTTGGCAACGTTTCAACAATGCGACACATAAGCAGCAGATTCTTATTTTCGTCTTTGTCGAGTTCAACTTTCAAGTCTTTCCAAATATTCTTCAGCTTTCCAGTATGAGTAGCAATGTCATCAGTTTGATTCATTCTGTAGTTGAAGAATTGCATGCAGAGATCATAGGCTTTGTCCTCATGAACCCCGTCAAACAACCGATGCAACTCCAACCAAACCTCTCTGGCACATGTCAGCGAGCGTACTTTTTCATACGTTTCTTCAGACATGTTTGTCGACATGATTATCATTGCACTGCTATCGGCTTTCTGGTACTTCGTGTATGAATTCTGATATGCAGTTACCTGGGCATCTGTCGCTACATCGCTTGGTTCATCTGGCTTCTTTAGTTTCCCTTCTACAACGTCCAAAGCATTTGATGTGCCGCGTAGTAAGATGGAAATTCGACCTTTCCAGTTTAACCAATTCGACTTGCCTTCTAGCTGCTTGATCTGAACCTTAGTTAGATCCATTATTCAGAGTTTTCGTACAGAAACGTGAAGCTGATGAATATCAATAATCAGAACCTTTGTTTAAACGAACTCTACAAACTCGACGATAGATTCGTTATTCCGTTGTCTGGGTATCTGGGCCCATAACCTGTTGTGTTTTTTCGTATTTAAATTCTAATTCTTACGATAAAACATCCTTTATTAAAAAAAAACAAAATGGAGCAATGTCAACTGAGAACAAAAGCACAACAAGAAAAGAGGTGCATCTAACGGCTTCAATATTCAATATTGTCACAAAACAAATATTCTCAACAAACCCTCAAGCTAAATTGTTGCGCAATAAGAATTAGAAATGTTTTATTAACGTCCGTTGCATAGTTAGATGATTGGGAAATAAAAATTACATATAATAATGATCTCTTAGCTTTGTAGGCAAACTCAGCTACACAATGACCACTTGTCACAATTTTTCTACACGACATGAGTTTATAACCAAATCTAAACATTTTATCTTTCTTGCAAAGATTAAAGAAGACGTTATTCTTCTCGATTTCAAACTCAGCTACACAATGACCACTTGTCACAATTTTTCTGCACGACATGAGTTTATAACCAAATCTAAACATTTTATCTTTCTTGCAAAGATTAAAGAAGACGTTATTCTTCTCGATTCAATTCCATTTTTCAAAAATTACAAAAAGACATGCTTTTTCTTAATTCTTCTTCGTCCCTCTTATCTAAGGTAAGTTCTGTACATTTTGGGGCCCTTGGCATAATAATATATGAGACTTGTTTTCTGTGAATAGTAGAGTGTAGTACAGTTTTAATATATAATAGAGTATCTATTCCGAGCATGATCTGCTAAACTTTTACAGTCACTATGACACCCCTGGCCAACCAGCCACTTTTTTGTTTCACGACCAAATATAAGCTTAACTTTGTTTGATTACAAGCATATCCGTCCTAATCATCTAGATATGCAACGGTCGTTAATAAAACATTACTTTTGATTATAAGCATACAGTGCGTTGCATAAACTTGGCCCAGGTTCAAGAATCACACAATTTACACTGTTATCTAATAAACTGCTGCTGATTTTTGACCCAAATATCTTTTTTTTTCATTCACAAAGTTGTATTTAATTAAAATAGTGTAAAATTTAGCAGTAAAATATGAATATTAGTGGGATTTCATCGATAAATGCCTCTAATGCTGTTTTTCGAGGCTTTCACCGCTGAACATGGGGTTTCTTCATGTCCAGTTAGTAATTTTAATTACAGGAATCACAAAACCTTGCTGGACAACCCTGCTGTATATAAATAGTTTTATTTCCAAAACTTAATTATATAATATAAATACAGTTGGTTTACGTTATTATAGATGGGCTCTGGAACGAATCTTAATGATATTGAAAAAGGACAAATAAAGGCATTTAAAGACTTAAATTTGTCAATTTCAGATATTTCTGAGAGGTTTAATCAATCTAGAAAGGTTATAAGACATTATTTGAGTGATCCTGAAAGTTATGAATCAAAAAACCATTCCAGAAAGACCTCAAAAACTTTCTGAACGTGAGAAACGAGTTGTCCTCCGTGGATCTGGTCCCAGGGGGTTTAGCTCAGCAAGAGACTTACAAAATAAGTTAAATTTGGATTAGATTCAGGTGCCTTCAGAAGAGTAGTTATCTAAAGTCAAGCGTCAGCACAAGCCACTTCTAGCGGAGACTCACAAGAAGATCCGGCTAAACTGGGCAAAAGTGATGATGAGTTTGGAGATGAACTGAGACTCTGTTACTTTTGCTTTTTTATTTTGAGCTTTCTTATCATCTTTCAGATGATAGTCCAGATGGCTGTAAATATTATTGGCACAATGTCAGAGGGCCACAAAAAACATTTTTTTAAAAGAAATTTCGGAGGTGGCTCAGTGATGGTCTGGGCTGCCATTTTTTCTCGCGGTTCATCTGAACTCGTCTTCTTAGAGGGGAAGCAGAACTCACAAAAATATATTGAAACACTAGACCACTATATGATAAATTTGGAGATGATGAGGTCATTTTTAAGCATGACTATGACCCTTTACACACTGACAAAAACTTTTCTCCGGGAGAGGAATTTGAGACGTCATTGATATAAGCTTTAAAGGTAGATCTATTGCCAACAAGGACATTCTCCAGAAAACACAGCTAACGGATACGGAGGATACGATTTGTGAGGCAATTGTATAGCTGTTTAGTGGAGTTTTGTTCCGTGCCCTTTCAGAAGTTTGAAGCGTTTTTTCAGGAGATAATTTCAATGTGTCACTCCATAACATCAATCGGTCGCTAGCGCTTCTGAGGAAGAGTTGTGGGAAGATGAGCGCCACTCAACATCATTTGCAGATAGTTTAATTTCACTGATTTCTCGGTAAGTTTGCATCCACAAGCAAAGGTCCAAGCACCAGACATGGGACCAAGATTTATAATAACTCAAGTATCAAGTACAAGTACATGTACTCAAGATTCAATCAAGTACAAGTATCTATGACTATGAACAAGTGGTTTATAGTTACATTTTGTAAGGGTTTTGAATTTGTTCATTTCTGAACAATATTCTGAACCAAGAAACCAAAAAACAAAAAATTCACAAATTCACGGTGTATCCCAAAGGAACATAATACCCGTCTAGAAGATAACCTGTTATAAAATTATTTTTATTATTGGCTTTTCTTGTCAATTATCCAATAATATCCTAAAACGACCATTATATGTAAGGGCGTCACTAGGAGTGCGAGATGTTCGGACCCGGACACCCGGATGACAACAAAATCTTAATCCTTACATTTTATGATGTAAACCTGTTTTTATTTTGCTGCTCAGCTCAGCCTCCTGAACAACAGAAACAGGTTAGCCTCCACCGAGAAGCTGAAAACCTTTTTTTGCCTTGTCAGATTTTGGGTGAACGTCTTACGGGGTGAGTCCACAACTTTCCCGCACAGGGTGACACCACTGATTATGCACTAAGCAATGTAGAAAGAATTTTATGTGCAGAATGCACTATAAGTAAAATTCTCGTACATTAAAAGATGAAATTTAATTGGTTGCAAAATCATGCCAAATGCCAGACAACCTGAATAGGAAGTAATATCTTATAATGTTGCTAAGTTTTACTTCACAAGTCCAACTATGCAAATAAGCATCAATAAACATGCTTTAGCACTCCTTTAAAGCACTGATCGCATCTCCAATGTTGACTAATTGGCCGTTCGCTTTGACAACTCGAGTCCCATGTCGTATGAGAAAAGTGGACAAGCAAGAAGATGTGCCGAATTAAAGCTAAAAATTAAAATCAACACTGAATATGAATTCTGGCCAAAGAATATCAGCGCTTTAGGGTTGAGATACAAAGTTTTGTCTCTGCTAAAATTTAAATATCTTGGTGTATGTTCATAAGAGCTAGCCTATTCAGTCGGTCAGTCAACTTATTAGGTCGAAGATAAGTTTTTAACCTTTTGAGAGTCAACAAACTTTTCATTACTACACATTGTGGCCAAAATGAATAGAATCATTCTAACATTTGGGTATAAATCATTGTCTGCTCAATGTAGAGAATCAACAAAATTTGAGATTGTCACTCCAACATCATTATCTTCCTGTCACTTTACCCATCGCTTATACTCTGATTCTAATCCACGATGCTAAGTCTGGAAAAGCGTATGCAACTATCCTTAGCTGATAACTGGAGTGCAGGATTTTTCGGCATGACGGATGGCACCAACTTAAAGGCCAATGCAATGTCATTGTGACTTAGGCTAAAGCGCTCTTGAAGTCCTTGAATCATATTATCACGTCGATAAAAAGCAACGGGATCGCTGGTTGATATGTTGCTCCTCATGGTTTGCCTGCCACATGGGACGGGTGGTTCAGCGCTTCCTTAAGGCAGATCCATGAGTTCTTTATTAATCTGCTTTTTGGTATTTTTCCTTTGTTTCTTTCATTTTGATGATTAATAAATTTGCTCAAAAAAATTGTTTCTAGAGCCTGTATCACAGCATTGTTTTATAAGTTCTACAAAAACTGCAAGTGTACACAAAACTCCAATAAAATTTCAATTAAATTTAACGAGTTGAACTTGCAGAATGTGCAAAATAGCATTATAGCATATAGGGCAAAGCTTATTGGTGGATTTTAGGTTTTTTTTATTAGACTTTAAAAATGACGGAGGCATGGCCCCTAACGCCTCCCCTCCCCCCTAAATCCGCCATTGCGAAAGACTGAACCACTGTACAAGTGCAGTTACACAACACATGATAAGCGTCTTTGTTCCCAGGCTCCCAATATAGTCTGTTAATATATAATATAACCACAGCTCGTTAAGCAATTCTTAACCGCAGCCAGTTCGAACTGTCGAATGAACCCGCTTCTCGCATTAATATAAAATAAGCTAATTCACATCGCAAAAAACTTAAATATCGGTTACACATTTCCTGCATATGTCCCCAACAACTCAAACGCAACCCCATTTCCTTGATGTTCATTACAAATTAACAAACTCTACTCTGTCGTTACTTTTTGTTTTTAAAGACCTTCACGTGAAAATATAAAACTTAAATAAATCCAGATAAGCAAAACCTTTAAGAGAAAGAATCCAGCTAAGACACAAAGTTATATTAAGTAGATAACAGGTCCCAAACTTCTGAAGATTGCAAATCATTAAAGTGAAATGTTTCAGCTGGAATAACGTAGTGCTTAACCATGGAATTGATTTTAATCAACAGCTAAATCAAACAAGCATTACCCAGAGATTAAACCCCAATGAACTGAAACCAGTAGAAAGAATTACAACAAAAAATACACAAAACCAAACAAGTTCAAAATGGCCCCAAGTCAAATAGAAAAACATCAAATGAAAAGTTTGATTCACTCCACGGTCACAGACTTGGCCAAGTTGCGTGGCATGTCAACCTGGATTGATTAAATTGATTGGCTGAAATAATAAATCCCAAATCGCACACCATAATCAACTAACGTCGCAGTTTCTCAGCTCTGCTATATGCAGAGAAAGCAGTTGAAGGGGAATAATACAAAGTATTCCTTGAAGACAATCCACAGTCTGTGGGATTTCGATTGCCTTGTAGGCATGCTTTTTTGTCTCGTCATCTCCTTTGTTACATATGACTATTGGATTACCCTTTCAATTGAATTCATAACTTCATTTGTAATGCCATCAATTATTTGCATATAATATTGGAGCTGATTCTAATGTTTTAAGCAACTCACATTCCTTGCTTTCACTTGTTGCAAAGCATTCATACATTTCTGAAAAGTCAACATTCTTGGGAGGGTCAGTTGAAAGAGAAGTCACAAAAAAGCATGTAACCTTGTAAACAGGATCCCTTACTACCACCATCAACAGTGGCATAGCTTCATCAATGAGAGCCAGAGGACCGTGCTTCAACTCACCTGCCAAAATTCCCTCCGAGTGCATGTAGGTCAACTCTTTTACTTTCTGCAAGTTCAGATGCATTTAATGAATTAAACTATCCAATAATCCATTGCAAGCTGATGTAATGAATTCCTGCTTTCAACTTTTGGATTCCAATATTATTCCTCCTTGCTAAATTTCAAGTTCTCATATTTAAAGGCCTCGCATTGTTTCATCTTCAGCAAACTTAATGGGCTCAGACAAGTCAGCTTGCTTTCAACCAGCAGAGAACTGGCCCCTTTAAGCCAATTATAACCCAACAATTCTGTCTGCCCAGAGCTCCTAGGTCTTTCTCCAAACATAATTCCCATGCGAGGGAAGTCATTACAAGAAATCAATTATTTTTTAGTACTAATTACCAAAAATGTTTAATAGCTGATTCTCTTGTTTTAAGCAACTCACATTCCTTGCTTTATTAGTTATCCTTTACAACTTGATGGTCTCATTTGCTGCCTCTTAAAGTATAACATTTCTGAACCAATCAAGTAAATTTGATTCAAATCAATCTTATGATGCAATAAAAACAACTTAACATTGAAGTTTATAAATAGCAAATATATGCAATATACCAGAGCCCCTTCCAAGCAAGTGGCATAATTGAAGCCCCTGCCCATGATTAACAAACTCCTCTGCTGGTACAACTCCTTTGCCAGTTGATAGATCTCCTCATTCATATCCAACAATTCTTTGATCTGATCTAAAAAACCAAAGATTCAATCTCACATTTACTGTTAGTAAATTATTTTCATCTCCATTCATACTTTGCCTCATCATCTCCTTTTCGCTTGCTCACTCACTCACTCGTTCATTCAGCAATCACTTGGCTCATGAAAATGGCAATAATACCTGGTAGGTTCTTCAGGCCTTCAATTATTGAGCGCCTCCTCGTTTGCATGGAGAACTTGTCGTCACAAATCATCAGACCAAACAACACCAGGGATACAAACTGACTTGTATATGCCTTAATAAAAAAACGTTACAAACCAATTCAGTGTTGGATCAAATGAAGAATTTCACAAATTATCACTAATGACATTTTATAGATCGTTTAGCTGCATGAACAATGACAATGTAACTATAATTAGCTTGATTAGATTCAGATAACGGTTTATAGCCACAATGAACTCCAGCTTGGCAAGTTTTCAAGACTTTGTCAGCAATTTATTGTTTCAACTGCTACACAGAGCATCACAGCACACAAATAAAACTTTCAACCAATTAAAGTGTTATCATTTCCTTAACATAAGCTGGTTTCTTCTTCTACAAATAATCTTGAACATGAATTAATTTTAGTAAAGGTTTTATGTTTTAAATCACTAATTATAGAATGTATGGTAAAATTAATTTGCATAATAAAAAATAAAATGAAGCAAGTGATTACCAAATAATACTATATCCCGTTGTTGGACCTATCTCAACATTAGAAACTTTTGAACGCACAAATTGAAGATTGGAAAGACAACAAGTCCACGAGTCAGGACAAATAACGTGACGTATCAATTGAACTTGAAAAAGCCCTAAGGTTTCGCATTTAATTATTGCAGGGTTCATTCAAAAGATTAAATACAGAGTAATTTTATAAGTTGTATATATTTCAAAGTGTAAGACAAACACACTTAATTCACAGATCACATAAATGCAGGATTTTTTGTGACTATTGCTGAGCAGAGTAACAACTGAGTGTTTGCACTGCATTATTAAAATTATTAAAAATAGTAATCAAATAGTACTTTCAACCAAAGTAATTTCATGTTCCAGCATATCCATTTAGCTCAACAACTAAACTCCAAATCTCAATTCTTATCTATATAAAAGTCATAAGCAATGTATCTATGAAGGTCATTAAAACTCATTAAGACTTGTTTTTAAGGAATTATATATGTTATACTGCCTACTTTGGTGCTTGCAACTCCAATCTCAGGACCAGCATTTACATGAACTCCACAATGGGACTCTCTGCAGATGCTGCTTCCAACCGTGTTTGTGATGCCCACTATCAGAGCACCTCTTTGCTTGCAATACCTCAGGGCCATCAAGGTGTCTGCCGTCTCACCTGTGACGTTCGAACATCGAGTGGTGAAACATTCCTCTTTAATCGTGTAAAAATATTTACTGCAAACATTTTTGGAACGTACCCGATTGGCTGATGAAGAAACAAACGTCGTCTCGAAAAACAGGAGTGTTCCTGTCGAGAAAATCACTGGCAAGATCCACCATCACCGGAAGTTCCGTTAGTTCTTCTAATAGTTGACGAGTCTGATAAGCAAAAGTTCCTCGTCAAGCAATTAACATAAACAGACATTAACTAGAAAATCGGCAATCTCTTTACAACCCCGAAAGGAAATTAATGCATTCACCGCTATGGCACTGTGGTAACTCGTTCCGCAAGCAATGAAGAGCAGCCTCCTGCATCTCTTTATTTCCGACAGGTGCTCCTTCAGACCTCCGAGAACCACTCGATCGGTGCCGAAGTTCACGCGTCCCCTCATCGTGTTCATGACCGACTCGGGCTGCTCAAAAATTTCCTTCTGCATGAATGTTTTGAAGTTGCCTGCCAAAAAGGTTAGTGATGATTAATAAAATCAATGAAGGATTCTCTTTTATCCAAATATAACTAATGCAGAACAGCAACAACAATCATGATCACCACTTGAATATGAAAAATTAGGAAGTTCTTTAATGTGGTGAACTCGACACATCCACAGTTTTACTAGAAACCACTCTTGCAATCCTTTTAAAACATTCCGTCACCCCACTTGTTGCTAACAGCAAGTTATAACAGACCACTGTCACGTCATTTCATTGTAATCAGCAAAGAAGCCAATAAAACTGTCAGTTCTCCTCTGATAACAAGTCTGCATCTTAATGCTAATTGTCAATGGAATTTCTCAAGCATGTTTTACAAACGATAATCATCCTGCATTACCACGACAATAATCTTCACTCTTATCATTCCTATTTGTCATGATTATCTTGAAAATTGTAGAATCTTACATGTATCATTATTAACAAATTTAATTTTATAGAATTAAAAATTAATTAAATTAAACAACCTTTCATGAGTTGCTGGATCTCTAGCTTCAAAGTGATTAGTTCTCTGCATGTTGGGATGCTTGGATCATCACAGCTACTGAGTCTGTGGATTGTCAGTCGTCCATCTTTGCCAACAGCTGCAACATCATTGTCTTCCAGATAAAGAACTTGATTTGTGTGGTCAATTATAGCACTGCATACAAATTCGTTAAGATTTACAAACATATTACAAGAACAAAAATAACAGCTTATTAAGCTTATAGAAATATTAGTTAATTAATTTAAAGATCATGAAATAGAAATATTAAGGATTATGCATAAAAATTGAAAGTATTAAGTATGCAGCATATTATTATTTCTGTAACTGAAATTATATCCTAAGAATCTGTTCTATTTCAAACAAATACAACATTACCTAGCATCAGAAGCAAAGAAATATTCAATTTCCTTGTGGTTTCCAATTGGAGCAAGGGTTGAAGTTTGATCCTTGTCAATATTGGCCATGAAATATGATCCTTGGCCTCTCAATTCTGGAGGGTGCAAAAAATTCCATAAACAAACAAATCAAATGAAGAACTCTCAAAAACCAGAAAGCACTACAAAGTGGCTTTCTTTCAAAAGATCTTTTTGCCTGAAAAATTGAAATCATGGATCCAATTCTTCCAAACTATGGAGCTCAATCCTAACACTTCTTTCTAATATCCTAAATTTTGCTTAATTATTCTACTTGTTTACAACTTTCAATAAAATGTTATCCCATATGAAATGGGAAGGATGTTGGATAACATGAAATTTGGTAACATCAGATTGGGTAACATCTGATTGGGTAACATCAGGCAAGCAATCATGGAAAAATTCCTTAATGATTGAAGAAGAAATAAGCAAATGAAAGAAAGCTGTGAAGCAAGCACTCGATTAAAAAGAATTTCTCGTGTGAAGATTTGAAAAACAATTTTAGCCTCAAGGCATAAAAAGCAAATTGCAAAACTAAATGTGAACACACCTGATCCTGAAGAGGTATTTTTTCCTATAATCATTCAAGTGGTCGAGTTACAAGAACTTTTATAAATCTACTTCCTACTTGCCAAGGCCGATAACATTCTTTGGTCCCAACAACCACAACTTATTACAACCTCCTTGCAAGTTATGCAATTTATATACAAACATATTCTAGGAGAAAATTATCCTGGCAACAATTATTATTATTTTTTCGAGCTATCGACTCATTGAAACTTTATTTCAGCACGACTCTTTTGCATTGTTGCTCATTCTTTAGAGTGATTTTATGAAACTTTATCATTAAAAAACTGCATGCTATTGGTGCATTGTACTGTAAACACAACAAAAAGCTTTTTAGGAGGTGGACCAAAGTGCATGCAAAAAGCCACAACCTTCTGAGAGACCATCTAATTACATGGCAATTGTTGATTTAATCGTTGTTGAAAAGTAATACATGCAACAATATCAATCAAATAAATTCAACCTTTGCTGAACAAGATTGGAAATCTGTCTGTGCTCAACTTCGTGGGACTTTTGACTCCAATAACTAGTGGACTTCCTCTCCTAACGATCAAAAAGAAGTTTCAATAAAACGTACGAAGCCTGTCAAAATCACAAATACCTGGCAACAACAATTTCACATGGAAAATGTTTGCTCTTGAAAGCCAATGCAAAAGCTCCCTCCTTTAAGAAAGAAAAACAATGAACAAAACCTCTCTAAACTGCAAAATCGATCCATTAAATCAAAAATTGTGACAAATTTATAGGATAAAAAGATATGGATTTACATAATAAAAACAAGAAACCGACTATTTGCATGATGGTTCTCTCCACGAGTTCTCTGAAAGTTGGGGGATTAGAATCATTTTTGTGTTCGTCAAACAAATGCTTTATTAATTTCACAATGCATTCTGTATCAGTTTCAGATTCAAACTCAAATCCTCTTTTTACCTGGGAAAATTTTAGAAAATCGACGTTAATAAATAAAATCAACACTGGGCTGTAAATGTGATAAGATTATCACCAAGAAAGCTTTGACATCCTTATAATTTGTAATAATTCCATTATGGATCACAACAAATTCTGCAACAAAAACACTTAAGCTGTATAAAGAGTAACTGAACAAAAATCGCAGATTGAAGAACAGACAAGAAAATTGATTTGAAACCTCCTGATAGATCAGATCTCTGAGGATGTGTGTTGATCCAATTTGGTTCTCCATGGGTTGCCCATCTTGTATGTGAGATGCCGACATGAGTGTCAAACACTAAATCAAACTTCAATTTCTCTTGAGCCTCTGCAAAATATGCAATTCAAACCATTTAAATTAGATGCTTTGCTAGAAGTTTATGCTTCATGAAAATATTCTTACATATATATATTCAGAAATACAACTAATCTACTTGCTTTTAAGTTCCTCTTCTAAAGCAGCAACTTTTCCTTTGCATTTCACTAACAATGTTTCAGGAACTATCAATTCTCCTGCCCTATCATTTCCACCATCAACAGCAATACCTGGAAATCAACCGTTTCCCAAATGAAATTAAAATCTTTGAATAAGTATTGAATCATTCTACCAGCGGAATCATAGCCTCTGTATTCCAGTCTTTTAAGACCATTAAGCAATATTTTCAGTATTTCTTCTCTTGTCTTTGGCGTTAAATAATTCAAATAGGCAAAAATACCTGAACAAATAAATACAAAAATACACGACGCTACCAAAATTTGATTCAATCAACTTTCTTACCACACATTGTGAAATTGTTAACTTTAAAAAAAAGAACCGAATTCTCAAATATGATGAAAGCACAGCACGAACACTAAGAGCTACGATGCCACGTTAAGCGAGAGGACGTCGTCTGTATTTATCTGCTCACAAAGCTGAGGTAAAAACCGAAAGACGGCATGCTTTAATTTTGAACCCGCAAAATGAAGTGCACCTCTTACAACATCTCAAAGGCTTAAGTAATAACGTTTTATCATTTTTGGAATCATTCTCTGGAAGTTCCGCTCCTCTCTAAGTCAGCTGCTTTTTATTCCCATTATTCAAAAATTCACGCTTATAAAAATTTCAGATAAATTGAGTTAAGAATTGAAAACTATCTCGGAACAAAATGATTGCACGATTCGGATAATGTGATAATAATGCTTCAGTTGTCCCGATAAGTCTACGTAACATGAAATGCCTAGTCTCAAACTGTTATGCCTCACTTTCTATATTTGTTTAGATTCGTAAACGTCTTCGTGGAAGTTGCAGTGCTTCAAAGGAATTTTAAAAGGTTATGGCGAGGAACTCGAACACACAGATACAAAATATGTTCGACCACGCCCGCCTACTGCGTCCTCGCAGTGTGTGGTGCGCTACACGCACAGCCTTGACCTGAGAAAAATAGTCACGTAGTCAGATACTGTCAAGCAACAACGATCTCGACGCTGAGGTTGTTTGAGGAAGTACAACTTCCCAGCGAACTTCACAAAAATTTGGATTTTTAACGTTCTTATAAAATCTTGGTTCAAGCAAACTACTGATAGCGAGAATTTATTTAGATTAACACCATAAACCAAAAATATTGTTGCTCAACTAAATGTTCAACAATTTATAGGTACAAATGGCTGGAAAGCTCCAGTTCATTTATTTTCATGTAATATATCTTCTCATTATTTCCTTCCTGAAGTAAGAAAGAACTTTTATAAGTATTGTGAACATAGGTATGGTAAAGTGAAATGTCACCTGAATAATGCTTTCTAAACCCAATTTCTTCAAAGTGTCCAAAATAAAAAAATATGGGCAAGGGTCTGTGCTATAAATTATATGTAAAAGACATTGGCTGCCTGCTATTTCTGCTTGAGTCAAGACTTCAAATAAAAAATAATTAATTCAAAGAATTAGAAATCAGTTTGCTTGAAAGTCATTGCAATCTCACATTGAGCTGCCAAGCCCTCAATCAGACACGGTCGATCAAGATATCTCGTGTCAGACCTTTGTGATTTCCCCGAACAGAGAGTTTTGATGAATGTTTCAGGCAAATCATGACAACTTCCTGCATAACTGCTGATGCTCTGAAGCAGCAAAATATTGACTTCTGTTGACGCATCACACAAGTTCTCTAGGATCTGAAGGATATGTAATAAAATTATATTCATGTTTGAGGGAAGAAATAATAGCAATGACTCACTATACTGGACAAGGAGAAAACACATTCAGGTAAAATTTTGTCAACACAGACAAAGTATAAAAGCTCTCCTCCAATGTCTTGTGCAAAAACATGGTTCTCCTTTGGAGATGCTGTATCATATCTTATTGCTCCCACAGGTTTTGTTTTTTGTAAAATACAAGATTTGCTAAGACCTGAACAAATCAAGTAAGTTAGAAATCTACACAGCTATCACTGTTGATCATAAACATAGATTTACAAAATGCACAATTAAATTAACCTGAAAAAGCAGAACCCAAAAGCACATATAGTTTTGAGCAAGGCTGATTGGCTGTTTTTGGTGCCCATTCAAATATGAAGTTATAGCTGCAATTGAAAATATATTTGCTTTAAATTACATTATTTGCATTAAGCTATTAAACGTACAATTTTTCCATTTAATGGCAGAAAATGTTTTAAAATACCTTTAAAAAAGTGGTAAAACAAAAATCTACCTTTCAATCTCAACATCATCAAGTGACTCTTCTTCGACGTCAAGAGCTCGACTTTGAACATCAGAAGCATAAATATTTTTCAGATCCATCCTTTTTTTTAAAGGCAATCTAAAAATTTTTTTAAAATAAAGCAAGCAGCTAATTAAACCATAGGTTATCCATAAGAACAAATAAATTATCGTTCGATTGAAATTAATGTCTCTTGATAAAAACCTTTAAAACTTGTATTTATTATTTCAAATATTACAACTTAAAATTATAAAAACTACCTTCCAAAAACCTTTAATAATTTACAATAACGAGCACCTAACGCAACGCAGTAGAATACTCAAAACCATTGCTTTGTTTACATTGCTGATCATAGATATTAAAATTAGTATTTTAACTGTTCAAAATTATTTAATAAATCCATTGTTGGATGTCAAAAAATGTTATGCAATCTTAATCACCCTCATCAACATTCACAATGAGTTAATGATATCTCCACGACAGCCCTTACTAAGCCACATTATACTATGTATTATACTACACTGGACATTGCCAGTAAAAGAAAAGAGGCTTAAAAGTATAGTGACGCTCTCCGCCACGAGTTCCTATAGGAAAATGTAGACATCCCGGAGATGACCTTTTTTTGGTCTGGTCTAAAGTCATTGAAGTGGGAACTGGAATAGAAGTCGCCATCTTCTGACACAATGTAACGTTTATCGTGCAACGTTAAGGCTAAAAACATGACCGAGTCGATTTGTGCCGTCTTGGTCTTGAAGCTTAATATTCTTGAGGTGCATGTTTGAAAGATACTTCATATCGTCACGACGTGGACATTTCAGGTCTACCTGGTTATATCGAGCGTACCTCGATGATTTGGGAGGCTATCCAGAGAGACAAGAGAAACCATAAGATACTAGGATCATAACTTACTATTTCATATTAAAATCAAATTCTGTATTCAAGATAACGTCCACATTCCTGTAGAGCATTCAAAAATCTTTAAAATAATATGTCTTATGGTTTCTCTTGTCTCTCTGGATAGCGACAAGCCGAGATTCGAAAGCTGTTTGCCATTGCCGCCTTATGTAGGAACGCAACCCTCTGGGAAGGGTCGTTAATATAGGAGTATTGGTATAGCGATACTGTTGCCGATACTTTTTAAGTGTCGGTATCGGTATTAAGTACCGGTACTTGCATGCGTGCCAGTTAAAGACAAGAGACATCATAGCTTTTCCCAAGAGTGTGGGGACAAGCCTCCCTTTTCACGCGATGACTTTTTTTGCCTTTACTTTCGTCAGTGTACAAAATTTTAAATATTTAATAATACGTTTCGCGAAGACCAGAGTTAATGTTAAAGTATTTTAAGCCTAAAAAATATTTAAGTGAGGAGGAGCGATAAAGGTGATGCTGATGATTAATAAATTCTTTTCATTACAAGACCTTTATCCCGCCTCAGCGCAGTTTATGGCACCATACCATAATACATTATCGTGTGTTATGTTGACATACTGAGTTGTAATAATTTCACGGTCTTACCAAACAATGCAATTTTAAATAAATTATCTGCTTCGTGATTACACGAAACTGAAGCGTGGCTGTAATTCCAATTGTCCCAGTGCAGAACACTTGAAATCGTGACATGGATTTACAATATTTCATTTTTTTCATAAGAGACGTTTGGAGACCAAGGAAGATCACCGTTATGATATATTGCAATTCCATGCTAATTAAGAAGAATGTCTCTAATCTTAATTTTCTCTGATAACCATTCATTATCAGGCAGCGTCTACATTGTAAACATTGTGCATTGAGCCGATGTTTCAAGGCGACCTGAATGAACTTATTTAAAATAAGATTGAGAGTTCTGCATTGGGTAATCTTTATAGCTATTTTAAAATTATTTCAGGTTTGGTCAAACGATGGTTCGACTCTACCTGTCGAATGTAGGAAGTTTTTTCCAGAACCCTGAAAATTTTGCACTTTATATAAGAAATGTTATAACACAATTTTAAACATAGCACACTACCCGGTTTTATTTTTAAAATGATGGAAATAAAAATTATATCAGAACATGAATTATTATTATTAACTTAATAGGTTATATAACATGATGTTTACGAGATAGAAAGCAAGAGAAGAATGTACAGCATTGCAGCATGTCCTAAGCGGTGCCCTCCAAACGGTTATTGCTGGGGCCTGTGTTTGCTGACGACATTATCGTATCTATGAATGTGATATTCGATAAAAATTTATTTCAATGTAGTTCTAACAGAAGCTGGATGAAAACGCAGTGCCGAACGAGTGCTATACATGTGTTTGTCTGATGACTTGACAAGTAACTCACAGGTGATGACAATAAGTTATTCACAAGTATTCACAAATGTTTGGGTTTTCTTGTAGGTCCATTTTGACGTCTTCGGGAATTTCATGTTTGGTTAGATGTTTGGTGTGCACAAAATATGGCGTTCGAAACACTCCAAGGTATGATTGTGAATTATTGCATTGCAGCGTCACTTCTTTGTCCAAGTCAAATTCTTGCACGGTTACGTTAGAGAGAATCGTCTTCAGCATTGTAAAGGCGTTGCCACGAACTGCGTGATTCTCAGATAAAGTCGTTCTCATTTGTGAGAAACTCTCTTAAAGGAGCCGTCATTTCTGAGAAGCCAGATAAAAGTCATGCCCAAAAGTCCATGTCGATCAAAAGGTGCTGGCATTTTCAAGATTGCTTCAACTTCCTTAAAGCACAAAACGAGACTAGTTGATATTGACAAATAGCGTATGGTACAGATTGGCTATTCAGACAAAATTTTGTTTTACATAGCTTCAAGTTGACATTACGACATCTGTCTAACAACTTATTGATGCTCGCATTATGGTTCTCCTTTGCTTCATCTAAAGAGTCACCTCTGTCATACACCAAAATGCCATCTGCAATGTTTAAGACTCCACTGAAACATTCTTTGAAAAATCTCTGATGCAGGTGAAACTCCGTATAACGTACAAAAAGTTTCTGTAAGTCATAAGAAAGCTGTAGGCTTCGTTTAGTTTTAGATACAATACGGCATCCACGGTAGAAAAACTTTTGATTTCGTCAGCTATGGTAGGATATCATCGATTTCATCAATTTTTTGTTTTTTTGTATCATTGCATAATAGAATACTACCATCTTTCTTGATGGTGCGTTGTCAAAGGTAATTATCATTATATTATAATAGATCGCCAGACATGGTTATATTTCTGCTTCAGCGGAATTTTTCAGATTTCCTTAAATCTATTTGTGTTAACAGTTTGTCGCGTTTGCTTGAGAATACATTTAATAATAACAAAATTAAATAAAACTTTTTCGCATTGCCTTTGTGCGATTCAAATGCGGATAGGTTTTAGGTCCGTAAATGACGCAATTTTGGTTATTTGGCTATTGTTTTAAACTACATCGTCACTTTCGCCACAAAAAGTTTTGATCTCTCAAAAAGATAATCATTTTTTTTATATGTATTCACAAAAAAATTTAAATTAATGTTTTAATAATTAACAATCTTAAAATCTTTAATTGATGTGACGTCAGATTTTTAGTGCCTCCCATCGTCACAAACAACGAATGTTTGAACCCCCTATAAGCATGACGTCATTTATGGATGGCCCCTTTAAAGACCGAACGCAGCTTTTAGGACTCAATTTAAAAAGTAATTTATGCAAATAAGGATAATATATTACAATTATTATTAGTGGATCTCTAATAATATTTGCTATTAATTGTGACATTGTTAACAAAAATATGTTTGGAATGTCTTGGCGGTGGTCCTGATTGGCTAAAATATCTATTGACATTATCAGGTGCTTCTCACCCCTAAATCTTGTGATGCCTAGCTATTGTGATCGAGAGTTTTACGTAGCATGAATTTATTTTACATATCTGTTTGATTAGTTGTTAGATCAACATTGTTAATTTAATACATACAACCTGCCAAAATAAAGGTTTATCTTTTCAGAAGGAGAGTGCATTTAAAGGTAAGCTGTGCATTTGCAAGCTTAGTACCAGCGATATATAAAAATTAGAATTACTCACATTTAAATGATTTAATTGTAATTTTAGGAAAACTTCTAATTTAAAAAATTCATTGATGGGAGAAGTAAGCACCATTGAACCAAGTCTTGGAGATGACAAGTAAAAAATAAATTGATTTCATGAGTTGAAGCCATTAAAATTTGAGTTTTTATATAATTGGGCAAATACATTGAGTCGTCTAATGCCTAGTGTTCAGTTTAGTTATTATTGGGAGATGATAGTTTGACTGGATTATGACTATGATTAAGCCCTTATTTGATTTGAAAATGAGATTATACCATAACATTAAGACATTTACAGTTTTTAGAAGTAAAAGATTAAAAAGTTGAAAGAACAATGAATTGAGTTTTTGTTGAAAAAAAAAATTTGCCAAAAAGTGCTTTAAGATTAAAATTTACTTTCAATAAGAACCGTTGTTTTGGTAACCAATTGTGATTTTTATATTCATCACTAAGAAAAATGGAACTTTATAATAATTGAAAATAAGTAAGTTTATGCTTTTTTAGTAAGAGTGCCTAGCTCATCTATAACAAATGTTAATGTAAACCACTTTGTAGTTTGGTTTAAATTGAGATAAAATGTCTCAGTTATTAAATGGCCAAATAACTCTAAGACCGCTTAAAAACTTTAAACGTTAAGCGATATGAAGTTATTAAAATGTGGCTGAAATTACTCAGTTTAAATTTCTCTAAAATGCTGCTAAGTGCAGATACTTTTATTAACATATATTAACTATAAACTGAGCTATCTGCAACATCTTTCATTAAACTAGACTTTTTCAAAAGTAATTTTCAGAGGATTACATAATAACACAAATTTTACAATTGATGGGACAGGAAAAAACTTGTTAAAAATGATTCTGGTTCTTTTGACTTGAGTTCCATAATTCCTGAATATAAAGCTGGACAAAGGAGATCCGTAATTCTTTTTGAAAAATTGGTGCAAGTTCAGGAGGTAATTTGTTGTATAATACTTAATTTATAATTATTTACTAAAAATTTCAATTTAATTACTTTTCCAGAAATTAAAGGAGAAGGAAGAAGAATGTGAAGTACTTACAAAAGAGCAAATACTGACCGGCGAAGAAATTCAAGATTTCACGGCTAGCCTTTTTGAGGTTAAAGTGATACTGAGATTTTATCTTCTGATTTCAATGCTACATAATTTTTAAAATCAGCACAGGATAAACACATTTATATGCTTAAATGAGTAGTTTGGTTTTTTATATTTAATTTATATTTTCGTGAATAGCATTATTTCTCAAATGAAGCTAAAAAATGCAGTGAATTAAAATTTTCAGGTATTTTACTTCAGAGATTGTAAATAAGAAATAACAAAACTTTTTGTGTTCTAGTTGCTTCTTTTCAAAATTTGTTTGCAATGCTTTTAAGTCATTAAATACAAAAGCTAATTGGCACCAATTTACAAGCATTTATTTGAGTATGCTTTAGTATCAATAGCAACAATTTTTAAATAATAGTTTTATTATTAAGTTAAATTCTCTTCTGAGATTGAAATTGGCTTTGTGAATTTAATCAGTTCTATAAAATCAAAATTCATTAACAAATGTTCCCAAGTATTTGAGAAATATTAGCAATGTGAGTGGTTTGATTCTTAATTCAGTCCTTCAATTCCTTTAGGAAGCCAATAAAGCAATTGAAGAAGCTCACCAGAAAAAAGTTGTAGCTGAGAAACAATTAGCAGATGCATTGTCAAAAGTAATATGTAAATTGATATTTTCCTTTGGGATAATGTTAAATTAAATTAAGATTGGTATAATCAGATTGAAATTCTCCAAGCTGAAGTGACAGCCTTAAAGAAAATGGTGACATCCAGTTTAAAACCTGATTTGAAAGAAAAAATAAATTCTCCAATTTCCAATTTTATCAAAGGACACAAAAGATCAACAAGTCACCATAATTTTGTTAAGCCTGTCCAAGAATTTGAAAACATTTCTAAGAACATAGAAGTATTTAGATATTTAGCTTGCAACACACAAGTTTCATTTCATTATTAATTAAATCTCTAATAGGTAGTAGACCATCAAAGATTTGAATTATTCAAACAATGGAGAACATCTTCAAGGTTGGATGAAGATGAGGAATTCATTAAGGACTTGATTGATAATGATATACACATATGTCTCAAATTTTCAAACAAAGATGTAAGACTTTCATGCAATTTGAATAAAGTGATGCTTATTTCAATTGAATAATATTTCAGTTAGCCCTAAAAGTACTAAAAGGAATTTTCAGCAATACCTTAGCAATCAATCCTCTCAACAAGCTTTCTTCTAAAAGGTTTGTATAATATTTGCATTATATATAATATATATATTTATATAATGTTCACATTACTATTATATATCTATAGTAATTCATAAAAATCTGCTTAATTTTAGGTCTTGTCATCTCCTAAAAATAGAAATTTACTGTGAGTTTGTTATCATTTTTGAAGAAGACTCAGAATCCTACATTGTATGCAAACCTGCAAGAGACAGGGTAAACAAGCATTTTATTTATTGCCAATCTTTATTTTTTTCACAATTTTATGTGTGCCCTTTATTCCACTCCAAAATTAAAACCAACATTCATCCCATAGATCATAGCGGCATGTGACTTGGTTTCTTATTTGAGATATATATCACACGGCCTAGTAAAATCTAATGGTATGAATTGGTAAGTATAAATCAAAGTGGAAAGTAATAAAATATCATTGATTGCAGATTCAGATACTTTTAAAGAAATTTTGCAGCATCTCAAAAGAATGTGCCTTGCCAGACTTGGCATAGATTGAACATCTGCCCCCTTATGTTCAATGTATGCAATAAGTGTCCTTGGTAATTTATTGATTTGTAAATCTTTCTTTTAAGTGGAAATTGTTATTCAAAATTGCTGTTTGACTTTAAATTGGACAAACGGTGATTCAGAAAAATATGTTAGAAACAGTTTGAATTATACTTTTGTATAATGTATGAGTTACAAGAATTTTTAAACAAATTATTTCTGGTCATTAGTGTGCTTGGCTTCGTTATAAGCCTGAATTGGCGTTATGGAAATACATGGTTAAGGAGAGACAGGTTCTGGAGGGTGCGAGACTTACGAGCTCAATCGTCGAATTTATTTTTCTGAGGCAGCTTTAGAGACTATTTTGAAGGAAAACTTACTACACGTATGCAAAAAACATTTAATCCCGCTTAAAAATATTTTTGGATTTGTAGTCTAATCAGGAGTAGGGGTCGAACCAAGAAGTAAATGATTAGGTAAGGCTAATATGCTTTAACATTAATTGAACAATTTTTTGTAATGCGAGATTAAATCCATATCGGAATCCCAGGTTTCAGTTTTTTCATTTTGGGGGGGAAACGAAATTGTTGTGTACGTATAGAACGATAAATTGCTCATAGATTTGAAATCGAAATCAGGTTCATGCACATGATTTCATCTTAAAATCAGGTAGAGGTATTTCAAAAAATGTCAAAATCAAATCACTTTGTAATTGTAACTTCATTTATATAGCGCCATATGCATAGCGTCAGAGGCGCTCCTTGTAACCATTTAAACAGCGCTCCTTCCCAAGGGCGCTGGCGGCAGTGCAGGCTGGATTTCGAACACGACACATTTGCACGCCGGCCAAAAAGCGCACAAACTTTTTCAACACTTTTGTCAATTTTCAAAGCCTTTATTAACTTCTAAAAGCCAAAGTTTTTGAAACATCAGATCATATAGTCTTTTCCTTCTTGATGTTTCAATAAATCCTGCCGAACTAAGTAAGATGATGGCAGCGTTGTATAGCGCACAAATATTTTTGACTAGGCTTGATTCAAGTTCTGCTTTCTCAACATCTCTCGTGGCTACCAGGTGGAGAGTGTGACATACACATCTTTCGTGCCATAGCAACTGAATTAGCACAGTGGCATCATTGTCATTGTCCAATCCTCTATTCAGAATTTAATCGATATCATAATAACTTATTTCGCCAAGAAAAATGTTCCACCAAGCACAGACAACATTTCATCAACCGAGTCGTCAAACCTTGGAACTCTCTACCCCTCGACATAATTAAATCCTCAACATTATCTCGCTTTAGATCCTGCCTTTCACTCATTGACCTCAATAATCATCTCCTAATTAAGCGATCATTTAACCTTACAAATTAATTATTGTTATCGTTGCACTGTTTTCGCGAACACCTGTAACCATTGCACAGATTTGCGTAAGAGGTCATAGGTGACCCTGCAATTTGTTTTCACAAATATATTAATATTAATAATGTTAAATACAAAATATTTAGTTAATAAAAGTAGCCATTATGCAAATATTTAATTAATTAATAATAAAACGATTAATAATAACATTATTACAGTCGAATGCGATCATATTGCCGGCTTAGGGTTTTGCCAAAAAGGGCGAGATAACCGGCTGTATATTAACATTTGCTTGAAATTTCTTTATGTACATAATGTGCTTATTGTAAGAGAATGTATACGCACTTGTTTTTGGTGCTTTTGTTTGCGCAACAACAACTGATATGATGTAAGCAGTATGATTTCATAATTTTTCTCTATTGACCGATTGCCCAGTTTTCTCTTAACACCTGCAGTTCATTTTTAAAACGAAAAAAATAAACAGACTAGCTACACACAGACTCTTCAAAAAATGTCCATCCTATGTATATCAATGTTTGACCGTCCGTATCTCAGATAAAATAAAGGTATGTTGAATATTAAACATTTCGCATTAAATATTGACGTAAAGTTCTTGAATTAAAGAATTGTTGAGAAATATTGCATTTCTGTTGCGCTTAACATCTTCATAATGCATTTCCAAGGTTCAAGAAAATCATATTAAAATTTTTAATTAAAAAAACGGCATGCTATAAAATATAATACATGTTAACATTACAAATAATTGGATAATTGAAGTGGTGCAAGATATTATTATTCTGCTGTCTTATTTTTCAGGAATGAAAGACTCATCATCGCAAAATTGCCCCCGACAAGAAACTTGGGTGTAATTTCAGTAATGGCCGAGGAGTCGTGTGACTGATGTTTATAAACACACGCAGCCATCTAACAATACTCTAACGACCAATTTAGTCGATAAAAACATAGGAATTTGAGACCGTTGCAAATCAACGTAATAACTCCGAAATAGCCTTTTAGCTTCATTAGATTGACAAATAAATGGCCATAATTTTATTTATTACCCCATGATTTGGTTCTCTTATAAAATCCACGTCAAGCCACACAACAGCCTCCATTTCGATTCTCACCACATTGGGATTGAGTTAAATCGAGAGTGAAATGAAACGATGAAAACGAGGTTGGTTTGTTATATCTTTGTGCGATAACACTAGATTTAGAAACAACTGGCTCTTTGCATAAATCCTCGATTAGTCTAAACAATTTAGCTTTTATGAATTTTTCATAAATGTTAGATTATTATTTTATACGACTAAATATTTCGTTATTATATAAGAATTAGAATAAGAATTTTAGAAAAATTGGTTCGAGAGAAAATATAAATTCCAGTTTTGAGAACTAATAACTTCGCTTCTTGCAATCTTGTCAAGCAAATATTTCAAGCTTAAAATGTGATTAATTTACTGAGAAGAAAAGTAATTATTCTGTTCAATGCTCAATGCATTTAGGCATAAAGATGGACATTTAATTGAACGAAACAGCATTTATTTTGAGATTAATAACGGAATTTTTGAAAGTAAAACCGCTCCAAAACTTTCCAGATTCTGAGATATCGAAGGAAGTTTCAAATGGAGTACTCGCAACGTCTTGTCGGAACCGCGCAAACCATAATTACTGCGTGTGTCATTAAACCTGGTCGCATTTCAGCCATTCTTTTCCAGCTCCTCGCGAGGAAAATTTCGATGACAGAAAATTGCAGAAGATTACAAAGAAATTGCTGTCAGTGGCGTCATTCAAAAATTCTGCGGTTGAGGCTATTATTTGACTGCAATTTTAAAATCAATTCTTCACTGATTCACTGTGCATTTGTCAATTTTCTTGTTTTGCTGCAGCAACAGCTTACTGACCAATATTTTAAATTCCATCGTCAAACAGTCTTTTAGAAATATTATATTTGTAAGAATTAGAAATCTGTAAACGTTCTTTTCAGATTTTTTTGCATTCGAAAGTGCGTGCGTCTCCAGAAGGAGATTTGCACTGCTGTGCTAAACTTCCCTTTGTCAAACGATAATGAGGTGCCGACAAATGCATGCTCTCTAAAGTATCAATTGTTTCCGCGACCTTCAAAGAAATAAAAAGAACTGCTTTTCTTTTTACTGTTTCTTCTACAGAAACTGAGCGTGAGATGCTGACTCCAACTTTCGCACAATTCTTCTAAATTTAGTCAGTGATTTAAAAAAAAATAAATTATAATTATCAACCACTGAATGTTCAATACATTCCTATGATTTTTTTTTTATAAATTGATAAATCTTTAAGAGAAAAATAAATTGAAAACTTATTGCTTCAATCTCGTGTTTCTAGCGGACACAAAACAAGTTCAGTCATAACGAAGAAAAACCGAAGTATATTCAGACCAGGAGTGTGGCATGGTTTTGGAGTTGAGCGGCACCGTACCAGGAAGAAGAGTTTGGGGACATGTTGTGATGTTGATGTGGAACGTAAATATTGTGAGCAGAGTTGTATAAGCAGTGAGGTTCCTGAAGATCAGAGAGTCTGTTGTAATTGTAAACCTCTCTACCGCCAGAGATAACTTGCGACCAACCGGCGGTAGACGCGTCGTGAGGCTGAATGTTTTTGTAATACAAGAGGCCTTCGCAGTGATTTGTGTAATTCTTTATGACAGGTTGATAGAGTTTCTGAGGGTATTTGTTTTGATCCTCGTAAGACCTCTCTGGACTGTCCAAGGTGGGAGTTGTCGAGGGTTTGAGGAGGTCAGTGGACTCGCCACCATCCTCCTTCGTCGATTCGTGGTCGGCCCACGAATCTTTTTTCTCTACTTTTTCTGCCGTGCTGCACTGTTGCTTGATCAACTTTTTCACTTTACTCCTTCGATTCTGGAACCATATTTTTACCTGAGCAACAAGCAAACTAGAACTTATGTAGAAATTAATTTCAGCAAAAATTGATTTATTACATTAAGTGAAAGAATGAATAATTGAAATGAAAATTAACGATTGAAAACAAATGTGTAAAAAGGTTTCCAACCTGAGTCTGAGTGAGACCTAACGAAGCAGCCAACTCCGCCCTCTCCGGAAGTGCTAGATATTGGGTTCTCTGGAATCTTCTGTTGAGTTGCTGCAACTGGAGACTTGAGTAAATGGTTCTTGGTTTCCTCATTTTCTTCTTCCCAGTCACCATGATGTGCTCATCACTTCTTTGGTTGTGATGCTGAGGAGGCAGATGTTTGCCTTGTTCATAAGGATCTTCAAAGGACAATCAATAATTTTGTTAAGTAGATAACAAGATAATTCAGTTTCTTAAAATGAAAACTGTTTTTAAAAATTTCGATCGAAGCCACTCACTTCTGTCTCTGGCCAGACTGACCATCTGAGCAGACATGCAGGGGTTGTAGCTGGTCTGGTAGTGTTGCCGTGAAGCATATTCGTGGGACGTTAGAGCCTGATGGCACATTGAATCGAAGTGTGGATTGTTGCGGTGGTAATGCCTGTAAACGTGTGTTCTTTCGAGGAAGGGACTTGGTGGAGTCCTCTGTTCTTCCTGGTACTCCAAATACGAAGATTTGCGGATGTCGCTTACAACCGACTGCTCTGTCTGACGCATCATTTCGAACTGTGAAATGACTTATTCGTTATAATTAGCCTCGCTATTACTTATTTCTCAATTTTGTGGTTAGTAGGTAGTTAGCCGGATCACCCAGGACTGTAACTTGTTATCAAGGAAAATTACAGCAGGGAAATTAGTAGCTGAACCGAGAAGGAAAAATAGCGAGGTTTGTGTGAATCGTCTGTCTTCTTTCATCTCATTGGTCTGCATAACTCCGCCCACTTAACGGAATCACAGTATTTTCTCCCGGATGTGATGCTCGTCTTTTCCGCGCAACCAATGAGCTTTCATGATTTCCAACTCATTCGTCTGCATTTCGTTCATTCTGCCTTCAAACCTTCCCAAACATTCTTCCATGAATTTGAGCACCAACATTCTACTCACTTCTCCACAAACTTTCATTTCATCAACTTCACTTTATTTCCAGCGAGATTTTCAGTTCTGCCTCAAATCACGTGACAATCGGCAGCGGGATCAACTCCAGCACCACCGGGGTCAAAAGTCAGGACTCCGCTTTGTGAGAGTTTTAATTGGACGTTCATCTATGGAGTTTAAAATTTGTGCCACCTGAGCTTGGTGTTAACATGGAATGTCCTCTTAGGCCTCATCAATGACATTAAAAGTCATCTCACACATCCCTAAAATGACCTCGTAATCCCTGCCACCTCCGAAATAAATCACAGCTCCACTTTTCAAGGCAAACGAACCATTGTTTACACTATTTTTTATTCCACGCTCATGTCGTTTTTATGACATGAATGTTTTTTTTAAAATTTTGTTTTCTGTTAAATTAAAATCAAATCAAATCAAATTACACTAACAAACCACGCAAGCTTATTTAAACAGAACCCATATTAATAACATAAGATTCTAACAATTTGAAATTACTTGCATTTATTGAATAAAAGATTTCCGATTGTGTGTTTTTTTTAATAGGATAGAAAATCTTAAATTAATGAAGGATAATTAAGGGCTGTCATTGTTGAGCTGCGATTTATTTCCTTTCGAATCAGTCGTGAATGGACTTTGAATATGATGTGGTCATTGAGGCGTGAAAATCATGCTTAAAGGAGGCACAGAGAAGAGTTGAGTTGAAAGTTTGAAATGAAAATGTCGATCGCCATCCGTATTTGCTTTGCTTTGTTGCTTCTTGAACCATGCAAAGGTAAATAATTGGTTTAAAAATTGAATAAATGAATAAATTAAATTAAATAGTCGCTCCTAATGTACTTTGAAATGGAATCTATATAATAAACTTGAATTTTCAACTTTACATATAAGCCGCAATTGTTAATTATATTTCTGCTACTGTTGTCAATTCGTTGTTTCTTGTCGTTGTTGGTGACCAAAACGTTGTCACTATCCAAAACGGAGAAAGCTCAAGTCGGGGAAACAAAACGGCGAGATTTCTCAACTTAACAAAGGTTTTAAGAGCTGAACCGCTATGCACATGGCGCCTTAGAAATTAATTATACTATTATTATTATTATTATTATTATTATTATTATTATTATTATTATTTATTATTATTATTATTATTATTATTATTATTATTATATTATTATTATTATTATTATTATTATTATTATTATTATTATTATTATTATTATTATTATTATTATTATTATTATTATTATTATTATTATTATTATTATTATTATTATTATTATTATATTATTATTATTATTATTATTATTATTATTATTATTATTATTATTATTATTATTATTATTATTATTATTATTAATTGGCTGTGGTTAAAGCTATGGTTAAATTTGTTAGGGTTTCCATTTTGAAAATTCTGAGTTCTGAGAAGAAATAGTTTTTACTGTTCGTTAATGGACTTCGCAATTTTTGTTTTTCTTAAAAATTAGACTCGCACGATCTTTAGCCATTCTTAGAATCATTACCTTTTCTCCAAGTTAAGCTCGATTTCGATGACGAATTGAAAGTCAGAATGAATAAACCTCGTGACGGACTTAAAATTCGTGACAGAAAATGTTAGCAATAGTTCCAAATAATTTTCACAGAAATAATTTCGAATAATATTCATGGTAACAATTTCAAATAATATTCATTGTAATAATTCTAAATAATATTTACGGCAAGATTGTGAACTTGTTGCCCTTGAGAAATTAAATTATTTTTTCAAACTTTCCGTGAACCTTTATCGACTTGGAAATTTACCCAGTTTACCAATAATAACATTAAATAAACCGTTTCCACATTGAATTAAACTAATATATATTTATTATATTATATTAATGCAATCCTCTTTAATTACATAATTATTTATAAATTTGAGAGAAAAATCTCTCATCATAATATATATATACAGTCAGGACAGAAACCATAAGGACACCCCATTATTTCGTAATAACTCGATAAAGGAAAATTTGATTGTAGGGAAATTTTAATGTGTTATGTATTTATATATTTGTGATTATCTCTTAAATTTTCATCAAAATATGTTCGTGCATTAATTTTAAAATTCCAAAAACGTGATTTCGGGGCGTCCAATAACCCTAAAAGACACTTGCAAAAATCATCGAAAAATGACTAAAAACTTTGTGAAAAAAAACAGGAAAAAAGTTTATTAATATGAAATAATGTTTCCTTTATTTTCAATAACTTTAAAACATCTATTGTCCATTGATTTTATAAGAGTTTTTAAGAAATTTCTGTCAAGTTCTTTCCAGGCACTCTGGCGTTTTCCAGGTCAGATTTTGA
This sequence comes from Whitmania pigra, assembly GCA_021613335.1. Classification (NCBI taxonomy): domain Eukaryota; kingdom Metazoa; phylum Annelida; class Clitellata; order Hirudinida; family Haemopidae; genus Whitmania; species Whitmania pigra. Next base: position 3,742,151 of record JAJTWR010000299.1, read on the forward strand.
ATGAAACTGCCTTCCATTGTTGTAAACAAGTCTTGACAACATTCCCCAAACATTTTCTATAAAATTTAAGCTCGGGGAACAAGCTGGCCAACTCATAACTTTCAAATTTCTCCTCTGGAAAAATGTCTTTGTCAACTTGGAAGTGTGGATCGGGGCATTATCTTGCTGGAAAATAAAATTTCCTCCATAATAATCTTCCCCAAAAGGCAACAGATGATCTTCTAAAACTTTGATGTAATCCACAGAAGACTGTCTCCCATCCAGAAAGGCTAATTCAGTCAATCCTTCACTGGAAATTCCAAATCATCACCGATCCTGCTCCATGATTTTGACTAAAAAATGTTTCTTTTTCTAATCTGAGGTCATGCCAATAGGACTGATGACCATCAGGTCCATCCAGGTTAAATTTCTTCTCATCTGAAAAAATAATATTGCCCCAACCATCTCTGTTGGAGAGCATGGTTTTGGCCCATTCCACTCTTGCCAACTTGTGATGGTTGTTAAGAGCTGGAATCTTTAATCTTTTTTCAGATGATAAAATACCACTAGATCTCAAATAACTTAACACTGTACTTTTACAAATTCTTAAATCAAGTTCATTTCTAATTTGATTTGCTTAAAATTTATCTGAAGAAGCCTTTCTTACCAGGAGTCTCTGCTGACGAATCGTCAGTTTTTTAGGTCTTCCATGATCATTTTTTGCACCTTATTCCCCAGGAGCTTTTAGTAATTCCAGATGACTGTCTTGGATCGCTTGAGCTCTTTGGCAATTTCCCTGATCGAATTTTTCTCTAGTCATTTATAAAATAGTAATTTTATAAACTTCACATCAATTTTTAACTTTCTTTGGGTTTATATATTGATAATATTTGCATAATGTGCATTTTGGTTGCATAACTATGACAAATTTCAAGTTTTATTGGAAATAAGTAAGGATGTCCTTTATCGTTTTCAAACGGCCATAAAATGCTATTTTTATATTTTACTTTTTAAAAATGCTATTTACATATTTTACAAGATCAGCTTGTTAAATTTTTTTGAAATTTTGCAGATTTTGTCTACCATAAAGAGATATTATATAAAAATTTGAGTAATATTGAACTTATATTTAACGAGTTATCACAAAAATATGGGGTGTCCTTAAGGTTTCCGTCCACACTGTATATATATATATTATATATATTAATTAAGATGTAAGCTCACAAATTTACAAATAAGGAGAACTAAAGGTGATCTCATAGAAACGTTCAAAATGTTAACAGGAACAGATAATTTAAAAGCTGAACATTTCTTTGGGGCCACCAAAAGTAGTTCCGCGAGAGGGCATGGATGTAAGCTTTACAGGAAGGTAACGGGCACCCTAAAGAATAATTACTTCAGCACCAGAGTAATTAATCTTTAGAGTAAGCTCGATGAAGAAACAATATATTCAGATTTAGTAGAAGTATTTAAAACACGACTATTTAAAATTGGATATTGATTTAAAAAGTAGGAGTGGTTTATCACGCAGACATTAGTCTCCTTAAAACATTATAAGTTAATATTGTTATGTTAATACATACATACATTGTTGGAAAATACATGTACTAAATTAAAAATATTTATGATGATGCATGAATAATGCGCACAGAATGACATGGACCTTTCGTTTAAACACAAGTAAATGCTTGGTAGTCGTGACTTTGAATCCATCATTGAATGATGTTCTTCAGAAGTAAAGTTCCATGACTTCCCGCTGTTAACTGAAAAATTTAAAATAATTTTGTTCTCATTTTACCAATTTTTGTCAGATCATTTTTAAATATTTCAAGTATAACATTGTGTTAATTTTATTTACAAAAAAGTCGGGTCATGCTTAGAATTCTTATACTAAACTGTTAAAGTGATTTTAATATTTTCAAAACTGGAATCAAATCAGAATTTTTAAATAATTGTGATAAATGTTCGAATAGGTTTTAGTAGAATTTTATTTGATTGAAATAACAGTCACAGACCATTTCAAGTTTGCGAACAAATGTTTGCACGCAGTTGTATTTTTAAAAGTTTTAAGTTTTAAAAGTTCACATAGGTGTTCACATAAAAATAACAATGCTAATAACCACATTTGAAGCAGCACATATTTTCTAATTAAAATGATAATGGTGTTTCTCACAGTCAGTCAACGGCTCTAGAAATTAGCCTTCCCTGTAACCATGATCATCACATTTATTTCAATTTAGGAATAAAGATTAAACTGCACACTCCTGTGATAAACGTTAAAGCTTTAAGTCCGTAAGAAATTTATACTGTGAGAATCAGTCAAGAAGCTACTTCAGTCAAAAACCATTTTAATTTTTGCTAATAATTTGAAACTTGCGCTATGCACTGATCATGACTCGGCCTATTATTTATTCGCATTGTTTTATTAATTTTAATTTCTTTAATTTCTTGGCCTTCCGAGACTTCTGAAGTTAGCAATGTGGCCCGCGGCTAAAACACTTTTGGAAACTCCCGCTGGGGATTAAGTCAGTGATAATAGATAATGCACATGTGAATTCAGTGTACATTTAGAGTTACAAATTTATTAAACATTTATAAATAATAATTATCTGAATAATTACTAACTAAGCTTATATAAATTGCTTTTAGGATTATCAACCCAGTGCTTAATAACAGTAAAAATGCCAAACTACCAAGTATATTTTGGACATCAGTTGCCCATATACGATGAAGATGTATGTTACTCGAATTGCTATGCAAATGACACATGTTTTAAATTGGATTGGGACCACGGCAATCCTGGATGTTTTATCTTCAACAATTCCTATGGCGAACCTGTTCGCAATGACAATGTTACTCATTACATTTTAATCAGAAATGAGACCTTTTGCACAGGTTTGAAACACTTATGTGAGTCGGCTAAATATGTTCTTTAAACGAAAAGCAAACTAAATATTTTCAGGAGATTTCACTAATGAGACTTGGATCCCTGTTATGGACAATGCATCGACCGGAGTCAAAGATAAGATTTCAGTGGAGTCACTTAGACTCTGTGTCGAGTTTTGTCTTGAAACTCTTTACTGCAAAGGAATCGATTGGAAACAGGAAAACAAGTCATGCTGGATTGTGAACGAAACAGCTCCCTTAGAAGATAGTTATGGAACCTTCCACTACAGACGGATACGAATTCCTTACTTACCTCAAGGTAAACTTAATGAAATGATAAAACTTTCAAACTTTCACTTAAAAATTTCAAATTATTTTAATTTCACATTTCTTAACATTCCTGCAGGAACCCACCAGGGATATACGTCTCCTCTAAGTATTAAACCCGCTTACGTCGTCCTCATTGGCCTGGGACTGGGCTGCATTTTGATGGCCGCTGTTGGTGTTGTTGCCATCATTACGCGTAAAAAATCCGATAGAGATAAATATTCCAGCAACGACAGAATGTACTCTACAAATGCCTTAGGTGATGAATATGGCGACCAACATTCTGAAAAATATTACTTTGAAAATCAAGATACTTTTTCATCGGAAGACCCAATAAAGTTCGAACGATATGATGCTGATAATGCAATCGTTGAAGCAGAACAGCCTTTGGATACGATCGAATAATGTCAATCATGTACAGCTTATCCTTCTGTAGTTTATCGAAGTTTATTTCATAAATGAAGAAACGTTTTGAGTAGTATTAAGGAAAATTCATTTAACTGTTTGTGAGCATTTAAATTATTTTTTTGTACTTAAGTTTAATAGAGTTTATTTATTCACGTTTGAAAAGTTTCTATTAAACAACATTCTAATGCAGGGATGGGCAAACGTTTTGGACCGGGGCCACTTAGAGTTCCCAAAAATGTCCGAGGTCCGGGTTACAAAATTTGACACTTTCTATAAAATTTTATAAGTGTCAAACAAGACTAAACAGATGCAACCATATAGTGAACATATTAAAATGGGCACCCCGTCATAACAGCCCGGCGACAAAATAGCCCCCGACAAAGCCCCGTCAAAACAGCCCGGCGTCAAAATAGCGGTAGAATTGGTTCTTTGTGGATTTGTTACATGTCCACATGACGTGATGATAAGGTGAGGATAATTTATATTAAATACCAACTTGAAAAGTTCATGTAAAGTGAGGAAGAATCCTAATAATATTTTAGACGATAAATCTTCAAACCACTAATTTCGAATTAAATTTGGAACCAGTTATCGGATAATGTATTCAACTCAGAAAACTTTTTTAATTACATTGACGGGGCTGTTTTGACGGGGCTATTTTGTCGCCGGGCTATTTTGACGGGGTTGTTTTGACGGGTCACCATTAACATGTAATTATAATAAAAATAAGCTATTGAAATTTACTTTTATCCAGCGTTAGTGCGAACTATGCAGCTGAGAACACGCTTTAACAAGTTTTTCAAAATCTGGACTGATTGTACTGGTCGCAACTCGGCACCCCGTCATAACAGCCCGGCGACAGAATAGCCCCGACAAAACAGCCCCGTCAAAATAGCCCGGCGTCAAAATAGCTCAAGACAAAACAGCCCCGACAAAACCGCCCCGACAAAACAGCCCCGTCGAAACAGCCCGGCGTCAAAATAGCCCAGGACGGAAAAATCCCATCTAAATGGCCCCGTCAAAATAGCCCCGACAAAATAGCCCGGCGACAAAATAGCCCAGGACAAAACAACCCGGCGACAAAATAGCCCCGCGACAAAATAGCCCCGACAAAACAGCCCCGTCAAAACAGCCCTGTCACCAGGGTCGGACTGGCTTAAAAAAACCGGCCCGGGAAATTTTATTTAACTCCTAGTTTGATCAACTTAAACTTGAGAAACACTAGAGTCTAAAATTTCTATTCACTATTAACTATTATAACAGCTTTTTCATCGTTTCACTAGTCGATGCTAAAACATCAATGATTTCGTTGTTATTGATTCTTGGAAAAGAGTCTTTCTCACAAGACATCAGCATGAATGATCGTAGAATTGACTGGTTCAGAAAATTTCTTAATCTGCTCAAAACCTATTTCAATTTTGAAAACGACCTCTCAAAAAGCAACTAGTGATGAGGATAATGTCAACACAAATTTGTAAGCCAGATACAAATTTGAATAAGCAAGACTATGCAAATTAAACTTCTGGAGAACAATAATAACAACAAACAATACTCAAAACGGTCAAAGCATTCAATCCACTAATTTCGAATTAAATTTTGATTCAGTTTCACAACATTTTTTAAAAATACTTTGACATGGAGCTATCATGGGGCTATTTTGACGGGGCTATTTTGTCGCGGGGCTATTTTGTCGCCGGGTTGTTTTGTCCTGGGCTATTTTGTCACCGGGCTATTTTGTCGGGGCTATTTTGTCTTGGGCTATTTTGACGCCGGGCTGTTTCGACGGGGCTGTTTTGTCGGGGCGGTTTTGTCGGGGCTGTTTTGTCTTGAGCTATTTTGACGCCGGGCTATTTTGACGGGGCTGTTTTGTCGGGGCTATTCTGTCGCCGGGCTGTTATGACGGGTCACCTCGCAACTCTCATTATTGAGGTCAAATTTGTCAATTGAGATCGACATTTTGATTTGTTGAGGTTCATCGTTAAAAACGTTTGTTCACATACGTATGTGGATCCAAATAAGGTAAACATCTTTCTGGCGAAAGTTTGCAAATTTGTGAATTTATTCTTCTGCAGTCCAGAATTGCAACAGTTCTAATTTTTTGAACTGCTCTTTAAGAACAATGTCATTTTGAACAATGTAGGTCAACAGTGAGTGTAAAAAGATTATAAGCGCCCCTCAATTGTTGCATAACTTCTGAAACCAAATTTGGAAGAGACATGTAAATTTTGATGTCATATACTTGTTCCAAATTTGCTTTCGATTGAACAAAAATTGCTTTCAAAATCAATAAAATTTCATATTTAGGCCGTGTAAAAATGTTACAGGCGCTTTGGAAAACACTGAATTCATTGTTAAATTATCAAATAATTAACTTTTAAATTTTATTAAAACCATATTTTTAGTAATTAATAACATGTCCTTTATTTTCGAAAACTTTTATGCATCTATATTTCATTGATTTAATTTTTTGTAGACAATTGTCCCTCAGGCTGTTCCATGCACTTTATTATGGCCTTTTTCAGTTTGTTTTCAAAATATGCCTTTCCACTTCTAGATACTTCATTAACAACTTTTCCATAAACGTTTTCAATTAGGAACATGCTGGTCAACTCATCACCTTGATTTTCCTTTCCTTGAAAAACATTCTCGTCAACTTGGAGACATATATGGATGCTTTATTCTGCTGAAATACAAAGTTATTATTAGCAAATGGTAGCAGAAACTTATTTAATGTCTCAACCTAATTGTAAGATTTTTGACTTACCTTTAAAAATGCCAAAGACTTTGTCCCTTTTGACAAAATTGCTCCCCAGATCATGATGGAACCTCCTCCTTGTTATCTGCCAAAATACGTCTTCTTTTCCATAATTAAGTAGTATCAATAATTTTGGCTGCCATCCTGTTTATCCATATTAAATTTTAACTCTTCAGAAAAAAATTGTTTGGCCGCCCCCGAGGCCACGAAGACTGCAAAAGAGGAGAAGAAAGAAGAGTCGGAGGATGAAGACGATGGGGACATGGGATTCGGTCTGTTCGACTGAGAATGGATAGCCGTCTTTGCTTCTCTGGACCATGCTGACCCCAATTTGAAGTCAACAATATTACTGGCCCTTACCATATGCACCTTTCTGTGATCTTCTTTGAGATGCAGAATCTTCAAACTTATGTCATATTTGAATTTTCTATTGTTATTTAAATAATTGCAGACTGTCTTCTTAAAAACAGCTGGTTTGCATAGGGACTTTCTTTAGAAGCTTCGCGAAAGAGTTTTCTTCGCATCTTTTGTCAAAGTTTTTGAGGTCTCTCACTGACATATTTTGTTACATAGCCTTGTGAAATCTAGAAACAACAACTTCACTTCTATTTAATTGCTTGGCAATCTTTCTATGTAAAAATATTGCTGTTTTGAAGGCCAGAAATTTTCCTTTCTCTTTAGCTGGTAGTCCACTTCTTCTACCCATGAGAAAAATATTATTTACTAAACTATTGACTAAAAATACCCGTAATATAATTTGGTATTGCATAAATTATAATGTGATTCCTTTTGAGAGACATGTAAAAGTTTGCTAATAGATATATCGCTAAATATTGCAAAGCGCCTGCAACCTTTTTAAACGTCCTAACTTTTTTTTAGATAGGACAATTTGATGAATTTACAAGCATCATTTGTTCAATCAATAAGAAATTTGGCACTAAGTATATAAATTTACATTACACTGCACAATAATTTCCAAACTTGGCTTTGCTTAGTTCAATATTTTAGGAGTTACGCTAAAATTAAGGGGCGCTTGTAACCTTTTTACACGCACTGTATTAACTATAATTAATTATTATTGTGAAAATCGCTGTGTTTGCTTTGAAAATGCCGTTTTAGATTAAACTCTTTAAAAATGGCCACCGTGTCTCGGCATATTAAACACACTGCTCTGCCATTAAAATTGCAAAGAAATATTTCCTTGTTCAATTGTCATTAAACACTCGTGATCAACTTTCCTCCTTTTCTTGGAACTCATTTTGAAGGCAATTCAACACTAATTTCGGAAAAAGTTATTTACATAAATTAGCTAAATAAACATGGACGCATTACAATTACATGCGACCGGATACGGCAGTAAACAGCAAAGATTGTATACTGAAATACAAAGTACAGTGCTAGAAAAATGATAAGACAGTCCCCATTTTCCCAATAACTTAAGCTTAAAAAATGTTTTATTAACGTTCGTTGCATATCTAGATGATTAGGACGGTGGTCCCGCAGCGGGGTTCAGAGGCGTAGCCTGGGTATTTTGCGCCCGGGGACAAACTATAGAATTGGCGCCCTTTTCCATGTCTATATATTTAATCTTACTGTATTACACTAAATTTGAAATTGAAATAAAAATCAAATTTTAATGGCACAAGGCATCCATTTAAAAGTGAAAAACCATTCTACAAATAGTAGCGCATCAGTCACCCAGTCAGTCAGTCTAAGATGATTTACATGCATAGTAGTCTAATAGTGTTTAAAATAGATTTATTTTTCTTGATTTAACAGTTGAAGACCACACCGAAAGAACGGGCATAGTCACATTTTGAAAAAAATTGAGATTTTCATCTAGGCTTATACTCTATTTTATTATCTTCTATCAAAACATCAACTAAAAAAACGGGCTCAGTCACAAATGATTCAAGGAAGAAAATAGTCTAGCCTTTGAAAGAACGGGAGATGTCACAAGTCTCCACTGTAAAAACGAGCATAGTCACATACGTCTAATCACGTGACGTAAATCAGCGAATTGGAATATTTCTCGTTCGTTTTGTTTACTTTAGCATTCGTTTCGGTTATCATACATTTTAAGCATTACTTTATTATTAAGAGTTTGTGATAAGTTTTTAGTTTGTTTTATGAACATGGCAGATGCAATCTGAAGTCCCCAATTAACTGAAAAACCAAAAAAAGAAGAGAAAACTTGAAAGCAAATCTGAATGTTTGAAAAAACAGAGATTATCAAACCATTAAGTGGGTGAAGATTGTAAATGTATTTGATATAAATGTTTTGAGATGACAACAACAGAAGAAAGGAAGAACCTTGTGAATCAATTTAATGGGATGTCTAGTAAAGATGAACAGGATTCATACATAAGTACAATGATCAACATTTAAACCAATAAAAAGACGTCGTCCAAGAACCAGTTCACAAGTTTCATCACCAAATGATTACAGTTATGAATACAATATTCCTATTGTTATGTCAAGGAATTAGTCATAGACATTAAAAAGTCAATGATAGTAGAATATAGAAACAATTGGAATGGTTCATTTGAAAGTGCAGTTATTGTTATTAGAGGAAAAAAACGACAAAATGTTGAAGATGCAATCACTAAGGGACAACCTGCTCAGTTGTATGATAAAGCTATCCCCTTGAGCATACCAAAGTTCAAAGATTTGAAGGTTTTAAAGAATTTTTGCAACAGAGAAACTAGTCAGACCTTTTTTGCTAGTTTGTGTCACAATGGGGATGCAGTTGATCAGTTTCATCTGATAGAAATTAGTGATGATTCTGAGTAACTTTTTTACTTAACAAGCATTGCATTAGAAGGATTGTTTTTTCAAAACATAATTGCTAAAACAATGAAATACTCTAGTTTTTATTTTATTTTATTACTGTTTTGATTAGTCATTTGTATTAGATGATTTGATTTTGTTTTTGGCTTTTATTTATTGAAAAATAAAAAAAAAATCATCAAAATTTGGGAGAACGGGCGAAGTCCAAATTTAAGTTCCTCCAAGAAAATTTTTCTTGTGTTAATGTGTTACACATTTAGGTCTTGAATATTTATTTTACCTCTACAGAAATGAGAAGTCAATCAGAAAAAAATATAACATGTTTTATTTAATAATTGATTTTGCTGAAAAAAGTCTTCAAAGTTGAAATTTCGATTTACTCAAAAGTGAAAAACTGTGACTATGTCCGTTCTTTCGGTGTAGTCTTCAGTTGCAAACTGATCAATAACGTCATCAAAGTCTGTTTTCTCAAGCGTTTCTCTTTCTATACTAAGAAGAGACGATCTTGTCCCATTGATGCACGCAGATACGACAAAATAAGTTTCAATTTGCTGAATGATCGTTCACAGCTTGCAATTGAAACCGCTATTGTTAACAAAATTTGTAGTGAAATTCGAAAATTCGGAAATACGTCGCTTCCATAAAGCACAATAAAACCAAGGAGATCCAAAGGAGTTTCTGGTAGAGTTTCAGTTCGCTTTCTCAGCAGCATTCTGGTGAAGAGTTCGTAGCCATTAATGTCCGTGTCTTAGAAAGTTGCAAAATCTCCACAACTTCGACGAATTTCATCTTCATCTGTGTCAGATGTCAGAAGAGTCTTAACGTCCAGCAGAAATCCAAATTTTGTGTTCAGGTCTTTGAGTCGTGAAAAACGTGTTGACATCTCCTGTTGAAGACGATCGAACACATTCTTCATAACACGCATTACTTCCTCTTCTGATGAGAGTCCTGCATCTCTTGCCAGTTCTCCAGGCATTCTCCTACGTCGCCTAATTCTTCTTTCTACCGGAATATCCCATGCTGTGCATTTTGTTCTGGCGTTTTCGACCGCAGCCAGGCTCAAATCATCATGAAGCTTGATAAATTCTTGCTCCAAAGATTCAATATCAGTCGCAGCTTCCTTGAAATTTATGGTAGGATCTTGTAGTAATAATTGCTTAATATTCTTAAAGAATATAACTTGTATATTTTGTTTCAATTTGATCAAGAATTAAGCTCAAATTTCACAAAAAAAAAACTTTTTTTTGCATAGGAATATTATTTAAAAAAACTCACGCATTTCAACATTGTGGCAAAAATTTTATTTAAAACAATTAAAATAATGTTTCATTAAAATGTTATTACTTTTTAGAAATAACATCTAAAAACATAAAAATAACATTTCTCAAAAGTAATAACATCTATGCACCTATTTTTCATTGAGAAAATCAGTGTTTTGATGATATTTTCATCCAGATTTCTCCAGGCGCGCCAAATCGCTTCTTTCAAATAATTTTCAGTGTAATATTTCTGTCCTTTACCGTAACTGATCTTGAAAGAAGGCCCAAGAAAATTTTCAATCGAATTCAAGTCGAAGGAACATGCATACAAGTCCATTACTTGCACGTTGACTCCTGGAAAAATGCTCTGGTTGCCTCGGAAACCTACATTGAGGCATTATTTTGCTTAAATTCAAGTTCTTTTGTTAAAGCAAAAAAAAGAGAGATGATCATAGGACATTGTGATGTAATTCTGAGAGTCCTGCCTCCCTTTCAAAAGCACCAGCTCTGTCTTCCCAAATGTTGAAATTCCTCCCCAGACCATCACAGAACCTCCTCCATGTTTCTTGCTAAAAAAATAATATCTGTTTCTTTTCTGAGATCATGCCTGTAGTATTTATAACCATCTGGCCCATCAAGGTTGAACTTTTTTTCAGAGACAAAATTACGAGTTTTTACCTTTCGTTATAGATGACCATCACTTTGGCTTCAGAGGAGACGTTTTTCCATGTAATAGATTTCCAGCGCTGAAGCTCGCTTTCGCATTTGTATTTCAGTTGTCCACTTGAAATAAAAGAGTTGCAGGCTGTCCTCACACGGACACCTAAATCTAGTTTATCTTTTAGCTTATCTTTTTACACTAATATTCTTCTTATGAAGTCTCCCTGATGAGACCCGAAAATATTTTTTGGTCTTCCGCCTACATACGTTTTTCCATATGAGTCTGGATTATCTAAAAAACATTTGATGACAGTTATTGACCTATTAAACTCTTTTGCAATCTTTCTTATCAAATACTTTGCCTTCGTGAAGGCCTTTATTTATCGTCTTTCTCCTTCTGTCAAACCTGCTTTCTTCCCCATGATGAAATGAATTTAAAAGAAAATTTTTAATTTCACAATCCTTTATATAGCTTTCTCAACGACAATTTATATAAAGGGAGTCCAGCTGTCAATGTACGCAGACGATATCGCCCTTTGGACTACTGGTTCCAAACCGGGCGATGTTACGTCCCTCATACAAAAGCAGCTTATCGAAACAGCTAAGATTTTATTTGCCAATGGATTTAAAATATCTGTTAATAAATCCCAAAAAGTTCTTTTCCGCAGAAACAGACGCCAACGTCAAGCTTAGTATCGGCAACGAGCCTCTCTTGCTGCCCTATACTGCTACCTTCTTGGGCTTCATCTTAGACAAAAAGTTGACTGGGAACGCTCACGCGCAGGCAGCGAAGCAAACACACTTAAAACATCTTAATGACTTGAGAGCAATATCTGGCAGCTCGTGGGGAGCAAATAAATTGATCCTTTTGCAAGTATACAAGGCCACCATTCGATATGTGAAGTACTATGGTTGCGAAGCAATTGACTTGGGCGGCGAAAGAATCAAGAGCGTCTACGAGAAGATCCAGGCTCAGGCTCTTGCAATCTGCTATATGGCAGTATGCGCGGAACCAGCACTGCATCCCTACAAGTAGACCTTCACCAACAGAAGCTCATGGCGTATCATGCACTCAGATCAAATGCAAATAATAACGAACAAAAAGTTGCTATTTTCTTTTAGATACAAAGAAAAGTAAGACATAAGCGAGGCACCATCTAATGGCGAAGAAGAAAAGGAAAAATCAGCTCACATCTTTCAAAACTATAGAAAACTTTATCCCAAGGAATTTCGTCGAAGAATTTCAGAAAAGAGCAAACAGGAAAAGGATGGACGAAACATCCCTGGAGGCTGAAGCTTCCAAAGTTTGACAAAGCAAACATTTCCTTCTGTAATGGAGATCCTTTGAGGATGTCAGTAGCCAAGAAAAGAATCAAGGACTTACAAAGGAACCTTTTATGCGTCAAGAACGCCTCAAAGACAGAAGACGGGAAGGCCGGATTCGGGTTCTAATAATATCTAACTTGAAGCTCAGTATCAGAACCTCAAGTCACAGCAGCATCAACTCCACAGAACTAGCAGCCATCGAGAAGTGCCTGCTGCACATGAATGGGAAACTCTAAATATAGTTACTTTACTTACTCTCCAAATTCTCTGATGAACCTAGAAGAAAGTAGTAATGCCTATAATGACCCCAATGTTTACCAATTTTTTTTTTACTATTTCAGATCTCCAAGAAAATGGCAAAGAAGTCAAAATTGGTCTGGGTACCTTCACATGCTGGTATTCCTATAAATGAGCAAGCCACCCCTTGGCAAAAGCTGCTACAACCAAGGATACAATCGAGTGTTGGATTCCGATAACAATCAAAGACGTAAAGAGGTTAATCGACCAACATGTCCTGCTGTAATGGCAGACCAGATGGGACGACAAATGAGAGAAAGATTTGACAACAAGCTATTTGAGAAAAAAACGTCGACAAAGAGAAAATTCCAATGTGTCTCAAGGATGAAGGAGACTATGATCTCTAAACTTGGTCTTGGGAAATGCGCTCTAAATCGACATCTTTTTACGATGAAGCGTCACGCAGAGGGTAAATGCTAAACCTGTCCTCAGGAAGATGAAACTGTCCAGCATTTCTTAATGAAATGTCCGACCCAATCAAGCCTGAGAAGAGCAATAAGAGAAAAAAATAAATCCATTGGAATTAAGCTCCATGTTCAGCAACACGGCTAGTATGGCATTGATTTATGGATTTATAAAAATCGACCAAGTCTGATGGGACTCAACATCTCATTGTGAACATTATTTGTCATTTGTCGTTTTGCATTTATTGTTTTTGTTTGTTTGTTGTCTTGGTGTTGTCCTAATCATCAAGTTAAAAAAAAAACAGTCAAATCAGGCTACTTGTAGCTCTAGCCACCTTGCTGACTTTTCATCAATTTCTAGTTTTTCTAGTTTCTCCAGAGGAAGATGTTGATGTAAAGCTATTTTTATAAACTAGGGGTGCCTCGGCTGGTCCTGTCTACTCCGGCGCGTTGACTCGTTGTTGCAGCTCAGCCGGGAACGGTTTTTAAATTTTGAGCAAGTAGTCCTGTTCCGTCCAAATAATCTCGTTATTCAACGAACGTTAATATACCTACCCTATCTACCATCTTCTGCCTCCTCGCCTGTGAAAACAATGACAATTGCTTCAAACAGACGCAATTCGTCAATAAATGTAATGTCCAAATAATTTGGATAAGACCTAATTAGAGGTCTCTGTGTAGGGTCCGATCATGCCTATATCCGACACTGCGCAAAAATTAATGAACTGATCTGATAAATTGGTGACCATAAACCATGCAAATGGTGAATAATTGAGAGAGGATTGTCTCGTTCACTTATCTGTTGCCGAGAAGCACTCATATGACGTGGAAGTTGACCGGGCAATCGGCCTTCAAGATGCACCTCAGTTGACAGAGCTCTCAGCGTTTTCTTTGAGTGTTCGTATCACTAGAGAAGGCATCTTTAAATATTTCTGAATTTCATCATTGATTTTTGGGAGAAGATAATTCCAACGGAAGTAAAGAAAGAAACGGATGGAGTATCATTTCAGCAATAAAGATGCATCTGATCTTGCGGTGTAGTTACTCCTTCTTCCGTGAGCTGCTCCAGGGCAACAATATTTACAGAATCTGCTCGACTAGTTCATTTAGTTTCCACAACCCGCTTGATACTCAGATCATCATTTAAATCAAGACGTCTCAGTAGTGTATAGATGCAGAAATGAACGAAAACTAAGCGGACCAGTGTGCCAAAATATGTAGCTGAGTGAACACAGAAATTGCTTAAAAACAAATCTATACACCAGAATCAGTGAATGATCTGTTTATGGCACTTTTAGGCTAATTTCGGAGATGCGCGGAAGCTGCACATTAGGCAGTCATAAGTTTGGATCCAATCGCTCTCCAGTTCTCTCAAAATCCAGAACTTTACCCTTTTCTCGATGAAGCGGTAAACGACTCCTCCGCCTTCACTTCATGTTCGTCCACTTTACGTATCGGAACACCTAGCTCATCTGGCCCTGGTGACATATATCAAGAGTGCTATTGAAAGTTATGCAAACTATAATAGGGCAGCTAGACTTACTTTGCTTGACCTGATCAATGATTTTCTTAATCACCTACTCTGCCAAAATGCTCAAAAAATCATTTTGAATCTCTGGTGACAGATAATAAGTGGCAATTTAAACCAAAATAACTTCTCGCAAATTAAACAATTAAATGACAGGAGTGTAATTGATTGGTTATACATTACTATTATCACAATTTAATAATCTAATTAATATTTATTAAATACTAATTAATATTTACGTAATCTCTGATTGGCTAATATTCGTGTAATTCATAATATAAAATTTCGTGAACTGCCAAGCGTCAGGTGCTGTACACTAGGTTTGTTTAATTTTGCATGAGTTGTGCCATTTTTATTATCCGTTCTGGAGCTTGTCCGTTTATGTCATTTATCAAGCTGAATGATTTCTTGATTATTAATAGAAATTATATTAATGCTTAAGATATATTTATTATTTATTTTATTTATTTATTAGACACAATTGAAGGGCCCACCTGGACCATTAACACAGTTGCAAAAACAAGAGCGTGTACCGGCGCGTACACAAAGGCAGCATATAAATTAAATGTAATTTAAGTAACGACTAAAGTCGAGCTCACGTATTATTGCGTAAAACCGTGGTTGATTCAACGACATCACCTGGCAATGTACCACAACTTACAATTCTATCGCAGAAGGCGAATTTAATACTGCCTGTGAAATATTTACTTTATTTAAGTTTGAGACATCAAAATTATTGAAATATACTAAAAAATTGACATAAAAAATGTTTACAAAAAATAACAAATTAAAAACCGAAATATTAATAATCTGTTAATAAATCTCAAATTAAATTCTTTTGTTTACGATGCTCATTTAGTTGTCACCGACTCACTCGGAAGGGGTTTTGCCTCTTTTTATGGAAAGTACCCCTGTGCCATATTCGTTGTTCATATTTAGGTTACGAACTTTTTCATGGAATATTTTTTGTACTATTAACTTCAAGACCTTTTATATTTATGCGATGTTTATTAAGTATGTTGACTTCTAATCGATTTATTAAGTGTTATTGATCTTAAATTTGTTTATCAAGTTAAATTATTAATTATTAGCTGGACGTTTCTGTGTTATTTGTAGTTCATATATAGTGTTGAATGACAAGTCTTGCAAGTCAATGTCACTTAAAAGTCTCTGCACTGGTCCAAAGTTGCTGATCATTGCGTTGCTTCTTTTTGTTTTTTACTACAGCATATGTTATAATGTTTATGAATACATTCAGACAGTGCCATTTGTTTACTTTCGATACCCTCTTGAAATTGACCTAAAATCAGTGGTAGATAAGACTTTGAATGGCGAGACTACCAGAATCCAACCTCTCAATGAAAGGCATTCCTACCCATTTGTTCTAAACTGTGATACAAAGTGCAAAGATGATGATGGAAACCAAGATGATGTGTATCTGCTGATGCTTATCAAGTCACGACTAGAGAACTTCGAACAGCGTCAAATTATAAGAAGGTCATGGGGTAGGCAATATGGAATGGAGTTCCAAAATGTTCGAAGGGTTTTCCTTCTCGGTGTTGATCCTTCAAACAAAGCTCTTCAGCATAGAATTGGTTTGGAACATCAGGATTATGATGACATTGCACAACAATTTTTTGTGGACTCCTACTTCAACAACACCCTCAAAATGGTTATGGGTTTTCAGTGGGCAGTAGAATTTTGCAGTCATGCAAAATTTATAGCATTCTTTGATGATGATTATTATGTGAATGTAAACAGAGCACTGGAGATGCTACAAAAGATTAAAGACAACCAGTTGAACAATTTAATAATTGGCTTTGTCTGGAAAAATGCAATGCCAATCCGCTTAAAGGATAGCAAGTGGTACATTTCATTAGATGAATATCCTTACAGATTCTGGCCTGATTATGTCACTGCAGGATCTTTTTTTGTACCTATGGTGACAGCAGAGAGATTGTACATAGCCATGCAGTTTGTCAAGATCATCCGATTTGATGACGTTTATTTAGGCATTGTGGCTTATAAATTGGGTGTGACTTTGCTTCACAATAATGAATTGTTTTTTTATGAAATGGTTTATGATAAATTCAAGTTTAGGAAGATCATTGCTGCTCATGGCTTCAAAAATCCAGAAGTTCTTCTTCATGTTTGGAAGGAACAAAGAGAATTGGATAAAATTTCATGAGGTTTCCTCCCTTGGAAGACATTTCAACTTAATTTGTTATTTTGGTGCTTGGATCATTTGTGATTTTGCTGTTTGCGTGAGACTTTTCAATTTGCTTTTCATTTCTTCCCACAAACATTCCTGACTGTTTGCATATATGTGGTCTTCCTCAAAAATGAATTGCAGTACAATAATTTCACATTAGTAAAATTGTTAAGTAATTTGCAATTTGCACTCATTTGAATTTGATGGCTCAAGTTCAACATTGTTTTTGAATCCAATTCTTGTTTTGACTGAGATTCATGTCTTACAACTTTATCGCATCGCAATTACCAAATGACATTGTGTGAAATATTATTTATTTATAAATATAAAGTTCACTATTCTTTTTTTTAAATGTAAATCATTGTGAGAAATATGCAAATTTAAGGAATTTGCAGAATTTTTAGGAGCATGTTTTTTATTGAGAATAATGTAAATTTGGATTGTATTTACATTTGATAAAAGTTCTCCATTCAAAGCTTCAAAAGGGGAGAAAAAAGATAAATATCATTGTTGAATACCAAAGGTCTTGCAGAGTTTGGTTTGACTAATCAGGGTCTTACCTGAAAACATCAAAATTGCCTTTATTGGTATATTGAGTCCTTCACAACTAATAAACCTTTTGCCATTTTTGTTGTGCAGATGAGGTTCAATTGCAGCGCATTAATCTATACAATATTTGTTTTGGGTAATGGGATTTGGCACGTGGTCTATAATGATTTGTGAGCCAGAGGTTGACCCATTTCTCCCGATAACGCCATGTCAAGGTTTTGGTCCCATCGTTTCGGTGGATCAGTCACACCTAGGGCCAATTTTTTCCTGAAGTTGTCTCTGAGGACTTTCCGACTTTGGTGATGGAAACCAAATTGATGTGTATCTGCTGACGCTCATCAAGTCACGACTAGAGAACTTCGAACAGCATCAAATTATAAGAGGTCATAAGCAACATGGAATGGAGTTCCAAAATGTTCAAAGGGTTTTCCTTCAAGGGTGTCAATTCTTCAAATAATGCTCCTCAGCATAGAATTGGTTTGGAACGTCAGGATTATGATGATTGCACAACAATTTTTTGTAGATTCCTACTTCAACAACACCCTCAAAATAGTTATGGGCTTTCAGTGGGAGGTAAAATTTTGCAGTCATTATAATGAGAAATAGAAATTATTTCTGAAGCCAATTCAATATAACTCTAACTTTTTTTATCTATACTAACTTATTAAATCCAAATACCGGTATATTTTTTCTAAAACGTCGTAGTATTTGAAATGAGTTTGTCGAAATCACTTAATGTTGGCGCCATCTGCAGCAGCACACATCTGCCAAGACACCTCTGCTGCATGCAGCTAAGCTGTACATCGCAACTTTTTGTGAAAGCAAGGAAGATTCAGTCCAGGCAGTTCATGTGTTTGGTTATGGTGATTGCCGACTCAGACTTCGTTGAAGATTCAATTTTTGACAATTAAGATTCGGTCTAGTACAGGGGTGGGCAAACTTTTTGACTCGAGGGCCGCAATGGGTTCATATATTGGACCCGGGGCCGGACCAAGAGTAGATGGACGGTGTGTATGTGTGAATTAATATAAATTAAATTTATATTTGTAACATTAAATGTTTAGATTAATTTAAGGTAGAAAAGCATAAAAAGAGTTATTTTACAAAACTTTTATTCAATGTATTTCTTTAATAAAATAGTATCTTCAATTTTAGTGGTGACAGTGTTGTTGGTCTCCCTTTCTTGTTAATGAATCAAAGTCAGGCGTTAGCTTTGTTGTAGCAATTCGCAGAATAAATCTGAAGTGTTGGTCAGTTAACTGGGATCTGTGACAGGATTTATTGATCTTCATGACGCTAAACGTCTGTTCACACACGTAGGCCGAGCCAAACAAGGCCAAAATCTTCTGTGCCAATCCCCCGGAGGTTTGGAAAACAGTCATCTTTAAGTGAGGCATAGAACTCTTTTAATGGAAGAGAGCGGAAGTTCTCTTTTAAGATTGCATCAGATTGAAGATCGATTAGTTCCAATTGCACTTCTTGTGGGACTGTTTCTGGGTCTTGTGACAAGGGACAGGCCACCAGCTGAAGTGACTTTTCAATTTTTTCAAAATCCTAGGATGAGCATGACCAAAATCTGAAAACCGACGGCAGAATTCTTCATGCAGGTCATTCAGTGATTTGCTATATTTATTCACATTTTGGATGGTCTTTTCATGTGTAGCTAGTGTGGGAAAATGAGAGAAGATTTTCTTTGAAATTTGCCCAGAAAAAAAAAAGTCAACTTGGCTTTGAAGGCATTTACATTACTATACATGTCGCGCACATACAGGTCTTTTCCCTGTAGCTTGACATTAAGCTCATTCATGTGAGAAAAAATGTCAACAGCAAACGCAAAGTCACACAGCCAATTCTTGTCGCGAATATAATTTAAAGGACTCTGCAATATTGTTTAACTCGCAAATAATTCTAGACACAGCATGAGGTGAATAAATGAATAAATTGTCTAGTGCTCCGCGGGCCGTAGTTTGCCCATTGCTGGTCTAGTACAACTGCTGTGAGTATTAGTTGTATCAGCAAAAGAGACACTGCTTAATCAGCTCAACAAATATCTAGCTGATACAATAGAATAAGAACATAATGATGCAATAAATTTCTGGAAAGAGAAGACTACTTGTTACAGTAAATTGTATGAGTTAGCCCAGGACTTATTATCAGCTCATTATTGCCAGCTTCTGAGGTCTTCGTGGAGCAAATATTTTCGCATGCAACAGTCCTTGGAGATGAGAGCTTTCCTCAAACTAAACTCATTTTGACTAAATGTGGCAATAAATGTTCAATAATTTTTTGTAGTTCTTTTCTTCTTTCTTTAAGGATGCTTTTATACTTGGTAAATCCGTAATATTTTTAAAAATATCTCTTTTTAGTGGAAATCGGTCCGCATTTTTGAGCTCTGAATGGATCCGCTCAAGGGTTAGGTTTAGTGGTTAGGGTTAGGCAAAGCGTCAAGTATTTCCAAAATTTTAATAAAACTTTATTAGAGACTTTTATGTAAATGACTTAATATATATTAAGTTAAAAAAAAAAGCATCAAAAACATAATTTCACTTCAATATTAAATAGTCTGATGTTAACCTTTGCACAAAATCTTTACAAAAAAAAGAAAACAAGAAAAAATTTATTTGCAAAACACAGTTAAACAAGACATAATTGTAATAAAAAAAAAGCCCAGAACAAATCTACATGAAAGTCCACAAGTAAAATCACAAAACATTTCCAAAGTTCAGATGCCTTTAAAGGTTCAGTTGTGAATCTGAGAGTTGGGATTTCACCTTGGCATTTGACATCATAAGCCATGAGCAATGTTGAACTAATTGTTCTATTTTTCTACAAATCATTAGCTACTCATCCATACTTGTAAATCATTAATTTATTCATTCACACACTCATTCATTCACTCACTTACACTACCAATGTGTCTCAAAGGATCAAACAAATACCACAAAATTTTGTTATTTGTGCCTCATTACAAATATCTGCTAAATTGTTTTTAAATCTCCATATCAAAAATGCTGTCAGAAATTCAACTGCACAGTAACTCAGACACCTAATGACTAGAACAGTTAGAAGAATTCCATCTATAACTTATTGGCTTTGTTGCCTTCTTCTTGCAAGTCTCTGTCTATCAAATCTAGCTTCCATCTCTTCCAGTACTTTTGGAGTGTATCTCACTACAAGCTTAACAGAACCTAGAAAACAGAAATATTTTGCAAAAAAAAACATTTCTCATGTTTAATTAATTTAGACAACCTTGAGCAGCTTTTAGTAATTCAACAGCTTTTTCATGTGGTTCACCCTCTACACTCTGTAATTAAAGTCACATTCACATATACGACCTTTGATAACAACTTGCTACCATTATCTTGTCTGGCATTGGACAAATCAAAAATTTATTATTTCCCCTATGTTAGACATATGACATCTTGAGTAAGGCTCCTCATAATTTAACAACTAATGTAAGCAATAAGAGCATTTAGTGTAGCAAATAATTAATTAAAACTTGAATTATATTCGATTTCAAGTAAAAAATAATTGTACAAACCACTCCATTGACAGACAGAAGTTGGTCGCCTCTTTTCAAACTTCCATGTCTGTCTGCAACACCACCAGGAATTATTCTAGAAATATAAATAGGGGAATTCTGCTCTTTGCCTCCCATGACATTAAAACCTAGCCCTTCTTCAGTCTTTGGCAATTCCACAATCCTAGGATGAGCATGACCTTCACTAGCAGCAAAAGCTGCAACAGTTGCCTAAACACAGGAACTGCTATGACATATCGTACTTATAAGACACTTTTGTTACAACCTTTGCAGTTGCATTGGCTCTAACTTCAGGACTTCCTGACAGGTCAACAGTCTCATAAACATGCTCATAAACCTCACGAACTGCCACACAGAATTCACTTTGCAATACTTTCTGCAATGCAGCTAACTTTGAATTGTCAAATTCTCCTGCTAAATATTTAATTAAAGCTTTAAAAACAATAAAAAAATAAAAATAACTACATAAGTAAATTAGATCCTACATTTTTGAAGTATTTCCAAAAGTTCCACTGCCTTTTGAACATCTGTGAACACGAACTCCGTTATAATTAACACAATAAAAATATGTGCTAAACTAGCTCTCGACATTATATAAAAGCATCTCTTGGGAATCTGATCTACCAAAATTCTAGGTAGGCACGTACCTCCCGCCAGCGAAAGCGGCTCCTTTCCACAAGCCATTTTATCAACAAAATGTAAAAAACAAATAAATTAGTTTGGAAAACCACAAAATCACTAATTTTTTTTTATTAACAAAGCGTTCCTTGGAACATATTTAATTGGTAAGTGAGATGTTTTCTTCAGTTTCGAAAAATAAAAATTAAGTTCAGTTTAGAGACTTTTAATCAAATTGATTATATTAGAATGCTCCAAATTTACAATAACTCGGAACTACTTAAAATTCAACGTATTAACATTTCATTAATTTATAATAGTTTAGAAAGATTGTGTGTTAAACTCTATAATAAGGCATTGAAACTCTTTGAAAATCTGATGACGAATCTCTGAGGAGCAGAGATGGGTAGTTACTAACTATAAGTAGTTAACTACTTTTAACCAAAAATATCAGAAATTTTTTTGCATTAATTGTCGTCCAAAAAATATTGTAAGAAATCGTATTATAATGTAACATTTTTAGCTTGTACAAATAAAAAATCTAAACCCCCCGATATCATTTTCTGGCTTCTGCTCTGCAATAAAATCTGAATAGTCTCCCAAATCTTGAAGGAGTGCTCTATGCAACCAGGAACGCCTGGAACACTTCCCTTCTGGACAGAGGCGTAGCCTGGGTATTTTGCGCCCGGGGACAAACTATAGAATTGGCGCCCTTTTCCATGTCTATATATTTAATCTTACTGTATTACACTAAATTTGAAATTGTAATAAAAATCAAATTTTAATGGCACAAGGCATCCATTTAAAAGTGAAAAACCATTCTACAAATAGTAGCGCATCAGTCACCCAATCAGTCAGTCTAAGATGATTTACATGCATAGTAGTCTAATAGTGTTTAAAATAGATTTATTTTTCTTGATTTAACAGTTGCAAACTGATCAATAACGTCATCAAAGTCTGTTTTCTCAAGCGTTTCTCTTTCTATACTAAGAAGAGACGATCCTGTCCCATTGATGCACGCAGATACGACAAAATAAGTTTCAATTTGCTGAATGATCGTTCACAGCTTGCAATTGAAACCGCTATTGTTAACAAAATTTGTAGTGAAATTCGAAAATTCGGAAATACGTCGCTTCCATAAAGCACAATAAAACCAAGGAGATCCAAAGGAGTTTCTGGTAGAGTTTCAGTTCGCTTTCTCAGCAGCATTCTGCAGTCCCCAATTTCGGTGAAGAGTTCGTAGCCATTAATGTCCATGTCGTAGAAAGTTGCAAAATCTGCACAAAGGCGTGCAGGTTAGCTAAATGGGTTACGTGCCTGCATACGGCGGTAATGGCAACAGTCGTAATGTGTCGTGTTCGAAACCCAGCCTGCACTGCCGCCAGCGCCCTTGGGAAGGAGCGCTATATAAATGGTTACAAGAAGCGCCTCTGACGCTATGCATATGGCGCTATATAAATGAAGTTACAACTTCGACGAATTTCATCTTCATCTGTGTCAGATGTCAGAAGAGTCTTAACGTCCAGCAGAAATCCAAATTTTGTGTTCAGGTCTTTGAGTCGTGAAAAACGTGTTGACATCTCCTGTTGAAGACGATCGAACACATTCTTCATAACACGCATTACTTCCTCTTCTGATGAGAGTCCTGCATCTCTTGCCAGTTCTCCAGGCATTCTCCTACGTCGCCTAATTCTTCTTTCTACCGGAATATCCCATGCTGTGCATTTTGTTCTGGCGTTTTCGACCGCAGCCAGGCTCAAATCATCATGAAGCTTGATAAATTCTTGCTCCAAAGATTCAATATCAGTCGCAGCTTCCTTGAAATTTATGGTAGGATCTTGTAGGCGCTTCTGTGCACGATCAATTTTTCCAAGAACGACATTCCAGAAGTGTAATAAAAACAGGATAAATAAAACTATGAAATTAAAATTCAATATACAGGCCAGTAACTGCTGTGCACCACTTCTATTTTCACGTGTCATAGTGGAGTCTTCCGATAATTTCTCTAGCAATCCAACTAGTTCATCCAGTCCTTCATGGATAGCTTTAACACCTTCAGATCGTGCACTCCAGCGTGTTTCAGACTCTCTTTTTACTGTTATGGGAAGAGCTCTTTTTAATTCTTCCCAACGAATTGTTGAATGAGAGAAAAACGAATATATGCTTTCAAGTGTTCCAAAAAAATTTACGACAACAGGATCTTGCTTAGCTGAATACACACCTGCTAAATTTAAGCTGTGGTTGTCACAGTGCTCTAGGATTTCTGTCACATATTCGTTGTTGAAGGCCAGATATATGCCCAGTCATCACCGAAGCATTGTCATAACATTGAGCTCGACAGTCGGCTAGAGGTATCTCATCAGAATTCAGTCTCTCGACGATGACTTTCTCTAGGCTTGCAGCATCTTTTGAATATATCTCGATATAACCTAAAAATGATTCTTTGATTTTTAATACAAACTATTATTTGAAGCTATCATATAATCAACGGTAATTTCAGTTAAAACTAAAAATATAATAACTTTCTTTTGTCGGTCGATGCTTTTGTTTTTGCAATTGTGGTCCAACTGAGCCCTTCAATAGTGTCTAATAAATAAAAAAATAAAAATTCCATTGGGCCTCGGCGCCGAACGGTCTTTAGATTTTTTAATAACTTGCCTCACTTCCTCAATCGACGAGGATGTCAGTGTCATGGCTGGGTCTTTGAGACCACCAGACAAGTCTCCCAGATTTGATGTTAATAGGATGAGTGGCTCGCGAGTGCATTTCATTAGATTTCGATTATTTGTTTAAGCTAGCCAATGTTATTCTTGAGCGGAGTTATTCAGGCGGAGGTAATTGAAAATAATGATTAATGTTTTTAGGACAATTGGTAGGCAGTGATGGGTAAGTCTCAAATCGAATCTTCATGGTCAAATCTCAAATCATCTGTAAAATGATTCAAATCTCAAATCGAACCTCAAAATTCCAAATCAAATCCCAAATGTCCAATTCTCAAATCGAATCAAATCTTCCAAAATTTACTGCTGCCGTAGCTTCGCAAATTTTTTCGTGAAAAACAACACAATGAAATCAACAGCCAACATTCATTTTTGACAGTTTTATTACCGTTTAAAAAAAATCATTAAACCCAGTTTGAGTCAGTTCTATGTTCCCTCAACAGCAACAGTGATTCCACAGTTGACGCTGACAATCGATTACTTTCTGCAGAGACAAAAGCACCTGAAAAGCATCCAGATGATGCCGGGATGCTTATAGGTCTACGAGCAAGTCGTTTTAGTTTCGGAAAGCGGTGACCCTTAGCTGCCCAAAATTTCATCAATGTCGTTCAATGGCTCTGAAGCCTCATGACGTTACCCCATTTCACTTTTATTTTCCGTACAATCAAACGCAAACCTGGCAGCTTCCTCTGAAAATATTATGAAGGCTTTAAGCATGTTTCTGGCATTGTCAGTAACAACATATTCCATGTCAATGCTCTGCATTCCATACTCTGACACTATTTCCTCAAAAGCTGCACAAATATTTTTTCCTGTGTGTTTTGACCCAAAGTGTCTGTATGCAGCCGTCTTTGTTCTCAGCTGAAAGCCTTCATCAAAGTAGTGGAATTCCACTCCTATAATTGGTTCAAATGAACGGCTGCTCCACAAATCTGGAGATTCGATTTACTTTTCAAATCGAATCGAAAAAAATGCAAATCGAATAAAACCAAAATCGCGGAGGCCAAAATCGAATCCAACAATGTTAAACAATGTTCAAATCGAATCGAAACCTTGCCTAAATTGCGATTTGATTTACCCATCACTGCTGGTAGGCCTTTTTTCGTGAATTTCGATTGGCTGATATTTTAGTAGAATTTGTTAGAATTGCTAATCAGATCCAAGGCTTATAAATATAGGCTCGACGAGAGCTGTTTTCTCTGTTATGCAAAGGACTATAATAAAATAAATAAACAAACAAACAAACAAACAAACAAACTGTTTTAAGCTTTGAGCATAGCCTAACGGTTAAGGCTGCGCCTCTCACGATGGCAGCGCGGATTCAAACCTCGCTGCGGAAACATCCTAATCATCTAGCTATGCAACGGACGTTAATAAAACATTACTTTTTATTACTAGCTGTTTTAGGCTGATGAGAATGGTTTTGGTGACTGATCAGAGACGGTTTCCTGCGGTTTTTAGTATACAATTTTAGCTTATAAACAAAGCTTTAGTTCCAATTTCTTGTTTCAGGCAAAGAACTGGGTGTTGGTGGTGGCAGCGGTACTACCCAGTGGCGCAACTAGGGGGGGGCTTGCGCCCCTCCATGCCTAATAGGAGAGACCCTGCAATTTTTCCAAATCCGATGAGTTTTTTTTGGTGGGGGGGGGGGGGTAAGGGGATTTAACTGGTTTGAAACTTTGAGACAAACTCATTAATAAATTATTAAATATACAAAATATGACTGCAGACAGAAGATAGTTAAACTCATAATAATAATAATCTGTTCTATCTTTAATTCTTTATTAATTATAATTATAATTGGTAGTTTTGATTTGAACAGTTTCAAAAATTTTTCGACTGCGTCGGGCTTTCGTCCCTTTTCTAAACTTGAGCCCCCCCCCCAGCATTTTTCGCTGGTTGCGCCACTGGTACTATCTTTACCGTCCTAATCATTCAGCTATTTACTGATGATAATAAACAACAATAGCAGAGGCCACAAAATTTGTGTTCAATGAAAATATAAAACAAAATATAATTTTATTTTCATGATTATTTTTACTAAACATGGACAAACAAAACATGAAAACATGAGGTGATATGTGATTCAGAAAAATTCAGTCAGAATGAATCAGTAACGCTTTTGGAAAATTGTCATTCCCTTTTTCAAATTTCACAATTCATCATGAGGTCTGAAGTGACTTAAATTGATATTGTAAATCTTTTCTAGAGTAGCATAGAATCTGTCTTTGTTATCTGAATAAAATTGTGCTGACTGAATTTGAATGATTTCATCTCTTTGCCTGGTATACTTGTCTCCAGACATGACATATTCATAAAATTCAACAGTTTCTCTGATAGCATCATCAAATGGAGTGGGATTCCATCCTAACAATTTTACAGCTTTGGTTGAATTCAGTGTTCCACCCCTAACAGTGGGGTAGAGATACATTGTAGCTGTGTCATCATCCAAAACAAATTTCTGCTTGGGAATTTTAAGATGCTTTTCGATAGTTCTCAATAAATGCTCCATAGTAATCTTGTCATGCCAGGCAAGGTTATATGCCTGGTCTAGAGCTTCATGATTTGTAAATGATGGGCCTGCTACATGTGCAATAATGCTCGAAACATCTTCCACATAAACAAAGCTATTATCATAATTTTTCAAAAATTTTGGAATAATTACAGGTTTGTAGGTAAGATGTGGGGCTACTTTGACCCACATATGATAAATCCAGTATCTGTAAGTAGTGTCTCTTGGACCAACTACATCAGGAAGCCTAAGAATAATATATGGAATTCCACCATTTTTTCTCTGCTCTAAAAGTTCTTCTTCAGCTTTGAATTTTTCTAAAATATTTAACATTGCCTCATCAAAGTTTTCAATTTTTAGAGCTGCTTATATGATAGAAATCTCTTACTATTGCCATATTGGTGGTGATTAGCCAGTAACTCCCTGCGCTCATGATCTTCTGGTCTCACAGCAGATTCCTCCCTTATAGGTTCATCAGAAGGTGGATCACAAACATCGTAGACAGAATCAGTACTTATGTATATGTATAAAGCAGTCTTGCCCTTTAAAAGTTTTAGGGACTCCTTTATTTCAATATCACTGTAGGCACTAAAGTCTATCACTGCATCAAATTTGTCTAAATAAAATATTAAAATAGTGAGAAAATTTATAAATGATTTGTAGTTTTTTTTTTTTTGTAAAATCATACCGAATTCCCTTTTGTTGAGGAAATCGACGAACTCGGGACAGTTTTCGGCTAGATGTTTATTTCTGTCACATTGTATAGATTTAACATAAGGCTGAATTCTCTCTTTCGTATCCCAGTACCAATTACCTCGATTAACGATAGTGACCTTATCACCCCTCTGCAAGAGTTTGTCAACAGCGCTTGCTCCCAAAAAACCGTTCCCGCCAAAAACTAAGACATTCCTGAAAACATAGATCGGCGAAATTATGGGCTGAATAAAACCTGATAATACACTTAATTTATAAACTGAAGTTTCTTTTTAAAGAAATCCCGTGTCAACATAGACCCACCTTTCTTTACACTCCACTTGACAAGACAAGCAGACAACGAAGAGAACGAAGACAAGCTTCTTCATTTCGATCCACTCGCACATCTTTCCAAGCCTATAAAGTGTGTCAATGAACATGGTGGATGCACACCAGAATCTCCTTTTATAGCTTTTCGCCCGCCGCTTGGTAATGGGAGCTTTTAAGTATTCAGCAGCCACGTCATAGCGCAAGTCTGGCTGCGGAATCAGCAACTTCAGAGTTTAGGCCTAAGAATGTTGTAGAAGTTTCTACATATTATAATTAGCGTTCAGACAATTAAATGCAATAGACTTAAAGCATTCGGTATCTTCTGAAAGATGGGTGTCACTTCCACGTGGCTAAAACTCCAACGTCTAAACTAGAATTTAGAATTTTTAGCGTATTATTATTTTCCGAATAGCATAAAAACTTTATATAACTAATAGCAACCAAATCAGTTTGTATAATTAATTATATTATTAATAACACCCAGCAATTAAACTAAGTTTTAATAATTTAGTTGCAACGCAAATTTTCTTGATGCAAATGATAATATGCGATCAGATAAGATAAAAGATATCTAAGAAAATATATATTTCGTGAAATACTCATTCAGTTTTTGGAGCTACAGTCTTGTTCAACATTTCTTGATTGAAGGTTCACAAACGAAGGCACGCTTTTCCGCTCGTTA
Source organism: Whitmania pigra (assembly GCA_021613335.1). Lineage (NCBI taxonomy): Eukaryota > Metazoa > Annelida > Clitellata > Hirudinida > Haemopidae > Whitmania > Whitmania pigra. Next base: position 3,770,627 of record JAJTWR010000299.1, read on the forward strand.
CATCATTACCAAATTGATATTCCTTCCTCCCTATTTCTGAGCACTCCAATTAATCTGTTTAATTGACAAAGCCTCTATTCCAGTGGTTCTCAACCTCCGGTCCGCGGACCGGTAACGGTCCGTGAATCGAATGGTACCGGGCCGCCCAAGGAACAATAAATTATTTCCATTTCATTAAAAAAATTAAAATAGTTTGTAGGGCTTGAGAACAACCGCTGCCATCTCTTTCTTAGCGTGTTCGGTAAAATTATTGAGTCTGATTTTGTAACATTTTAAGAATAACGATTAACTTACAAAAAAAAAAAGATACACTTTTTAATTAAATTAAAATTTTAATTTAAAATAATTTTTAATAATTTAATTAAGTGATTATAGTGGCTCCAATCGTGCAGGAAATTATATAATTAATTTTTGTCATTTTATTACGTAATATTCAATTCCACTGCTCTATTCAACCCAGTGGCGTCATTATGAGGGCGCAGGAGTGAGGAACAATGACACCATTTTAGGGGGTGACACCAACACTTTAATCTTTAAATTGTATGATGTATACCTTTTTTTGCTTGTCAGATTTGTGGGTCGAAGATTTGAAGTCGTCGGGATATAACTCAATGAGTCTATTCTCTTCAAACGAGACAAAGCTTCGATAGTCTTTCAATGTCTTAAATGTGGTGTCCCGTTCTACTCAATTGGTAACTTTTTTTTCTTGTCAGATTTGTCGGTCACATTCGGCTGACTTTCACTAATTCAGTTTTGGTTTATGGTGAAAGTGTTTGTGTGTGTATTTTATTAACGTCCATTTCATAACTAGATGATTAGGACAGAAGATGGGGTGACACCTTAAGTTTCCCGCAACTGCTGGTTCAGCCTTCGTTAAATAACTCTTATGATATTAATGGACGATCTCAAACTATCAATTTTATTATTTAATAGTATAAGCCATATACGAACCACGTTTTACCAATAAGAAGAAACATTCTTTGGGGGCGGCCAGCGGGGAAAGGGCTGATTAACAGGAACCAACAAATTCACCTTCCCCAAATGACGCCACTGTTCTTTTCTCACCTTTCTGAAAAATTTGCCAAAAGTGGCTAAAACTTGGCTTAAAGCCTGAATAAGAAATCATGGCTTTCGAAGTAAGATTTGACGCCAAATTCCATGTTCAGCAAATTTCCTTATATGCATGTCGTAATTTACGAACGACCCCTTGCTATTAAAACACTTATTAATGTGGCATTTTCTCACAAAATATTGAACATTGTATTATATAATTACATTTTTAAGGCATCCAGTTAAAAATATTCTCTAGATTCATTTAAATCTGCGTATACAAGAAACCAACATGCTGTTTTGTCGTAAGTCGTCGCGTTGCTCCATTGAAAGTCTGGACAGTAAATACAGTGATCGGCTATACCATTTTTTTTAAATTAGGATGCATGATATATTAACTTTAAATTATTGAATATGCTATATCTGATAAATTGACGCATTTAAAACTACCTAAAACCTTAAATAATCTTAGTAACTCACTAATCTCAAAGAAAGGACAAATTAATTTTGTTTAAATTATGAGACAATAGTATATTTCAATTTAGTCTGATACCGAAAGCAAAGGTAGATACTTGCATTTTGTGACTGGAATCGAGTTTGTTTGACAGGGTAAATACAGCTTCATGTGTATTGTTTGACTATATCTACAGTGATAAGTAATCCAACTTGATAGACCATTTTATTTAAGTAGTGCAATGCACACTGCCAAGCAAATTTTACCTAAAATTCTACATTTATTTTTATATACCTAGTTGTGAAATTAATGTGATCACATAGTTTATTATACATTATTATACATGTTGATAACAAAGCGTTACATATCTAAATATTTTGCAAAGGAATGAGTAAATTGATTTTTTTTATGATTTCAGATTAAAATTGAAGCCATGCTGGCCATTTTAGACTTTAATTGGAATATAAGGATAATTACACAAAACCTAAGCATAGAAAAGATGGAACATTTAAGCTTTGATTGATTAAATAAATTACTAATTTTAATTAAATTATTTTTCAGAACATAAATATGCAGAAGGCACCAGAAAGTCTGAGACCACATAAAGCACATAGATTAGTTCCTTTGTCTTTTGTCAATGAAGTCACTAGAAATAATGCCACAAGAGTGTTTGATATTATAAATCAGTGCAAGGATCTTTCAGTTCTAGATACTGAAGAGATTAAGAGAATTATTGAAGAAAACTGCAGGAATAGTGCTCAGAATTTTTTTAATCTGGTTAATTGGGAAGGATACACATTCCTCCAGTGCTCAATTATTAAGAATCATACATCTCTTGTCAAATTATTAATAAAGAAAGGCTCTGATGTTAATTCTGGAATATGTAGTTTACCACTTCACCTGGCCTGCAGCCTCGGGCATGTGGACATCGTTCAGATGCTTCTAACTTTTGGGGCCAAGGCTGACCTGGAGTGCACTGTATGCTATCCAGGGGAGCACAAACTCCGCACATATCCTGACAAAATCTATTGTCTAGCTTACCAACCTGTGTACACACCCATGACTTGCATCTTATCAGGGGACCATCAAAACCTGCTCCCTTTGCTCATAAATCATGAAAATTCCAAATGTCAGGTCAAGACTGAGTTTCTCCTTCATGAGGCTTGCAAAACAGGAGCATTGGAATGTGCAAAGTATCTAATGCAAAACTATTCTGAACAAATGCTCCAGAAAAACACTGAGGGCAAGACACCACTTCAGATAAGTCTGGTAATAGATGCAGAAAATGCCACTTTTCTAATGAACAACGGCGCTCAAATCAAAGACACAGTATTTTTGACAAATAATGGGTCCACCCTTCACGAACTCTACAAACGCAAAGTCAATCTGGGACTAGTGAAAGGGACAAAGTTTGCCCTCGAACATGGGTTTAGGAATCACATCAACATGAGGGACAAGGACGGCAACACAGCTTTGTATGTGCTTTTGAAATGTGTGGGACGAACAGTAAGGAGTACTATTCAGGCCCTCTATGACAGGGAGGTTATTGAATCTATAAAGCTTCTTCTACAATCTGGTGCAAATCCTAATGTGCTGAATCATCTGGGAGAGACAGCATTGCATGTTGTCTTAGTTGATAATTGTGCCAGGCAATTGTATGTCAGCCAACATGGCCAAGTGAGACGCTTGAAGTCTATTCTGCAAGAGATTTATAAAGTGGTGGAAATTCTTTTATCGCACGGAGCTGATCCAGGAGCAAAATCAGCAGCTAAATGCCTGTCACCTTTGTTTTATGCAGTTCACATCTTTCAATCACTTCAGCCAGCCATGTTTGTTGTTGTCAAAACTGCACTCAAACAGTTAATATTCATTCTGTCTAAATCTCACTGTAGCATGAATGCCAGGGACTCTCTGGGCTTCACAATGTATCTTCATCTTCTCCATACAAGTTATCACTGGCTGTCCACCAACACGACAGCGGTAACTCCATTCTGTAAAACTGTGTTTTCATTTCTAATAAGTGTGCTACAGCATTTCATAAAACACGACCTGGATCCTAATGATCAGATGTCTTATAAGTTACAAAGGAATGATGGTCACATCACCACAACATATTTTCGAGAAGTCTTAATGTTCTGCACTCTTGAATTGAGAGAGGAAATAATTTTCCCAAATGTAAAAATCATGCTGGTCAAACTAATACAAGGAGGATTTGATGTCAATTACACTGTCAACTCGTTGCGGTCTCAAGACGTTCATGGTTCTAATCTTCCTTCTACTCTGCAAATTCTCAATACTATTCTCACACATCCAACAACCTCTCCTAGTCATACCATGGAAATTCTAGAGCTATTTTCCCAGACATTGAACCAACAGAACTATAACCTATTGTCATCGCGCTTAGGAGCATCTCTAGACTTAGCAAGCTGTCCCGATGTTGTGAGAGATCACCTGACGAAAATGTCTACTAATCCGAGAACGCTGAAGCAATTATGCCGAATATCAGTAGGTAACGCCTTATCCTGGAGGTTGTTCAAGCACTGCCCTAGTCTGCCTCTGCCAAAAGTTCTTTTGCACTATGTACACAATCTCCATGTTTGAAGTGTCAAGAATACTCGATCAACACTGTAGATATTTTCAATTTTAACTCAATAGAATTCTATAATGGTCTTTTATATTCTTGACTTGATTTTTCATTGCTGCACTTCCTACAAGTACCTCTAAATTTTAGCAGAGACATAAACAAATGGCCAAGACAAAGTGACAACTTTTAATAATGTTCAAGCCACAAATTGTCCTTATGCTTTGGTAGAGCTCGACGCCCATGTACACAAAATATTTTTAGAGTATGCTGAAATGTTTTTGCTACATTAGGCCAATAAGCTTGTCACTGGGTGTAAACTTCCAGTCATCAGAACTCAGTAGTTTAAGTTGTTCCTTCAGGTTTCTTAGACGTTGTTTATGCATTTCTGAAAGGCATTTATTACATTGTAAGTTATGGACAAGTCTGATTCTCTAGCAACGTACCTTTATCATTTTCCTGTTCTAAAAGACCTAGTTTGTATTTTTGGAAAACGTCATCAGAGGGAATGGCTGAAAATAACAATATTTGGATACGTGTAAAAAATATGATTGTATATTGGTGGCAGGAATGTTGCTTCTAAGTTTGTTTACTAATTGCTACGATGAGGCTGCAAGCAAGAAAAGCTAAACATATGAGTCATTATCATCATTTTGTTAGGTTATTCAATTTAGAGCTTACACTTTTCGAAAGCACATTCTGTTTTTAGGCATGGAACAGAGCTTGATTCGGCCGACATAAAGACCACTGGAATAAATTAGTTAATATCGTTTCATGTAACTTAAATAATTCTTTTTCGATTAACTCGGTCGTTAAAATAAGTATAAATCCAACGTTGGCAAGACTCTCAACCGCGCCCCGGCCAAAATAATAAATTGTAAACAGTTAAGTCTGGTTAAAATTAAAAGTTACTTTTTACAATGACTAAAATGATATACTAGTCCCAGAAATTGTACCCTTACACATAAAAACATTTCATGCATATTTAAATGTTAACATTCACTTTACAATTCAATATTTTTCTATTTTTTTTTTAGCATGGTTTAAAAAGTAAATGAATTAATTTAACTTAAAATAACAATAGTTTGTAGTTGTTAAGAAGACCGGGATATGTGTAATAAGCACAATTTTACATAAAATGTGAATATTAGAGTTTAATGTTTATCTTAAATTTATCTACCGTATCCACATGAATGGTTGAATGGTTTGCTTATCTAGTTTATTCCAAAAAGGAAACCACCATTGCTGTGAAATAATTAATTTTTAACTTTGCCGAAGCCTTCCTACATAACTTACAATTGTGCTCTATAGTTATAGTCATGAAATACACGTTGATAACATATACACATACACTCCTCCACAGTAGAAGCACTTTTTGTGGCTTCGAAAAAATGTTGTTTTCGAGAAAAAAGGAATAATACCTTGGCAGATTTGTAAGGGAGAGAGAAGCTGGCTTCTAAGCCTCCACCATCTATACTACACCTGGGTGTATCCGATTTTTAATGTATCCGGGTTGTAATGGATTTCTACCTAACATTCGATTCCGATATCGGAGCCGTCAGTCGCTAAACATCTCTTAGATGAGTTGCACCACTTCGTCAGAAAAATCGGCCTATCAAGCAAGGAGAAAACGAAGTACATGGAAAGAATGCCAGAAACTGTTGAAGCATCTTCTCAATGGAGTACCAACTGTTCTTGCCGCCCGTCATAAGATCTCTTGACCATTAATAATCCGTTAATCTTCAAGTTTTCGAAAAGCTCTCAAATATTTTTACAATCAAATCGGTTAAAAATTTAAAAACTCTCCCCACTTTTCCGCATTTTTTTAACAGTTTTAAAATTCAGTCTATCTGCAAGTTCCCTCTTTATAGATAGGACTGCCAAGTCTGTAAGCCTTGAGCGGCTCGACGATGATCGAGGAGAGTTTTTTATTAATTTAAGTTTTGAGAAATAGCGCTCTCATCTGGCAACACTAATAGCCCGGGATAGGAAGATAAGACGGTATTTCTGTATGAGGCTCAAAAGTTGAAATGGACCATCGATTTTAAAAGTTTCCTAAAGCTTCCACAAAATACTTCAATCTCTTACTCAAAAAAACTCTTTTTTTTCTCTATGTCTTCATCAACTAAGCCAATCGTAATTATCATCATGCGGATTTGAAGGTTTGCAAGATCATGAACTTGCTGAAATCTGACTCTTCAGTGGAGAAAGCAAAACATTGAGGAGAGGGGTGGCCGTTTTTTCTATTTTTTTTATTTTTTATTTACTCTCTCAAAATTCCACCGGGAGCGGACCGCCCTTACCGCATCCCCTTGGTATGCCACTGCATCTTCTCAATGGATATGGAGTCGCAAGAACTCCAAGTTAATTGTTCCAAGTGAGGCAATGAAAAATAAATATCGAACAGTCGAGTGCCACGAGGAAATTTATTAATTTCGTGGCGATTATGGTTGGAAAGTGGTCCCGAGAGTGTGAAGAGATTTCAAGAGTCGAGACGCTCGAAGAAGGGAGCCACTCCATTGGGGATTCCGTCGGGGCTCAGCGAGAGTTTTTAATCTTAGCTTTCATAAAGTATAAATTGAAAGCGCTCAAAGTCGATTAATAAAATCGACAATAGATGCGGTATCATACTTATATAGAAAAATTAAAGCTACTTAATCTTTCCTAAGCTAAGTGTGGCTAAAATTAAAGGTTAATTTTAAAAAAATGACCTTAAAATGATATGCTTTTTCAGAAATTGTAGCATTATATATAAAAGTATTTCATAAATAATTAAAAGTTAACACTCATTTTTCTTGCGTGATTAAAAAAAGTAAATGATACAACATAACAATCATTTTTGTTGCAGATTTAACTCTGCTTCAAAATTCTAAACATATTTGCAAACTTTTCTCTGAAATATTCTCTTTGCCCAGACTACCCAAGTACCTCAAACTTAGATGCAGTAGGGTCTCAGCAAACACTGTCAAATTCTTTTTGTAATAAATAGAGATTAACTCATCCAACGTTTCACACTTTGATCATTATTACTATTATTATTGTTTTTTTTATTTTATTTATTTATTTTTATTTTTATTTTTATTTTCTCGGCCATGCAAACATTAACAATATCAATCGTTCAAAAAAACCACTCTGAAAAATTTAGTGTCCGCAAAAGGGTCCGAGATCTCCCTGGACATGTAAATTTAAAAGAACAAGCCGTAGTTTGAAATGTCAATCGTACCGAAGAACATCAACCGTTAATGTTAACGAGAGTTCGAGATGTCGACTTCTTTCTTCGGTGGCACCTGTGAGCCCTCCATATCTTGTAACTGTGATTTAGAACAGCAGTTACGATGTTCATAAGGCCTGTCCTCGTGACGCTGCAATCCTTCCAAAATCTAAACGATTTTTGGGATATCACCCCTCTCCAGTTGCACACAAACGCGCCAACATTTGGCATCAATCTCAGAGTGCTTTCTGGAGCATTTCTCAGCATCCAAGTGTGAACATCTTGAGTGTCATACTTCAGTACTTTCTTGTCGTACACTCGGTCCAGGTTGTAGACGTCTGAGGTGACGGCTACATCACACACTATGTATGTGTCTCCTTTACACGAACATAAATCGGGTATTCTGAGTCCCTGATCTGTAGGAATTCGGGGCTCTACAGGTTTGTACAGTCTCTCCGAAGCTGCCGCATTCCAATCCTGTTTTGGTTGTTTCGCCTCTGCTGTTCCAAACTTTCGAAATTTTCTCATAATAAGAGTGTTGTTTCTGAGAACATCAGTCATGAAATCATCCTTATGACGGCCTGTCTCGGAAAAATTTTTTGTCAATCTATTCATTCGAAGACCAGAAACCCATTGCCTAAGTTGAAGAATTCCTAGACTTCCGGATTTAACGGGAGCATGATAAAATGGTTTCGGGACATCACTTGGAAGATGTAGACAATGCCTTGTTGCCCTTCTAATCGCGGTGTCTGTGGAGTTCAGAGAACTGATGAATACCTCGTCAAAGGTAAGTTTATGGACTAGACTTGGTAGCAAGTGAACTTTTAAAATATAAAAGCGTTGGCAAAGCTTTATTGGTGCTCTTGAAATTGAATGGAGCAGTTTTTGAATCTCATCTCCGATCGACGCTGGATGCTTCCGGACTCCAATCTCTCACCAGATATTTGTACGTCTGTGAGACACCGATTGCTTTGATATCTTCAGATTGTAATTTGAGGTACGTTATGGGGTTGGCTATCCAGCGTTTCTCTCTGCAGTGGGTTTCAGTTCTAAGTGAAGCGCATTTGTTTGGATTGATCCTTAGACCTGCGCTGCGCATTGCACTCTCTAATTGTTCCATCAGTCTTTTCATTCCGATTTCAGGAGTTGACATTAGGACCAGATCGTCAGCGAATGCAATGTAATTGCACTTAGTCGTCGAACCTCTGCCAGCCGTGACTCCAATTGATTGGTCCAATTTGCTGGTTATCATGTCTATGACCTCTTTGAATAGGTTGGGGGGACATTGGATCTCCCTGACGGACTCCTCTTTTCACTTGAATTTTTCCACTGAGACACTTGGTTTTCAGATAAACCTCCCCTCCTTTGTAGAATTCTGCTAGACACTCTAAGAAGAATGGTGGAGTGCCAAGTCTGGCAGCCGCTCTGAGGATGGTGTTATGAGGCACGGAGTCGAAAGCTTTCGTAACATCAACAAAGGTCATGTTTAATTTTTGGAGCTGTTCTCTCTTTTTTTCGGATAATTGATTTAATCAGAGAGATTTTGTGCAATGCCATCTCCTGGTCGGAATGCTTTTTGTCTCGATGACAAAGGCCAATACCCTAACATTCTCCCTCTAAGGATGCGATGAAACAAACGGGCCATAACACTGTAATAGGTCGATAATCTCCCGGACTGGAAGCATCCTTGTTTTGGGGAATGAAAGTGACGATTCCCGTCTTAAATGATGCAGGGGGTATTCCTGTCAGCAGCCAGAGAGACATGTGAACGGCCAGATCATCATAATTGAATTTTTTAAGATGTCTTTTTTGGAAGCCGTCACGACCGGATCAGCTGTCCTTCAGTCCCCGGAATGCAATTTCTACATCCCATCTGGTGATTGGATCCTGCATTTTTGTTACTGTGTCATCAATCGTTTCTAAAGGCCCGTCATCCTCCACCGATTTCTCCTAGAAGATTGGACTTCTTTCTTCGGTGGCACCTGTGAGCCCTCCATATCTTGTAACTGTGATTTAGAACAGCAGTTACGATGTTCATAAGGCCTGTCCTCGTGACGCTGCAATCCTTCCAAAATCTAAACGATTTTTGGGACATCACCAAGTCTGCCAAATCCGTGGGAAGAGTGCCTGTCTGTATCTCCAGAATAGAATGGGCTGCTACTGTGGGATTCTTTCGGAAAAGAGCTTGTAACCTGGCGTAGCATTTCTGCCATTCTAACTTTTTTTTGTCCTGTTTTTGTTACCCGGACTTTTGATTTCTGATATGTTCTGCATGCATTTTCTGATTTATTTCTGGCTTCATTGTTGTTATTTGTTTGTATCCTCTCAACATGATTCGGTGACTTTTTTTGCTTCTTGTTATTGATGTCTTGTGGAATTTGATTAGAAGTCCATTTTTTACATTCCCTGTTTTTAATTGGATTCTCTCCGTTCTGTCCAGTCTCTCGCTTATGAGGTCAGAGAGCTCTTCGTTTTCCAGATGTATCATGTAATATCTCTCAACCACAAATTGTTTCAGTTTTACCAGGCTATCCAAGGAAACTGTATTGTTGTCTAATCCCTCCCGTTCATCAGAGGCAGGTGGCATCCCCGATCTCTCCGAATTTTCAGGATGTCTTAGGACCACGGTATTTCGGAAGGCATTGCTTAGAAGGCTCTTGCATCCAGGCTTGTTCCTAATTCTTCTTATTCGTTTCAAATTCATATCGGGGAAGTGTCTAGAGAGAGCAATGTTGATTCTCTTTCTTTCTTGGTCGTTCAGTCCAACTTCAGCTTTGAACATCCTCTTCCACAGATCGTTAGAATTATTATCATCAATTGTTTCCAAACAATCCGAAGGCTGGGACTGCCATTCGACTAATGGCTTTTGAAGAATTTTTCGAAGAATTGCTGATGCACTGTTGGAAAATAGTCTTGTATTCTACTTGCCTTCTGTGTCCTTGAATAGCGGCAAAGGTCTGATGTGGGAAGTGTTTGTGGAGTTCTATATTAATGAATTTCACTCTTTGTTGTTTCAGTTCTATTTCTTTCATTGCCATCACATGAGATTCCTCTTCGTTCCATCTGCATCTCCAGTAACTTTTTCCTGATCGTTTCGCATGACAGTGGACTGGGTGGACAAGACTCTCATGAATTTTTACTCCTTTAGACTTTCCGAACTCCGCCTCACAATATTCACACTTTTTATGGACAACAGTCGGCACCGAAGAAACACAACAATCTTTCACCTGTGTGAGAGCCGCCAAGGTGCGTGAACGGGTCTGCATTGTTTACCTTTTGTTCTTTCTGACGAGTCTTCAAATTAATTTAATTCTCAGAACTTTTAGAAATTATTATTAGAAAAAATCACCACGGGCCAATGGTCCCTCGCCGAAACCGAGGGCACAAATAATAAGTTGCAAAAGTCTCCTTTCCCGACAAATTCGAGACAAAAAAACAAACTCAAACATTAACTCCTTAGTCTAAATTGTAAATTCTATTGGCCAAAAATCTGTCCAAGTTCTTCTTGAAATTTTCAATATCCTGTAACGTCACAACCTCCTGAGGCAAACTGTTTCATTCCTGAAGTACTCTGTTACCAAAAAAACTTTCTGCAATCTTTGTGAGCCAATCTTGTCATCAATTTTCTTTCATGTCCTCTTTGAATCATATTGCTCATGTCATGTATACAGACAGAAAGAGAAGGGCAAACTAAATCTTTCATTCCACTTATCAGCAACTTAAACAACAAAATCAAATCGGCTCTTTTTCTTCTGTAACATAAATTTGGCAATTTCAGTTTCTCTGATCTCGATTGGTAAGGAAGGTCCCTACAAGATTGTCTGAATTGTGTAACTCTTCTTTGCGCTCCTTGAATCACATCAATCAACCCCTGTCTATAAGGACTCCATATTTGTACTCTACACTCCGACTGAGACCTCACCAAAGACTTATACAAACCCACAAAAGCAAAATCCGACAAATGTCTAAAATTTCTTACTATGAAACTTAGCATTATGTTTGCTTTCTTGAACCGTGAGAGGATGTGTTCTTTGAATTTTAAATCTGAGTCTGCAATAATTCCAAAGTCCATAAACGAGTTATAAACTGGAATTAATGCCTTAATAAGTGACTAGTTATCTGATCCACGAGTCATTTGGGCGACTGCTTTTGTTATTGTATGAAATCTGTATAAATGTGTGTTAGTGGTCCACAGCTTTAGTCCTTTAGCTGTAAACTAAAAATAATTTCAAAGATAACATATAAGTTAAGCCTAAGAAAAATTGCGATCACTGGTGATAAAAAAATAAGATAAAAAGTATCACGGTGAACTCCATTTATGGGCAACCCGTCATAATAGCCCGGAGACAAAATATCCCCGTCAAAGCAGCACCATCAAAACATAAAACTCATTTCATTTAATCAAATTTGAAATCAGTTATCGGTTAATGTCTTCAACCCATATAAATATTTTGACGGGTCACCCCATTTATGTACATCAAAAAATGGTCCATTCGCCTACAGAATGTGGTTAGGTATAAATCCATTTTCGTCTCACCTGTAACACCTGATTCATTAAGAGTAATGTCCTATTTCAAAAATAACGGGATGTCGTAATGGTAATGCATTTCAAAACTTTTAATTGCGTTATTTAATCATTAGTTGACATTTGTTTAATAGTATAGAATAACGAACTAAATACATTAATAAAAACATTACTTGATATCTAATAATTAAAAAATATTTTGGGCAAAATATTTATGACTCATCTCTAACAAAATTTCAATCTCTAAATAACAGAGTGTTATCTAAGAATAGAATCGATATTAGTAATAACAATACAATAGATATAATTACAATATTTCAAAAATCTAGAAACACAATCAGCTGCAACACTTAAGTATTAACGTTACAAGATATTTGGATTTGAATGGTTTTGGGAGCAAAATCGGTAAATTTTATGTTGCTGGTCGCAAGGTATTTTATAGGCATGTCACCTACAAATAAACAAATAAATAACCATATTGTTTTCATATAAGTTTTGTTCAAATTAACCAGCATGTTGTTCATTGAGCTCCACCAAGCAGACGGAATTGAATCGCATGAAATTTTATTATTACATTTAAAAATCCTTTATTATTCCCATGTTTAGCATATAATTTATTATTTTATAATTTGGACTGGATTCTTGTTAGTGTCAAGGACGGGGAGACTAAGAGGTCAAAGTTAAAGTTTGAGTTGTGGAGTTCAACAGTTGACTGCAACATTTCGTGGTAGTGAAGGGATCAAGACAACTTGAATGAAAATGCTACTACATTTGTCTAGAAGGTCTTCTGGTCTTGGGAGTCGTTTTCATAGAGTTTGTCATCGTTTAATTATCAACTTTTAAGAGATTTTGAATATCAACATCATTGACTCTTTGTTTCAGCTATTAATTAGACCGACCTCAGATAGATTGACTAGGGCATTCGCAACTAATTATCATGATGACATTTATTGGAATGACAAGTCAAAAGATGAAGAGGAGGTTTGGATTTTTTTGTTTGCACATCGAATAATGTATTTTTACGTAATGTGTTTAATTCAGCTTTTTAAGAAAATCTTAATAGCCAATCGCAGTGAAGTTGCTTGTCGAATTATTCAAACATGCAGACGTTTAGGAATCAAAACTGTTGCAATTCATAGTGATGTTGACTCCAATGCAGTAACATTTGCATTTCTTGAACATTAATTAAAGATAAATACTTACAACAAACTACTTGAATCACCAAGAAATTTGTTCATATGGCTGATGAAGCTTATTGTATTGGACCTGCCCCTGTTACTCAAAGTTATCTGAACATGGATGCCATTTTGGAAGTTGTCAAAAAAACAGGAGCTGAAGCAGTAAGTTGATTCTACTTTCAACATTTTCTACTGTTTTCTGGCATAACACATAAAAATGTTTACATTTCTTTAGGTTCATCCTGGCTATGGATTTTTGTCCGAAAATATGAAATTTGCAAAGTTGCTTGTAAGATTTCAGTTGAAAAGAATGAATGTTGACAATTTGTTTATAAATTTTAATTGCTAGATATTTTCAATATGACATTTGCCATTTATAAAATCAACAAACCTCATTATAAAACCATAGGAAGATGCAGGTTCTGTGTTTATTGGACCAACAAGTTTCTCCATTAAAGCCATGGGAGACAAGATTGAGAGCAAGAGATATGCAATGAAGGCAAAAGTTAACATGATTCCTGGTTACGATGGTGAAGTAAAGGATGAGGATGAAGCTGTGAAAGTGGCAAATGATATAGGTAGACAATCTCTTGAAGATATCATTTATAACTCTTTTTAAACATCAATACTGATTGCATTTCAAAGACATCTTTAATATTGGATTTAGTTTATGCCCAATAAAGTTATATGCCAATAACTGCACTTCACTAGGCTATCCTGTCATGATCAAAGCTTCGGCCGGAGGAGGCGGCAGAGGTTTAAGGATCGCATGGAATGATAAGGAGTGCAGGTCTACTTAACCTTTTTAACCTTGTAACACAATTTCTATTGAATAATTTTACAAATCAAATAGGAGCTCCTTTAAGATTTCAAAGACAGAAGCTGCTTCAACTTATGGAGATGACAGGATGTTGATTGAAAAGTACATCGACAACCCACGACACATTGAGGTACAAGTTCTTTGCGATTCGCATGGCAATGCCATTTACCTCAATGAGAGAGAGTGCTCCATTCAAAGGAGGAACCAAAAGGTTATTGAAGAGGCTCCAAGGTTATTATTTCTATATAATTATTTTTTATTATTTCATCATTTCTCGTCTTTGATTTTTAGCACATTTTTGGATCCGGATACAAGGAGGCAGATGGGAGAACAGGCAGTCATGTTGGCTAAATCTGTTGGTTATTCTTCTGCTGGTTGGTATTCATATACCAAATAACAAATTATCTCATAACTTAATTTGTGTTTGTGTTATGTTATGTCCTCACTTAATTAACAATAGGAAATATTTACCAAATATAATTTATTTTGTTAAGAAACATTTTAATTTTAAATTAAATAATTTTTTAATTTTCTAAAGATCAAATTAAAAGTTAAAAGGATAACTTTTTGATGACTTAAGTTTTCATCTAGCTATGTTGTTGATCTGTTAATCTAGGTACTGTGGAGTTTCTTGTGGATTCAAAAAAAAAATTTTATTTCCTGGAGATGAACACCAGACTTCAAGTTGAACATCCCATCACTGAGTGTATCACTGGAATTGACATTGTACATCAAATGATACGATCTGCTAAAGGTTGTTTTGTACCTTTAATTATTTGGTTTGTGGTTTTTAAGAATGTGAAGGTTCTGAATTTTAAATAAAAGTAATTAGACTGCATAATTTATAATGCATTTAAAAATGCATTCAAAATCCCCATTTGGTCAAGGTCACAAATTATTGCATGAGCAAAAGGATATACCAGTTCATGGATGGGCCTTTGAATGCAGAGTGTATGCCGAGGTTGGTCAACAGACATAGATTTTTAGATGAAAATAATTTATAGGTATTAAAATAATGGGATTTATTTTGCAATTCATTACCTCTAATGAGTATCAAAAGCAATCAGTTGATAGCATGCCTAAATTGTTTCATTTATTTAAATAAAATTTGACAATTCTTCAACTTTACAAACAAGCATATTAAAAATATTGTTACTACTAAGGAGTATCAGGGGTTTTCAAATTGTAACTCAAATTAAAATTGTATTTTGGATCTGCATATTTGAACAATGACAACTTTAATGAATGAGACTAATTAAGTATGTTTGTCTGAGTACATATCTCTGTATTTAAAAAATGAATTCCAGAGATAGTTTAATTCATCCCAATTGAAGGTTGTTAATAATTTTATTTTTGCCTTGTTTCGTTTTTGCCATTTCAATGCACTTGAAATGAAAGGATCCCTACAAAGCATTTGGAATCCCATCCATAGGGAGGTTGTCTCGTTACGTGGAACCAACCCACCTGCCTCGGGTTTGTGTTTTCTGTTGCTACAAAAATATTTCAAAGTGAAATAATTGATATCATTATTTGAAAGGTACGCTGTGACAGTGGCATAACAGAGGGCAGTGACATAAGCATATATTATGACTCCATGATTTGTAAAGTCAGGAATTCAAAAATTTATGCTAAATATCAGATTATAAAATAAACATTATGTTTATGAAACATTGTAGCTGGTGACATATGGACCAACTAGAAATGATGCTATCAAAACGATGGCAGAAGCTTTGGACACGTATGTCATCAGAGGTTCGTTCAACTGATATTTTTCAGATCGACATTTACATAACCATTTACATTACCATAAAATTTTCATTAAAGGTGTGAAGCATAACATTCCTTTATTGAGAGATGTTATTACTGAAGAGAGATTTGTAAAAGGAGATATAAGCACCAAGTATTTGACACAAGTGTACCCTGATGGATTTAAAGGTTTCTCTCATTTCATCAAAAATTCGGTTTTAATAATTACTATGTATTTTATGCAGGCAAAGTATTGAAAGAGGATGAAAAATTAAAACTTGTTGCTATTTCAAGCTGCATAAAAGTGAAAGATGATCACTTCCATGCACAGGAGCAAGTGTTGCTTATATGAATAAATTTATACATATATATATAATCATACTCTATTGAATGAATATATAATCACATTTTCTATTTACAATTTTCTCTGTTTTTAAGGTCTTTAAATTTACCATTCTACTCAAAATGCAAAGTTTCAAATTAAGTTCTATTTTCAATCTTATTTATGTCCAGGGGTTTGCAGGCCAGGTTTTGGTGCAGTTTCCATATTTGTGACTGTAGGATTGTTATGATTAATTGGCTTTTGCTTTGGTGCAGCTCTGTTGGGCAATAAAATCCTAAATGCTCAATAATTATTATGATGTATTATTTAAATATTAATTTTCAATATCAATTGAAAGTCAAATGTATCAATTAATTATCAGTTGTTTTCAATCCCTCCATTACAACTTAGTTAATGAATGTTATTCAGTGATGGCCAGGCTAAGAAAGCAAATGAATGGATGTTCGAGATCAAGTTTGAGGATGAAGATTATGATGTTAAAATTACATTAAAAGATAATGTATTTCATGTAAGTAAAATGATTTATTGAGTTAGCAGAATCAGATGAAATTTTTATTCCTGACTTTGATTACAGGTCGATGTGAATGGGACACCAATAACTATTGAGAATAACTTCTCTTTGTCAGCTGCAGTTCTCCATCTTATAATGAATGGGGCTCCTGAGAATTATCAGGTTCATGATAATTGATCATAAAATGATAACATGCTGAAATAGATGTTTTATGAAGTGGAATCAAAAATTGCTTTTCTTCCCAAATAATATTGAAGTTTTATTTCTGATTCAGCTTATCAAGAAAGATGTAGGGCATGTTAAAGTGCAGTATCAAGGCACTGTGGTAATTAGTTTGATTTTAATTTTAAAGCAAAATTTCTCTCTCATTTTTTTTGTTGAGCATCTCTGGAGATTTATGCAGAAAATTCGAAAATTATTGTGATTTTGTAGTTTGAGGTGAATGTTTTGGAGCGCCATGTGGCAGACCTTGCCAAATTTATGCCGGAGAAGAAGGTTTTAATGAAGGATACGCTGGTGATTGCTCCAATGTCTGGAATGGTCAAATCAGTTGCAGTGAAGGAAGGAGATGTGGTTTCAGAAGGTCAGGAAGTGTTGGTCCTTGAAGCAATGAAGATGCAGAATAGCCTTGTTGCTGCTATACAGGG
Source organism: Whitmania pigra (assembly GCA_021613335.1). Taxonomy (NCBI): domain Eukaryota; kingdom Metazoa; phylum Annelida; class Clitellata; order Hirudinida; family Haemopidae; genus Whitmania; species Whitmania pigra. The sequence continues at coordinate 3,787,693 of JAJTWR010000299.1, forward strand.
AAAGGTTATTATTATGGTGATATTAATTTACTTTCTGTGAGTGATAATTTATAATTTGTGTGCTGACTTTAGATCAAGAAGGTGAACACCAAAGTTGGTGCCACTGTCAGTGCAGACGATATTCTTGTAGAGTTGGAGTGAATTTTCAACCAATGTTGCTCAACTATTTTGAACACTTCTCTGTCAAGTGCCTTCGTTCATGTGATTTAGTTAACTTTTTATAGCTTTAAATAGCAATGCATAATAACATTTTACCGTTGTTTAATGAAAAATTCGTTTATTTTATTTTTTTAAAATAAATTGTTTGTTATAGAAAACTGAAAAACGTTTACCTTGCTGTGGCATTGCTGTTACTTATAGACTTCAGAAGTAAAAATTCTGGCAAGAGTTTAGGCAAAAAAATTTATTTGTTCAGTGTGTGTCTGTGTATTTTATTAACGTCCATTTCATAACTAGATGATTAGGACGGCTTGATTGGTTATTTATTATGGTATGCAAATTTTGTTTATTTTATTTGATTTTAAAATTGGTTTAATTGATAAATTCATTTTAAATAAACAACGTTTGCCGATAAGCAAGGAATGATCGCCACCCCGAGAAGTGAGTTCAAAGGGGAGAATGTTCTATTCTTGAAACAAGTTTTCATAGTTCCCTTGGAAGCATTGCACAACCGGGTGTTGAGGTGACGGAGAGATTCGTCTGGATGGGTGGCATGGGGAACATGGGCAAAGGATGAATGAGCTGCCGAAGCAGGGAATTGTTGGAGATGCTGATGGAGACGATAAAAGTTTGGCAGAAGAACTTGTCGTCATTTGTAGCTGCTGCTGTTGGTGTATGGTCTCGTAGGAACGCTTTCTGGACAAAGGAGGAAGAATCTGCAGCTGTTGATGTCTGTTGAAGGCTCACACTGAGACTTCTGACCTCTTCTTGGATGGAGGACAAAACAGTCATTACCGTGGAAAAGGCCTTTTGATATCGCCGTCATTATGTGATCAATGATCTTTCTCCTTACCCCCCCCGACAGCCATGTTATTACCCAAATGGTTGACCAAACCAATGCCCTGTATTCACTTGGCAATGTCTAATCTCAAAGACTTCATTTGGGGAATTTACTGGAGTAACAAAACTCAGTAATAAAAATTAAATAAATAAATGAAAGCACAAGTACCCCATGTCTACACAAATCTGAGAGTAAGTCTCTATTGATAATAATTGCCTTGAAGATTTACAAAAATTCTGAACGGCAAACCACATATTCGAAAGACCCCATGCAAAGCAGACATTTAAGCACTTAATTGTCAAATGCGAAGCCTTCTCACCTGTACTCACTCAACAATGCAAGGCCGCTTTGTCTTTTACGATATTTTTTAAAATGTTGAGAAATGTCATCATTTTCGTGTGCTCTGTCGTGGCATTACTCTTATCGATATCGCTAATTGAACAAGTGAGCATTTAATTAATGGTTTCTAATTACCTTTGCTTTATTTCGACAACAAACATTTGATTGTCATTACGCTAGGATTTTAAACAAACTAAACGTGAACGATCACATTTAACACAAATTATAATTTTAGAAAATAGGCACGAAAGTCCCTATTTTGGTGTGGTGGACACCGTTGTTCCATGTTGATAAGTCGATAAATTGTGGTGAGCTTGAATGCATTGTTACTAGCGATCGAGGACTTCAACCACATTATCAATTGAAGGTTTTGAAATTTACTGAATCTAATTCATTAAATTAGTTTATGTCCAAAAATTGAATATTATTCTATTTCTAAAATTATCAATCACTAAGGTGTTCCTTTTTTACGGGACGTTCTTCGATATCGGGGATTTACCACTCCCAAGGAAGCATGATTGGGCGTTGTTCCATGAAGAATCTCCAAAAAACAACCGATTTCTGTTCTCTCATGATTCCGTTTTAAACCTGTTCAATTACACTTCTACATTCGGGAGACATTCGGATTTTCCAATCACAGTCTTCCACCTCGATTCTTTGGAAAAAATAAAAAGCAAAATCGTTTGTGCGATTCAACGTCAATGTTTAAAACATCAATTGTAAGATTGATTAAATTATTATTTGAAGCATCTGAAATCAGTTTCTTATAAGAATGAACTACTCAAGCAAGGAAGAACGTCTTTGATTTCCTATGTCCACAGCGACTGCTCGCCTCCCTCCGATAGAGATCATCTCGTCCAAATGATCCAAAAACACATTAAAATTGATTCGCTTGGCAAATGTTTGCACAACAAGGACCTACCCGATAGGTAAGCAGTTTTTGTAAAATGTTGATTTTTAAATCCTTCTGTACATATATTCAGTGGCGGATTTATGAGGGGGGATAGGGGAGGGCTATGCTCCGTCATTTTTAAAGTCTAAAAAAAAGCTATAAATCCACCGATAAATTTTGTCCTACACGCTGACACATAACACCTGCACAAGTGCGTAACAACCAGATACATGTATTTCAAGTTTGAAAGTCATAAGTAAGAATGTTCCCTATAATACTATTTTGCATATTTTACAGGTTCTACTCGTTAAATTTAATTGAACTTTTATAGGATGTTTGTATACAATGTCTTGTATGAAATTGAGTAATATTGAACTTATATTTAACGGGTAATCAAGAAACTGTGGTGTGCCCACACTGAGTGACCCGTCAAAATAGCCCTGCGACAATTTCAGGAAATTTCAAGTGGAAGATTTATCGTATAAAATATTATTAGGATTCCAGCTAATCTCTTAGTTTCTGTTTTCCCCATCCATTAGATTTGTTGGCTTTTAATATAACATATCGATTGACAAGCAGCTGTACAAAGTTAATCCTCTAGAACGTCATCAGAGACCTACACCGAGCACGCCAAGAGAAAGACCGTCACGGCCATGGACATGGTCCTCTCGAGAGGCAGGGTCGCACTCTTTAAGGCTTTGGGGGTTAAGCGCGTGTCTCTCTGGCACAGTCAAAAAATAAATTACCATTCAAATCACATCGGTTCCTCAGTTCGTCTTTTTTTTTATCTTTCCCTGAGTTCAGGTTGCAATGTGAACAATGAAGAGTTTGATCTGGAGTTGCAATTTAATGTAGTTTATCGATGGTTAAGTATGTGAAACTAAATCAACGTCTTCTCACTCTTGTTCAACACAGAACCTCTCGATTATCTACGCGGAACCGTATATTGAGCTGTTTTGATGAGTTTTATTTTTTGACGGTGTCGTTTTGTCGCTGGGCTGTTTTGATCGGCGATTGTCATTTTATGTTTTCCTCTTAAAAATCGTTATCGTTAAATATGTCAACTAAAGGACGAAGAGGTGACAATATCTTAAATTTCATTCAACCAGGAGAGAAAATGTCACCATCTGAACCATCTGTTCCTAGAACATGCGGCAGACAAGCCATGAAGAGCAACATATCAAACAATGATCCCGTTGCTTTTTATCGACAATCCGTTTTCATAACATTTCTTGATAATATAATTCGAGGACTTCAAGAGCGCATTAGTCCAAGACACAGTGACATTGCATTGGCGTCTAAGTTATGCTGAAATATCCTGAAGCATTGTCCAGTGATCAGCTAAGGTGATCAACTAAGATGGTTGCAAACGCTTTTACAGTCTTGCCATCGACACGTGGATTACAATCAGAGTATAAGCGATGAGTAAAGTGGCATTAAGATAATGATGTTGGACTTACAACCTCAAATTTTGTTAATTCTCTACGTTGAGCAGACAATGATTTGTACCCAAATGTTAGAATGATTCTATTCATTTCGGCTATCCGACCATCCACAACAGCTAACATTGAAAGAAGTTTTTAGACTCTCAAAAGGTTACAAACTTATCTTCAACTTACGATGCCGATTAACCGACTGAACATACACCAAGATATTAAAATTCCAGCATAGACAATAGTTGACAATAGACAGAAGCAATTTTAATTAATCTATTAATATCATATCGTCGTGCACTTTTATAAAAACTTTTACTATGAATAAATTTGAATGTATAAAACCTGAAATAATTTTTATACTACAATTTTGTAATGGTTTAAGTACATATTCATAAGCAGAATGGCTGTAAAATATCCGCTGTAGAATAGTTTCAGCAAGCGGTTTAGGGGGGATATTTTCCAGTATTTGGAACCCACAGCCAAAATGTTCTAGATCCGCCACTGCCTATATTTAAATTTGTGTTTAACCTTCTCTAATCTCTTCTCTATTTTAATTCTTCATTCTGTATGTCTTAGCAAATTTCTAACAATAATATTTTTAATTATTATTGTTTATTATAAGATCGAATATATGAAGGCTGACCGAGTACAATAAATTACTTTTTGTGATTGAAATTTGCTCTAATTTGTTAAATTCTTTTAACAAATATGAAACATTAGTTTGTCAGATCCAAAGACTGGTGCTTCTAGCGAAGAGTTCTATGAGATCTTGAGCGGGTACAAGTTCGCCCTCGCAATAGAAAATTCATTGTGTGAAGATTACATAACTGAAAAATTTTGGAGGCCACTTCAGTTGGGAACAGTTCCAATCGTTTTTAAATCGTCCAAAGTTCAGGTAAGTCTGCCATTATCTGCTATTATGTCAAGTACAGGGACGCCGTTTAAGTTATTTTCAGGCAGGCAAACCTTCGTTCAGCTTTTCTAAATTTCCATAAAATTAGCTAATGTTAATCAGCTCACAAGCACCAAACTTAAGATATCCCAGTCCTCACCACTTCCTCCGAAATGACTTCCTTGGCATTCAAATTTAGTGCACTCACATGTCAAACACTTATTTCTTTCCATGATAACAATTGTTTCAGGATTGGATGCCAAGCAACAAATCGGCTATATTTATCGATGATTTTTCAACTGTAAAGGAGCTGGTAGATTTTATTCTGTTCTTGAATTCAAACGATTCAGAATATGAACAGTATTTGCAGCACAAAGATCTGATAACAAACGAAAATCTCATTGAAAGCGTGAAAAATCGTGCCTGGTCACGTGATGGATCCGGTCAAACGAATATATTCGAGTCATTTGAATGTTTTGTCTGCAGGAGTATTCACGAAAAAAGGTCTCAAAATTTATTTCGACGAGCTGACCAGTCGCATTATAAATGTCCGCGCCCCCAGGTGTTTGCTGATGTTCCTCCAGGAAACTTGACCTTGGTATCTTCGAAGTCATTCTGGGGTGAAGAATTCGATTCTTCTGAATGGGTCGCGAAGATTTTTCAAGAATCTTTAGAAAAACAAAAGCCAATTTCCAAAGATGAAATAGAGCTGATGGCTAGAAATTTAAGATTCGAAAAGCGTTCTGACCTTAACTAAAACTAGGCATTTTACAATAATCTAAAGTTAGACTATTATCTATTATTATACATTATTTATTTACATGGGCGCAATGAAAGAATCCTGACACTGCCTGGAAATCAAGAACAAGCAAAAATAAAAACAAACGAGATGAAGAAGCAAGATATCTACTTTTAAGATATTACAGACATTTTTATTTTTTAGCTGTTAATGTAACATTTATTTTGGAATTGCTCAATTAAATAGATTAAAGCATATTTCACATTCGTATAATTTAAACAAATAGGAACTTTTAATTTATAAAAAATTGTCTGGAATCATTTAAAATTCTTAAGTACATTCTTAGACGATGACTATGACGAGTAGGATAATAATAAGTGTATTTATGTAACATTTGCATTAGGAGAGCTAATTTTTTTTAGTTACTTATGGTTCCGACTCCCATTAGTAAACATGTGCGTGCATCTTGAGAGCTCTCACACATTTGAATGTTTGTACCTTCTCGGATATCAACATATATATATTCTACGGAAGTATGAGTGCTGTAATGCAGAGTTCAAAACTCCAAAGAATTCTAAAGAAGTAAATATTCATTAGAGTCTATCAAAACCATTGTCAAAACTCTCAGGAAGGCTACTGAAGATGCAGATGGAATGACGAGGAATTTCATGTGGTGGAAATGTTGGAAAGCAACAAAGAATTAGGTTCACCAATACAAAACTCCATAAACAACTTCCGAACCTAACATTAGCTTCCATAAAACTAATCTCCAATAACAGGGCGGCAAACTTCGCTTAATATCTTCATCCAACATTCGCCGAGTAGGGATCGACCGTATTATTATTTATTATTGTTTATTAAGATTTATCATGAATTATTAATAACAGGCGTCGGTAGACGAGTGATTAAAACTTTGGCCTTGGTACGACTCCATTAGGAATTAAAATCCCAGAGCTTTTATAACTAATACCTGGCGATGATGATCTCTCAAATGAGAGATTTTATGATAACTTTGATTCAGACATGGAATAGACGTTCTCATTTAAAAAAAAAAGCGTATAAATTTCTATTAAGTGATTTAAATAGCCCGGCGATGTGTCTTTAAAATAAATTAATTTGTATGAGTTGAATACATTAACCGATAACTGATTTCAAATTTAATTAAATGATATTAGTGGTTGAATGCGTTGAATGACCGTTTTGAGTTTAATTAGTATCAGGAAATTTCATTAACTGGAAGATTAATCGTCTAAAATATTAATAAAATTCCAGCTACTTCCTCAGTTTCCACGGACTTTTCAAGTCGGTATTTAATGTAAATTATCGATTGACAAGCAACATATGCAATCGCCACTTAGAGAATTTACCAGACACTCATTAAGTCACGTCGTTTCCTTTGATTGTCTATTTTCTTTTGATCCTTCCCCGAGTTCCTGATGCAATGTGTACAATGAAGGGTTTGATTCGGAATTGGAATTTAATCTATCTTATCGACTGACGTACAACATATCCGAGCCACACCAAGTGATTCATCTTACCAGACACTCATTACGGCTAGAGATGTGAGCGTGAAATATTTCAATTGTTTTATTACAAAATGTTTTGTTCTTTTTGAAATATTTCAACACAAAAAAAAACATAAAAAACAAAACAAAAACAGCCGCTATAATCGAAAGAGGTTTAACATAACAATTATTTATAGTGGTTAAAAAGACCTGGATCTGTGTAATAACCACTCTTTTTAGTCCTAATAACCGAATTTGATTAAGTAAATCTTAAATTTACCTACTGTGTCTGCATGGATGGTTTCCTTATCTAGTTTATTCCATAAGGAAACCACCCTTGTCCTGAATTAATTATTTTTTAAGATTTCCGAAGCCTTCCTATATAATTTACAATCGTGCTCTCTAGTAGAAGCAGTTTTGTGGCTTCGACAAACTGTTCAGGTAAAAGGCCTTCCCTTCCTTATAAAATTTTGAATGCTTCGATAAAGTCCCCTCTATTTCTTCTTTTTTCCAGAGTAGTTAATTTACATCTACTTAATCTTTCCTTGTAACTTAGCTTTCAAAAACCTTCTATCATCCTGGTTGCCCTTCTTTGTAATCTTTCAAACACTTCTACATCCTTTCTCAAATGAGAGTTCCACACTTGCACACAGTACTCAAGATGTGGCCTTACTAATGCCTTATACAATCTCAGTATTACATCCTTGTCCCTCATCACTACTTTTCTCTTTATCATTCCAAGTATTCTGTTTGCTTTTTTAGCAAGTTCCATGCAATGTAGAGATGCTTTTCAATTGTTCTGCATTATTACCCCAGATCTCCTTCATAGTTAGACTGCTTCAGAATGCTTCCTCCAAACACATATTCAACTTTCGTGTTTCTGCATCCCATATGCATAATTGAGCATTTGTCTATGTTGAAAAGCATCTGCCAATCTTCTGTTCATTTGAATAACTTGTTAAGGTCTTCCTTAAGTGTATCTGAGTGTATCCAGTGTTTCAGTGCATATTCATTTATCCAAAATGATAAACGGAACCGACTCACCACAAACGAGGCTGGAAAACTGGTTTTTATTCCCCAAAACTTAAAGCTGTAAGCTTCTTCAGAAGGTAATTACAACTCCGAAGCAGAAGACTAAGAATCTGATAAGGATGAAGACAGTGAATTTGGTGAAATGGACTCAAAACTTGATTTAAATTAACACTGTTATTCTAGTTTTGTATCGTTTTTTACTTATGTTGTAATAAATTTGTTTAACTAATCATGAACTATCACTTTTCAACAAATTAAAAAAAAAAACAAAAAAACATAATTAAAAAAAAAAACCATAAAAAACTCGGAATATCTCTAATTACGGCACGCCTGTTCCTCAGATTGTCTAATTTCTTTTGATCCTTCCCTGAGTTCATATTGCGATGTGGATGATTTGGAGCTGCAACTAATATAACTTACCAAAGATTAAGTATGTAAATCCAAACGTCTTCATACTCTTTTTCAACACAGTACCTATCGATTATCTACACCGAAATGCTTATAATCTCACAAATTAAAAATACAAATTTGATGTGAATAATTTACATTTAATTTAGCTTATTAATTTTTTTACAATAAATTGTTTTTGTTGGAATGATTGTAAAATTATATTATTGTCTCAAGGAAATATAATTACAATACAGCGTCTTTGGAACGCTAGTCCACTATAGTATATAGTATTATGATTGGGAAATAAAGTCCGGTTGCTTTGCTATCTTTCTATCTCCCTCTCTCTCTCTCTCTCTCTCTCTCTCTCTCTCTCTCTCTCTCTGATGTCTAGTACATAACAATTGGCGACGAGGATTTTGACGAATTTACGCATTGAAAATGACGGATCCGATCGAGAAACTCCTTCAGTTTATGATTGTGAGGGACGAGAAATATACGGAAGAACGCCGACAGGAAGAAGAAAAACGTCGTGAAGAAAGCAGACAGGAAGAACAAAAACGTCGTGAAGAGATGTTGATCAGAGAGTTGGGTAACCAGAAAGGTAAATCCGATGTTCTGTATCACAACGTTTGCAAAAAAATCGGAAAATTCACGCATGATCCGGAAGCGAACAATTTCGAGACATGGTTCCAGAGATTTGAAAGCCGTATTTCAAGCCAGAGTTTTCACAGGGACAGTGAAAAGGTTGACCTGCTGGTTTCTCTGTTGGACTCGAATAGCTACGCACAATTTTCAGCGAGGATTTCGCCAAAGCCGCCGTTAGAGATGAGCTGGGAAGAACCCGTAAAAGTCCTGAGAGACTTATTCAGCCCGAAAAAGACTGATGTCATTCAAGGCTCAGCTCAGTCTATTGCTGTTTATTAATAAATTGGAAATATGATCGCCCCGGGCGGCAAGAACAGTTCAGAGGCGTAGCTAGGGGGGGCAAGGGGGTACATATGTCCCCGGGCGCCAAGATACAGGGGCGCCAAAATGAGGGTTACCTAATTTTTGCGACATTGGTAAAACAGGTCACACTCACAAGCTAGCCAACAGCGGCGGCTGGAGCAGGGCAGATATGAGCCATCGTCTGATACGTCTGCCATCCAGACCTGGTTTATGCTTCTGCCAGTTCGGTGAACTCAGTGAGCCCACCACCACTGCTGCCAGTCAGGATACGGATTCTGCAGTGGCTACTACTGTAATACTACAGTGTTGTTGACGAACTTATTGTGGTTTAAAACGGATTACACTCTATTAAGGTATTTTAAAACTTTTTATCAGAGACTGGTTGTGATTGTTCTAATATAGACAAAGATAAACAACATTCGTGAAAGCGTGAAAACGTCAAAACAATTTCTGAAACTCCCATTGGTATCAGGCTAACGCAAAGTTGCACTGCAGCGAGCGCCCCCACCAGGCTTGGACTGGGCCGGTGGCCGCCAACTGCCAAAAGAAAGTTATTATATTTTTAGTTTTAACTGAAATTACCGTTGATTATATGATAGCTTCAAATAATAGTTTGTATTAAAAATCAAAGAATCATTTTTAGGTTATATCGAGATATATTCAAAAGATGCTGCAAGCCTAGAGAAAGTCATCGTCGAGAGACTGAATTCTGATGAGATACCTCTAGCCGACTGTCGAGCTCAATGTTATGACAATGCTTCGGTGATGACTGGGCATATATCTGGCCTTCAACAACAAATATGTGACAGAAATCCTACTGTTCGTCAACTGTGACAACCACAGCTTAAATTTAGCAGGTGTGTATTCAGCTAAGCAAGATCCTGTTGTCGTAACTTTTTTTGGAACACTTGAAAGCATATATTCGTTTTTCTCTCATTCAACAATTCGTTGGGAAGAATTAAAAAGAGCTCTTCCCATAACAGTAAAAAGAGAGTCTGAAACACGCTGGAGTGCACGATCTGAAGGTGTTAAAGCTATCCATGAAGGACTGGATGAACTAGTTGGATTGCTGGAGCAATTATCGGAAGACTCCACTATGACACCTGAAACTAGAAGTGGTGCACAGCAGTTACTGGCCTGTATATTGAATTTTAATTTCATAGTTTTATTACACTTCTGGAATGTCGTTCTTGGAAAAATTGATCGTGCACAGAAGCGCCTACAAGATCCTACCATAAATTTCAAGGAAGCTGCGACTGATATTGAATCTTTGGAGCAAGAATTTATCAAGCTTCATGATGATTTGAGCCTGGCTGCGGTCGAAAACGCCAGAACAAAATGCACAGCATGGGATATTCCGGTAGAAAGAAGAATTAGGCGACGTAGGAGAATGCCTGGAGAACTGGCAAGAGATGCAGGACTCTCATCAGAAGAGGAAGTAATGCGTGTTATGAAGAATGTGTTCGATCGTCTTCAACAGGAGATGTCAACACGTTTTTCACGACTCAAAGACCTGAACACAAAATTTGGATTTCTGCTGGACGTTAAGACTCTTCTGACATCTGACACAGATGAAGATGAAATTCGTCGAAGTTGTGGAGATTTTGCAACTTTCTAAGACACGGACATTAATGGCTACGAACTCTTCACCAGAATGCTGCTGAGAAAGCGAACTGAAACTCTACCAGAAACTCCTTTGGATCTCCTTGGTTTTATTGTGCTTTATGGAAGCGACGTATTTCCGAATTTTCGAATTTCACTACAAATTTCGTTAACAATAGCGGTTTCAATTGCAAGCTGTGAACGATCATTCAGCAAATTGAGTTATTGATCAGTTTGCAACTGTTAAATCAAGAAAAATAAATCTATTTTAAACACTATTAGACTACTATGCATGTAAATCATCTTAGACTGACTGACTGGGTGACTGATGCGCTACTATTTGTAGAATGGTTTTTCACTTTTAAATGGATGCCTTGTGCCATTAAAATTTGATTTTTATTTCAATTTCAAATTTAGTGTAATACAGTAAGATTAAATATATAGACATGGAAAAGGGCGCCAATTCTATAGTTTGTCCCCGGGCGCAAAATACCCAGTGGTTCGCCACTGTAATGAATCAACCAATTGAGATCACGGCTGGCTATGCTAGAAGACCAAATGCAACAACGTCACAGACATTCGAATGAATAGACTGATGGGACAATTAGAGAGTGCAACAGATAGTGTTGGGCTGAAGATAAAATGCATGAAACCCCATGCAAGCAATAACTCTAGGTAGTCAGTACAACACCTTATGTCAAATTGCAGTCGGAACGAATCCTAAAATATTGTTCTCAAAGTTTGATGATATTGAGGTTTTTGTTGTCGTGTATGTGCGCTTTTTGGTTGCCAGTCTTGGCAATCTTTCAATAAAATACATACTAATATATTGAAATGATTGAAGAATCTAAAATATTAATTAGTATTACTATTCGATTCAATTTGATAGATTTGACAGAAGTGTAGATATCTTGCAAATTTGAACAGCGATTTTAACAGTAAATTTTAGATTGCGAATATAAAAACCTTGTAATTGTATTCCAGCACACATTAATATGTTGTTTTTCAATTGTGTAAGGGTAATTTATTGCAAGCAGCACAAAATTATAATTTTGTATTTCTTGCAACTATGCAAGATTAGGTAATCAAAAGATCTAGGGAATGAAGACGTTCACTTTTAGTAATTTATACCTTATGTTTTTGAGTGAATGCTTGTTGGTTGTTCGGCTATATTCTAAATTTATTTTTTTACTTTTTGATATTAGATTAACAACGGTAAGTTTGCTTTTTAATCTTCCAAGGCAGCTATATCGCCTTTCAACTCTAATTTTTTTGCGTAAGCGTATTTACGCACTTTAATGAATTTGACTTTTTTATTTTTAAAAGCACAATGCAGAATATTGCTGAACTACTTCAAAGCAGTAGTTTTGCTCTATTAACTATGTTACGTTCAAGGGGCTAAATTATTTTTAGCTTTAAGCCCTATTGTTATTGGGTTTATTTAAGTTATTGCTATGAATTTATGTGATAATGCTAATTAAATTGGCTTACTTTAATTCATTTTGATATGTTCAGATTTAAAGATAGTTTTTATAATTATATTCAGACAGATGATTTATTTGTGTTCCCACTAAATGGCACTGTTCACTAAGTCTTCCCAAGATCCTCTTTGTAATGGTCAACATCAAATTCTTCAGACAAATGAAGAACAGATCAACCAAACATTTGATGAATATTGTTCTGCTAATACCTTTAAAACGATATTGAAGCTTTTTGACGACTTATGTCAGAAAACTGGCATATCTCAAGACCAAAGTCATTTGATATACAATCTGATAAAAATTAATATCAAATCATGGAAAGCTAAAAATATTTGGAGCAAATTAGACAAGAAAATGTCTGGATGGGAATATAGTGATGGAAAAGCCTGCATTAATACAAAGGTTAAGTAACTTTCAGATGCTTTTGTTTGTTAGCAAGTAATTAGTATTACATTGTTTAGGTATATATGCAGGTTTTGCAGTCTCACTTTTAAAACAAATTCTTTACAGTATTAGGCAAAAGGCTTTATATTATGTAACATTTTAAAGCCTGTTAACTTCTACCTCCTAATTAAGTGACTGACCACATAAAATCAGCCTGATAATTGTATGATGGACAGCTCTGATCTAACAATAATATTAATAATAGCTGATTTATGTGCATAGCATCAACTATGCTGTATTAGTATGAATGCTTGAACAAATGTTGCACAAAGAAAATGGGGTATAATTTTACTTTGTGCATTTATCAACCATAAATGGACCTTTCTCCTGGTAATAGTTAGATCAATGTCTGTTACATTATTAGATGATTTGGTCGGTGCCTGCAACAAAATGAGCATTAACCATTAGACCGTGGTCTTTCTCCTAACTTTATTTTTCCGATAGCATTTTGCAGAGTAACAAACAAAAAAATGCTTTAAAATGCCCTTGAAAAATTCACCACCCATAGAAACTCAAAGTTCAAGCTCATTTGCAGAATAATCTAAAATTAAATAAACTTATCTTATTGACAACAATGTCTATTCTATATCTATATAATAAATATATAAATATTCTAATGGTTCTTATTTCAGTTAATTTGGCTTACTCTGAGATATTGTCATTCTAGAGTTAATGGCTGAAAACCTACATTAATTCCTGAACATTTTCAAAGTTATGATTTTCCTTGTTTTTATTTTAATTAAATGAACGAGGTAGTGAGTCGTGCGCGATAATTTATTCAATGGATTGTTTCTGTTAATGGTTGCAAGGACATTTCCAAGCATTAGATGTATGAATGTATTGTAATGCATAAACAACCACAAAGCTCTTCTTAAGGCAATCAACTAAATTAAGTTATAAATTTTGGGAATATTTCTGCCTGTGTGTTGCTGCATGACAACCGAGGTGACTATAGAAGGTGGACTGCATGAAGCAATACATAAGTTGCTTTGGCTGGAACAAAACTAGGTGAACTTATTGGTTGTGTTAAAAATGTTGAGAATGTGATATTGGAAAAGTATTTAGAGTTAAATGAAAGTTGTGCTTTAAAATATTGTAAAGAAGAAAGGACCAAAGCAGGACAATAATTCTGTTGTGGATTTCATGTTAGATCTCATTCAGGGGCATGTGATCACACCCTAAAGAGAGTCAATATTTCACAAAGCTCAGTTGGAATCCAAAAAAAGAATGAGCCAAATATATTTTTTATATATCTCTAAACAAAAAAATAAAAGGTTGGTCTTAAGCTCAAAATCTTTAAATAAAGATTGGTCCTATAAGACTTCAGTAAAACAAGTAGCCAGTTCCTAGAAAAATTATTTAAATACAGAGAGAAAATTGAGATTCAAAATCAGATTCAAAATATTGCAGCCTTGATTTAGAATTTATGAGGGATTCTTGTGATGTCATTCAAGGCTCAGCTCAGTCTATTGCTGTTTATTAATAAATTGGAAACATTTCAATTTATTTTTATAGGTTCTCGTCATCGGTTGTGGTCCCTGTGGTTTACGAGCGGCCATAGAAGCTGCCCTGTTGGGTTGTAAAGTGGCCATCGTCGAGAAGAGAGATGGATTCACAAGGAACAACGTCCTCCACTTGTGGCCATTTCTAATCCACGATCTTAAATCCCTCGGAGCCAAACATTTTTTTGGAAAGTTTTGCTCAGGTTCAATCGACCACATAAGTGAGTTTAATGTAATTTTATTGTTTTTAACATTTCTAATGCTAATTGCTCATTTATTTTGGATAATACCAAATTTAAAATAAGGATAATTTAGCTCTTTAGAAATATATTATATTTTAAAGTTATATTTTTATATTGGTAAATTTATTTGATCATTATTGGGTTGAATTAAATTATATACATTCAAGTTAGATATATATTGATATATATTTATAATAGGTATTGCATATGTATTAACTGCATTAAATTCGATCCTATAAGTATCCAATAATTTTACCACAATATTAACAAAACGTGATCATTTCTTTAAATTATGTAATTCGGCCATAATGATTGAATTCATTGTTGACTAAAATGCAGGCATAAGAACACTTCAATGCATCCTTTTGAAAGTTGCTTTGATCCTCGGTGTCACGGTCCATGCGGGAGTTGAATTTTTGACATTTCTTGAACCTGATGGTTCTTCTAAAGGATGGACTGCTCATGCTCATCCAAATGATCATGAAGTTTCACAATTTGTTTTTGATGTTTGCATCTCTGCTGATGGTAAAAGAAACACTATGCCAGGTATTATTGTTATTGTTACATTTATTTATTTGATAATAGTCTGTTGCATAACAGAGATGATTTGGACTTGTTATTGTTATAAAATTATTATTATTATTATTATTATTATTAGAGATGTTTTCAAAATTATATACAATTTTCATTTTAATTGGTGGAAAAGGATTATCAGTTGTATCGGTTAATCGATGGATTTTGTTTAATAGATGGATTTGTGCATGTGCAGATGTACCTGCGATTTTTATATATGCTATCTTGTTGTCTCATCCGCCAGCTTCAGAACTATGTCTTCTAAATTTTGTGAAAATGCTGACATCATCAATACTTTTATGCTTAAAGATGTCGAACTTTGTGCCCAAAATCAGCATTTGTGGGAAGTTGTAATTAATTACTTTATTTTGCAAAAAAGTGCTGCTGAAAGCTATTGTATTTTATTGGATTTTATGGAGACAAAGAACATCCAGGTCAATCGAAAAAGTTTGAAGACCAAATATAAAAAGTAAAATAAATTTACAGCAAGGTTAGGCATTGCCCAGCAAACAAGTTCTGATCTTAAAACGATAAGTGAGATTTTAAAGGAAGGAAAATGGGTGCCACATCAATTGAATGAAAAACCAAAAAGTCATCAGTCAAAAGTTGGTTCAATTGCACGAATGAAAGCATTTCTTGCATTGAATTGTAACTGTCGACGAAAAGTTGGTTTACTTTGAGAATACTAATTGCAAAAATTCATGGGTTGATTCAGGTTAGCCATCATCATCGACTGCAAAGCTTTGAAAAGAAGTCGATGATCTGCATTTGGTGGTATAGAGAAGATGTGGTTTATCATGAGCTTCTGAACCCTAGAATTATGGTTAATACTGCTCACTATAGATGACAAATGATCAATTTAAACCAGGCATTGATTGTAAAACAACCAGAATGGCCAGGAGACACATCAAAGCAATTTTGTTCATGATAACACTCCATCGCTTATTTCAAGACCAGTTAAAAACACATTAAAAGATGCTGCCTGGGAAGTATTAACCCACCTGCCACATTCACCAGACCTTGCTACCTCAGATTACCACTTATTCCAATCGATGGCACATGCACTTTCTAAACAGCTCTTGAAAACATATAAAGAAGTGGAATGGAATTTGAATGGTTTGCCTCAAAACAAGAAACGTTCTTTTGGGATGGTATCCATGAATTGTCTGAAAAATGAGTGAAATTTATAGCAATGTACATTACTTTGAATAAAGCACTTTTTATATTTTTCTTAAAATTATCTTGTTTGTTTAACTACAAAATCTGCATTATTAACCGGTACACCTATATAGTAAACAATATATAGGAGTTAAAGAAATATGAATTAAATAATGCTGATGCAGACTTTAAGAGGAAAGAGTTCAGGGGAAAGTTGGCCATTGCAATAACAGCAAATTTTATCAACCACAAGACAAAGGAGGAGGCATCAGTGGAGGAAATTAGTGGTGTTTCATATATTTTCAATCAGAAGTTTTTTAAGGATCTCAGTCAGGAGACAGGAATAGATTTGGAAAATATCGTTTACTATAAAGATGAAACACACTACTTTGTTATGACTGCTAAAAAACAAAACTTACTCATTAATAAAGTTTTGCTTCAGGTGAGTCACTTTAATACTTTAAGAATTTATTTGTTTGAGGAATAACAAGCCAATTAGCTCAAATTGCTTTTCAAATGTTTCATCTTTTTGTTGACAGGACTTTGATGATCCAGAAATGTTGCTTGGAAGTAATAATGTTGATCAGCAAGCCCTGATGCTTTATGCTACCAAAGCTGCTGAATTCTCAACCAACTATAAGCTCATAAACCTTGTATTTGCTCACAACCAGTACGGGCAACCGGACGTGTCGATGTTCGATTTCACTTCCATGTTTGCAGCCGAGAATGCATGCAGGGTCGTCGAGAGGCAAAGTCATAAACTTCTTATAGGACTGGTGGGAGACACGCTGCTGGAGGTACTCTTAAATTATGATCGATCGCAGAGCGAACGTAAGATTGCATTTTCGTTTTTCAGCCTTTCTGGCCGACGGGGTCTGGTTGTGCTCGCGGTTTCTTGAGCGCTTTGGATGCAGCTTGGATGATTAGAAATTGGTCCTTTCCAAAGATGAGTGTCCTCGATGTCATTGCTGAGAGAGAAAGCGTTTATCAGCTACTTTCCCAGACGACTCCTGAAAATCTTAACAAGAATTATTCTTCATACTCCATAGATCCCAGTACAAGGTTTGAATTCCAGACAAAGATCTGTTTGTGTGGGAGGTAGTTGAATTCAAGTGATTGTTGCTACTTCAGATATGTGAACTTGAATCTTCAATCCATCCATCCTCAGCAAGTGAGATGCTTGTTTGATGGCACAAATGTAGAGAGCACCAAGGAATCAAACAAAATCATCGACTTTACCAAGTTCAAACAATATGGTCGACTGCATTGAGCATTTCTACTAATCAATTGATTAACGACTTAGAATTTTTTATTGTTCATCACCAGATATGTGCGAGAAGTACAGACTCATGAGGTGGTGTCAGATGCAACTCGATTCTTACGAGAACCTCGTGAGAGTCGTCGACATGTATTCCTCTTGGAAAAATGGAATTGCCCTCTCTGCGCTCATCCACAGATATAGGCCAGAGTTGATGTTACTACATTATGATTTCGAGCTTTAGTTCAAACAATTTGATTTTAGAGCTGACCTCTTTTTTTGTTTTTACAGAGATGTCTACTCCCTTGACAGTAGAGTGGCACTTGGGAATTTAAAGAATGTAAGTTTATTATGAATGTATATTTATTATTTAGAATGTGTGTTTATTAAAGAATTTAACATTATTTTCATCTTGCATGCAGGCCATTACTATCTTGGAGAAAGAGTTTGGCATCATTGCAGAGTTTGATGCTGAAGATCTTCTGACAAGTGGAATTCAAGTTGAGAATCTCCTTACTTCTTATCTGATGCAATTCAGAGATGTTGTATCAGTCGATTGCAGTAAGCTTGCATCTCTTCATTTTTACTGCGGTAGTTTCATATTTAATAATCCATTTATACTGGGTATATTTTAATTAAATTGCAGCCCAAAAAAGTCAAGCACATCCAATGGCTTCAGAAAATAAGGTCAGACTTCCCGATGCACAATCCTAACTTATGAGCAATTGAATGCATTATTATTGAATGTAGCCTGAAGGAGAAAAGGTTTCTGGGATGAAAGAAAACAACTCAAGCATATCAACTACAACAAGCAATTTGTCCTCATTCAACGACAGGACAGTGTCTGCTATTGCTAAAAATTTTTCATTGAAGTCATCTGATAAGTCTTCAGAAAACTCTCAACTGGTGAATTTTTGATATTAAAAATATATTTTGTAAATTTTTATTTAATTTCAATCACCGATATTGCTAACAATTATTCCAGAGTTCGAACACGTGCCACGTCTGCGGATGTCGAGTTTATCTTGTTCAGAGGCTGATTGCTGAAGGCTTTGTCTTTCATCGGAACTGTTTTCGGTGTTCCTATTGCCTAACGAGCCTGCACAAGGACTACTATGCCTACTTCAGGGAAGAAAGTGAGAATTTTATAATTACTTAAATGATATTTTCTGCCAGCATACTTTGCAATAATCTATGACAACAAAATTGGGTCATTTCTTTCATGAGAAAATATCAAGTCGAAAATGATAAAATTTGGCATTTCAGTATCATGTCTTTGTTCTTATATGCTCTAATGGACAGCAGAGCTGACATACTGTGATAATATCCATTCAATTTTACTCATCAGTCCATGCTTTTGCTCTGGCAAATGTCCATCTCAAGAGCTTTTTAATTGCCATCTTTTCACAAATTTTATTTTGAAGTGGTGTGCTGGTAGATGCTTTCTGCTGTCAGCTTTACATTCTACTTTATCAGGGAAAGAATTCACTTAAATACTGGGTACCATTGCATTCAGTTTGAGATCACCTAAAGTGCTAAAATAAAAACTGAAACTATTTGAAAATAAGTATTATTTATTAATGTGGTAACACATGTAATTCTATAAAAGCTTAAATCCTATTTATCTTTATGACTTTTCAATTGCACGACCATCATTGCTGTCGTGTTCTTCCCCAGAAGTCTGTAACAGGTAGTCTCGCTGCTACCACTAATACCCAGTCTCCACTCAAAACAAAGGGATTTTACTATCTTTTATTTAAACAATAACAATCTTATCTGCAGCAACTGTGAATACTTGTCAGACAGGTAGATCACCACATCCCGATGTGATTAATCAAATAGTCCTAAACCAACAATGATTATCTCCAACAAACATTCTAAAGTCTAATGAAATGCACTCGAACTCCGATTATCTGATATGGGAGCAATATCAACTCAACCAGGACACACTATTTTAATAACTATTCATTTGGGTAAAACTCTCATTGATGCAGATGTTCTGACTAAATGAAAATTCTTGGGAAAATGTTAGGCAGAAAATGGAGTCATGCATTTAATAGAACTTGTTTATATCAGGAAGTAATTCACAAAATGAGAAAAACATGAAATGGTGAAGAATTTAAAAGATTGTCTAAAAATATAAAAAAAATTGTGACTGGAAAGTGGGCTTACGTATTTAGTAGAGCTTGCTTAATATAATTTCATAAGTTTAATTGCTTGTTCTTGGTGATTGCTCATCACCCATCTTACCACTCACCCTTAAATCAATGTATTTTTAGTTGTTATGAGAGAAATATTTATGTTCCACATCATTGCTCGTTTGCAGATCAATTTTTTTGCAAGCACCATTTTGGCCTGAGAAGACAAAGTCCAACACCTAATGCCCCTAAAAGTTTATTGCATGGTTAGTTACACTATAGCTAAATTTCATATATCATTTTTCGAAAGCACAATGCTCCACTCAATTATTTAGCTAATATGTGTTCTCTGAATGTATGCTCAAGATTCTGTGAAGCCAAGACATAGACCATTAAAGAAAACAAAGATTGCAGAGAGAGCAGAATATACGACAGAAAGCGAGATTGGTGAAAATGAGGATGACCAAGCTAGGCACAATCTCATCAGTCTATCTTCGGCTCCAAAATCCGAACCTGATGTGTTGGTTTTAGAATATAATAATAATAATGTAACAATAATAATAATAAGTTTATTTGTATAGCTCCATAAGCGTTAGCGATGCTCAACCATTTGCATAGCTTTTTTAGCTTTGTTGCTTTTGCCGTTGTTCGTAGGCAAGCTGCCCTCTGAGCTAACTCGCCAGATAATATGTTTATTCATAAATGCCATGAGCATCATTGTCGAAGGAGCTCTGCCCAAAAGTGATTATGAAATGACGTGAAAGTGCTTAAGCCAGTTTATGAATTCGATTTATTACAAAACCATTATGTATCTCCAATCAAATCAGTTCAACTTCTGAAGAAGAGTTACAGTTTCTGGTTGACGACATCTCAGATGAAGAACCTGATTTTGCCTGGGCACAAATTGCTAAACTATGTTCATCACAGCCAGATGACAGGGTTCAAATTGATTCTGTCAGACTCACTAAGGGAGCAATAGACATACTAAGAGATCAAGTAAAAACCACATCAATCGTTTCGCTGGAATCCACTTCGGAAGCCGAGACGGTCGGAGGAAGCGATGCCGATTGGGAGACAGATACCGAGATAGATGAAGATCGGAGCGGTCATTATTAATTCATTTTATTTATTATTTGATTCAATTTGTTGCGGTCGGATGGTAGGTTTATGGTGAATGTATTTGCAGAAAATGAGAAAAAATTCGTAGCAGAGCCTGTGGATAACGGCACCGAAGATAAAAAGCCCGAAACTGTTAAGTCCATTCACTTGTCTGCCATCTCGAGCAACAGGATGGCTTTCTTCAGCACTCCTGCTCAGCCTGTCAGAATAGATGCAAGAGTTTTCCTTGGTCTCGGTGATCAGGTGAATGGTCAAGAAGTCGTACAGCGAGGTGATCAAATAAAGCCAGGGCAATGCGATCCCGATTCTATAACCCGTGTAGAAACGATTCAAGGCGACGACAAGGGAAGGAAGTTCAAATCAAAACGAAAACCGAAAAAATTTACAAAGAAGCGCAGGAAAGAAGAACAAGTGAAGAAGAAAAATCGCACTCCATTGAGGATTGGTTCCAATGAAGTCAATTCTGTTAACAATGTTAATCTGTTAGAAAATAATATATCTTCCTCTCCTTCCTCTCCTGCTCAACCAAATGAAAAGGAGAATTTTCTTGACAATAACAATGCTGGCACTTTTTTTAGAAGTGACGTGGAAAATATCCTCACCGAGGAGCCGACCATTCGGCCTGGTGACACCGACGTGATAGAGAAAACGTCGGAATCGTTTTTATGTCCTGCAGCTAGCATCATTCACCTGAGTGGTGAATCTGATACCAACAAAGATCTAGTAACTGAAACGGTCCTCAATCATTCCTCAGATGTTGGCATATCAAACCTTAACAAGCAACATCTAGAGGAGGATGACGTCTACATTGTTGCTGCAAGCATTGTTGAAGAGGTAATCATTCAAGCCCAGAATGCTCTTGCATCAAAGTTCTCAAATTTTGATGATTATGCCTCTTCCACTGATGCTGATCCTGCCACAGTTTTGGATCCTTCTCATGGAATTGTCGATGTGTCATCTTCTCCTTCATCATTGGTTGAAGTGGAAAATGGTGAAAGCCATAAACCTGGGTTCCATTCTGAATCTTATGATGCTGGTGAAGGCAGGAGACTTTCTCACAGAAGTGCATCATATGACAGTTGCTTGAAACTTTCGGCTGCTATAGACAGCTTGCTCGAGAGTGTTGATACTAATGTTTCCCCTGCAAATTTAAATTTGGAGGCTGAAAGTGTTTCAAAATGGCAAGAAACAAGCGTTCATTCGAGAAGTAATGGAAGGACTTCAAGAGACAAGACTCTTACGAGCAGTGAGAATTTTGAGAAGCCTGTGTCCAAAGACAGCTTATCAATGAGTAGCATTGCTTCTTGCAAATCTCTTGTTTCTCCAAGCAAGTTCAGTGACGCCAAGAGAAGGTTTTTTTACGAACCAGCACAGCCTGTGAGAATTGATCACAAAGCATTTTTTGGAGAACTTGCTCAGAAGAATGACATTTCAAATGAAGCTCGATCGAAAGATGCAATAACAAAACATGTGCTTTCGAATGAATGGCAAATGCACCAGAATTATGATCTATTAGGTAAGCATTCATCAATTGAGGGAGGTAAATGTACAAATGAAGTGACTTCATTGAAGCAAACTGAGCCATCTTTTCATCTCGGGAATGGTGACAACATCTGCCAGAAAGGCAAGTCATTTTTCCCATTTTCTCCTTTTGATTCCTCAGAAGAAGTGAAACAGTATTCTGATGTGCTTGGTGTTCGCCGAGATGAATCCAAGGCCGAAGCAAAAGATAATTACTTTTCTGATCCAGAAACATCTTATAAACATGGACACAAAAATAGCAGCCAAACCACTGAATTGAGAAATAAAAGTATAAAACCATCTGAAGTTAAAGAGAAAAGAAGAAGTTTCTTATCAAAAATCATTCAATTGAAACATGAAAAGAAAGACAAGAATGACCCTCCAGCAACTGGCAGGCAGGCAAGAACTGATCCACAAGCATGCAATAAAAATCTTAATAAAGAAAAAACGAATTCCTTGCCTCTTGAAAAAAGAAAGCAAAATAAAAGAAAAGTATTTGATAGGGGTTTGGTCTTGAAGCATAAGACTCAAGGAGGTAGAAGTGAAGGGATGGGACAAAGCATGTATGAAGAAATGGCTCCTATAATGGAAGGAATCAAAAAGGTTCAGCAGCGGAACAAAGAAAAGAACAGTATCAAAGAACGTGTCCAGGATATTGCCCCTCCGACCACCAAGACTCCCACTTTAAACCCAGTTCCCCCAAAGGCAGATCGTAAGTTTTTTTTTAAGTTTTACTGCATTTGAGATAGCCATTTCATCGAGGAAGGTTTTTCGCAGTTGATGATTTTGAAACAGAAAGTGAAATTGGCGAAGAACGACTATCCCTTTGGAGCCTGCATTCTCAGGTTGGTGATATAAATTATTTTGGTTTGAACGAAATTATACCTAAATGCCGGCTATTTCATCAATAATTTTAATAATTAGAATGAGAAGTTAACAAATGTCTCCGAAGAAGAAAACAGTAGACAGCGCAAAAAACAGCTGAAGTTAGTCCGAAGAAAACACAAGGAGAAAGAATTGAGCCGGATGCACGCAGTGCAAGAGATTATGAACAAGTTGGAAGAGATTGAGATCCAGCAACAGCACGTTGAAGAGCGAGGAGTACAAATCGAGAGGATTCTTAGGGGAGAAAAGAATGGTTGGTGGCCAAAAAAAGATTCCTTCATCTTCTAAATTTCAGCCACTGAAATGAACTGTGATATTGTTTACTTTTTAGATTCTTTTTTCTCTTTTTATTTTATGAGATCCTTTTTTTTTAAATAAACTCAGTTATCGAGCATTAAATTTTGGAAAAATAAATAAAGATTTTTCTGTCTGAGATGTCCCTGTATTTGCTTTTATGTCAACGTCTGTCAACATTTTGACTTTTGAGTTGGAGAGATTATAGAGAGGTTACAGCCTGATTTTTGTTGTAATACATTTTTAAATAAGGTAAACAAAATATTTTGTTTCTTTCAGTGGTCTTTGTTTAACATATCTTGTGGGAATTGTACAAAATAAATGCTTATTTAAGAACTGTTTCAAATTTATTGCAGCTTTGTGGGGCATGTTTTATTTATTTTGTCATATTTTGGAAATTATTTTATTTCCTTAAGAGCAAGAGAAGCTTCTGGATGAGGTATTTTTGATCCAGGAATGGTTTAATGCCATCCAGGAGATGAATTTCCTCAATAGACATGAGTCTGAACTGATAGTCCAGTAAGTTTTCATCATTAGCTTTGACATTGTCTAAATTAATCCTATACAAATTTTATGACTATTTAAGAACTAAAGAATTGGAATTGGAGGATAAACAGTATCAGTTGCAGTTACAACTTCAAGAAGCTATGCTTCAAGATGGTTACATAGATTATATATGAATTTATTTAAACAACTGATTATAAAAGTTGAATTATCTGATTATTTTTTTCATTTGTATTGTATTTGTGTGCCTTATGCATCCTGATTGGATGTAAAGGCACTTCTTAATCAATCCACTATTTATATAGCACTTCCTGGCGGTGCAAGCTGGGTTGCGAACATGACATGTAACGACTGTTGCCAACTTCACCGTCGTTCGCAGGCACGCAACCCTCTATAGGGCGCATAGAGTTTGTGTGCAGCTCGATTCCGGAGTCGAGTTGTGCGTGATTGCAGCTCAAAGTGGGTGGTAAACTCTATCTAAGGCTAAATATGTCTACGAGTCCATCTGAGCAATTATTCTATGTCAAATTCAACCTTCCATTTGTCCCCAACATGTAAAATCTCTGTTATTATTTATTTATTTGTTGACAGACACAACTGACAGGTCAAGAGAGCAGGAGATCCTGCAGGAATTGGTTGATGTTGTTGAGAAGCGAGACAAACTTGTGCTGCTCTTGGAAGAGGAAAGACTAAAGTTAGTTATTTGATAGCACATTTTATTGAGGATTAGTTGAGTTAAAGACACTTAACCAATATTTATTTATTATTTGTATTTAAAAGAAGGAACTTGATTGTCAGAACATTTGTCAGGAGATTAATTTTATGATAAATTATAATTTAATAATTTAATCTCAGATCTATCATTGACAAACAAATAAGCATGTTGTTTGTGACTTAATTAGTGAAATAGTTTCAGTTCAGATGTGCCATTACATCAACAAGCTTAAATATTCACACCATGTTTATATTTTTTGTGTTTCATTAAGATAAAAACAGATGGCATCTATTGCTATTAAATGATTTCAAGCAAGGTGTTCAACTGGTGATTCAAGGGCCACATTTGGGATTGATAAATAACTTTTTTAATTTAATTTTACCTCTGCTCTATTTTTCATTATTTTATTACAGATATATTTTTATTTTTTTCTACTATATTGTATTAATAATATTTCTATTAATTTAAA
The DNA here is from genome assembly GCA_021613335.1 of Whitmania pigra. Taxonomy (NCBI): domain Eukaryota; kingdom Metazoa; phylum Annelida; class Clitellata; order Hirudinida; family Haemopidae; genus Whitmania; species Whitmania pigra. The sequence goes on from JAJTWR010000299.1 coordinate 3,812,771, forward strand.
CTATTTTTTTACTTTGTGGACACCCTGTATATTTATGTGAACTATAAATTATAAAATAAATCAACAAACTCAAGATAGTTTTTTTAAATTACAATAAAAATTGCCAATATGGACACCCAGATATAGGGAAAAATTGTATTACAAAAAATCCATTCTTGAAAAAAAATGTCCAGACACAATTACATTGCTAAATTATGAACATGTCAAACCTTAATAAAACCATACCTGAAATGATTCCAATAAAAATTTTTTAAATTATCTTTGGATTTGTGCTTGTGCTAGATTTCAAAATTCCCGTTTAGTCCTGTTACTAACATGTTTAAGTGACTTTTGATCGATTTTCAGTAGATTGTTAGCAAAAAGATATTGGTGATCATTTGAAAAGAAAATTGTGGTAATTTCTAATTATGAAAGAACTAATTCTCAAAACTTAGCAAGGATTTCTAAATTAGCTGACATCAGATATCGAACATCATCACAAGGAAAAAGAGATTAAAAAGAAATGGGAAGCAGAGGAAGAAGTCAAAGCAAATGAGTAATGAAGAGACAATTTCACTATAGGGAAAGGATAGCAAAGTGTTTGAATGGTGCTGCTTAGCTTGCTCCAAGAATCTGTGAGCAACATGTCTATTGCTGAAAGAGAGCTCCTTCCTCCAGACATGACTTTTCAGGAATTTGTTCTGTGGATGATGTGTGTGAAATTGCATATAACAATGATGCTTGTGTCAATGAATATGAACCTGAAGAAAGCACTATTGAATCTGACATCTGCAATTATTTCCCATCAAGAAGCCATTAACAAGACATCTGAGCTATTATTCTATGTCATATTCAATGCCTTTCTTAGAAGGCATCATTTGAATTATCCAGGAATCAGGACAAGATCTGGAAGGCAGGGCTGAGGGAAACAGAAGGATCAAACAAACTATTATCAAATGTTTTTTGTAATAATTTATAATAGCTGAGTATTTTCTTCTTATGCCTTGTCTACGAATGTGCTAAATTGTCTTCTAAGTAGTGATTTGTGTGAGTTTACAACTATATTTCCTATGGTTTAGTGCAGGTTAGCCATTACTACAGGGCAAAACTGCTCATTTTTTGCTGGAAAGTGTTCCTTTTATCAGTTTTTACTGTTGTATTTTTCTCATGAATTGAAGATGTTCATATCATGTTGATAAATTTGTTGAATACTTAAGAGGATTGTTGTGTTATATTGCCAACTTGAATTTACAATATAAATCTATAGAATTTTATTTTATGATTTTTAATATGCACAATTTTCTGTATTTTTCAGGCACAGGCAGTATGACAGGAATTTGCAGAAAATCATGGAGGAAAGGGGCTTCTTCCTTAACACCTCCGAAGCTAATTGCCTCTGAGTTTTCAATCATCTAAACTTTTGAAATGCTATGCCATATTTTGTTTTTTCAAATTTGAAGGCCTTTTCGATTTTGTTAATTTGATTGTAAAAATGATTTAATTATGTGCTGTCTGATCACTCACTTAATAAATTATTACAGAAATTGTTTCCATTTATTACTTCCAGTAATGAATTATTATTATTATTATTATTATTATTATTATTATATTATTATTATTATTATTATTATTATTATTATTATATTATTATTATTAAAACTTTAAACATTTGTATGTTTATTTTTTGTTAATTTCTTGTTGGCATGTTGTTTAGTGAGATGATTAAGGATGTGCCACAATGTTAGCACCTGCAGCATTTAACACCTGCTTAGCTTTTCACTTTTGCCACTAGTCAAGTCCCAAGCTTTTTCCAAAGCTTTTTCTGATGTTTGTTGATTTCCACTTGTGGGAACAATAAGACGTTTTTTCTTAGGCGTTTTGAGAGTTAGAATGAGAAAATATGGCACTTCTGTAGACTATATTAAGGCTTATTCTGTGTTAAATGTTTTCCATGAGTTTAAGTTTGGTTATGATTTTTCCGAATATAACATTTTATTTCACGCCATCGTGCAACTTTCGATCAACTTTTACTCTTCGTGTTTCGGATTTGTTCATTGCTCAATAATTTTGATTTTGTTTCGTTGCTCGAGTCCCTGCGATGTTATGACAGCAATGATTTGAATATGAAACAAAGGAATAAAGCCTTTATTATGGTGAGTTTGCCCTTTCTGATTAATAATAATAAAACTAGTAATAGTTCATTTATGTGGCGCCTTAAGCATAGCATCAGAGGCGTCTTGGTTCTTGGATAGATTTCTTGAATAGATGCTTGGAGGGCTCGAGTGCCGACTGGGACCGAATGATTGGAGGCAGGTTGTTCCAGATGGCGGGCGAGCCATGGAAAAAGCCTCGGCTGATGATCTGTGGACTGGTTGGTGAAAGTGAATTGTGGAGGATAAGCTATGATGATCAGGAATTCGGCGGTAGTAAATGAGATGTTTGAGGTAGGATGGGTCGAATGGGGCTAAGGTACGCTGTGATTAAAGATATATTGTAAGTGATTCGAAGATGTATGTAACCAATGTGGTTGCATTAGGACCTCGGAATCAAGAAGGACAAGTTTAGCTAATTTGTTTTGAATGCGCTCAAGGGAGAGGCAGAGGTGCCATAGAGAAGAGCTTTGTAGCAGTCCAGGCAAGAGGTCTAGAGTACGTGCAAGAACAGAAATCATATGGAGAGAAAGGAATGTTCGGACATGTCTGGTTGTCCAGATGAGGTGGTTACAGGATTTTATTATTGAAAAATCATATGGCCTCATATGGAGGAAGGACACGCTGAAATTTTGGAGAAAAAAAGGTTGGAGATAGGTCTGTAATTGGAAGGGGAGACAGGGTCAAAGCTTGGCTATTTTTTTTAGTAAGGGGGGACTTGTGTACACTTGAAGATGGAGGGGAAGATACCGGTGCTAAATAAAAGGTTAGCGAGTTTAGAGAGGATTAGAGCTAGGATGGAGCAGTACTTTTTGGAAGAGAACCAAGAGGACATATTTTGTTGGCTTTCATGAACTATCTATCGACTAGACAGGGGGGAGTGCTGAGAGGGGCATGCCTGAGAACTGCCTGGTTGGAAGGGGTTAAATTGGTGATGCAAAGAGGGTGTTAGCGATTGAATGATGAATGTTGGTGATTTTTGAGATGAAAAATGTGGTGAATGAAGTGACGAGAGACTAGCACTCGGCATCAGACTAATGCTGCTGAGGGTTGTTATGCAAGCATATGACCGTCCCATGGAAAGTGGATTGGCATTGGCTAAGTTCCTCCATGGTGGAAGACGCCATGGAGTTTAGGATGGCCAGCTTGGCAGCATCCTTTGTAGAATTGTTTGGCTGCTTCAGTGCGTTTACGACAATCTAGACCTTCAGTGTGTCCGCAGCGTTTGTCGCGGAAAAGCTCTAACTTCCTATTGAGGAGAATAGCATAATCGCCAGCGTCTAGGTCGCTTCACTGGAACTCTTCAGAGACAGAAGAATTTGGCCTAAACCATAATATTCCCAGATATAGATTCGTCTAGTTCATAATAAACCCGGGTATAAACTAGCCTAAGTTTTAACTCCGGGTTTACTATGACCTGTTACGCCGAGTGCTCGGATCAGCAGCTAGAGGCTCTCTTGTCAAATTATCATTTCGACGTGCAATGCCGGATGCCGGATCATCGACTTTGACGACTAACATATGTAGAATAAACTTTCAATAGCTAACTATAGATTTGCCTCATTATGTACGAAAAACTTTTTTCTTTAAGAAAAACTAGCCTCAATCTTGAAATGGTCTTGAAGTTCCGTTAAATCATTAATGAAATTTTAACTGAAAGTGAACAGGATATTATTTTGATAAGTAAGGGATAAATAAGCATTTCTGATAAATAAAAACCGTTATTTATTAGGAATGTCATTTTGCGTCTCACAATATACCGTTTGATTTACCTGATTTCCAACATAAAATTTTGTATTGGGGCCGACTTAATATTGTAGCAGACGATTGTTGTATACTTGAAATCTTAATATACTTATAAGTACAAATAATATTTTTGACAATTTTTAAGTAGCGTGATATTTTAAAACTTATAAAATAATTCTAAATATTTAATTCAGAATTTTCATAACTTCCTAACTTTAATTAGTAGAACTGGCTAGACACGCCTCAGTGCCGCTTCCGGTTCTGAGAACGGTGTGGTTGGTTGGTTCTGTTCCTGCTACCGAAGTTTTCGTTTTGTCTGCTGGTTGGTGCTGCACAGAATTATATTTACCTTTTGCTGTTTTTTTTAAGGCCTTAAAATGATTTTAAAATTTGCCGGCCAGATTTGTCGTCAATTACCAAACAGGATGTAAATTTCTGAGATCTGTTGACAACATCTTTGTCTAAATACATTGATTTTACTTTTTTTGTAGATTTGTTCTAATAGAATCGAATCAATAACTAGGGCTAACATACCTTTTTTAACAATTTTTTAAATGAAACTTTCAGTTCCTTGTGACCATGGCTGGGTGGGATGCTTACATTGACAGTATTGTTTCAAAGGGCCAGGATGAAACTGGAACTTCACACTGTGACAAAGCATGCATAATCGGCTTAAATGGATCTAAATGGACATCAGATGGCCACAAAAATGTAAGTTTGTAGATTTTAGTTTGTTAGAATTGTTCTAAACTTATTTAAAATTATCACATTATGATAGACTTTCTTATTTTATTTCTGATTCACATTTTTTTAAAGGCTTTAAAAGTCACCCAAGCAGAAGCCAGTGTAATAGCAAACTGTTTCAGCTCTAATAGCTTTTCAAACTTCCAGTCCAATGGGGTTATTGTTGAGGGGCAGAAGTATCAATTTTTAAGAGGAGAAGATGGAAAGTTAGTGCTAGCCAAGAAAAAGGGAAGTGGAAGTCTCACCCTTCAGAGCTCTAAGTCTGGTGTGTATCTCAATGCTGTCCGCTCTTTAGAATCTTGCACTATTGATATCTTTTGTTTTTAGCCATAGTTATTGCTCACTGTTCCGAAGGAAAGCAGCACGGCAATGTAAACAAGGCAGTGGCAGCCATTGCTGAATATCTTGAATCACAAAATATGTGAAGGATCTGTTCACAATCAAGTTGGCCTAGTAAGTTTGGTGATTGGTGGTGTATGTTGGTATTTGTCTTAATATTTGACTTTAATTGATTTTAGGATTTTTATGGAGAGTCTCAGAGGTGCCAGCTTGAATCATGGGCCTTTTGACAAAATATTGCTTCACAATATGACTTTAGAAGTCCTGCTTTTTGTTTCTATAAGATTTATTTAATGGATTAATCAAAATTACAAATTCCACTGTTTACATGCTGGTTTTTCTGTTTTATGCCTTTTTTACTTTCATTTGTAACCACTGTCACACTAGGACAGTGACCTCTGTTTCTAACCATTCCAGAATATAAAGCGTTCAAGTGGCTGTAGATTTTCAAAAAGCTTGTGATTTAGTTTTGGTTTTGCTATTTTGTTTGAGCTACTTTAATGGTTGCCTGAGTTGATAAAGTTGTAGAAACATTTAAATCAATGGATGGCAATGAACTCATCTTGCAGTAGTTCAATTTGCATATAAGGATGTTTGGGAGATACAATTATAGCCTCTGGACTAATGAGCAGCCTTTGAAAGCTATTATTTTTATCTAGCAGGAAGTAAGCTGATGAAATAAGTAACATATTGGCTTCGCAATGAGAGTTTGGATGGCCCATCAGCTTAGAGCTTCCTGAGGTGTTCCATCAGGCGGCTTTGTTTCAATTTTAACATCATCTAATTTGTGGAGATTCTGTGGCTGGATGCCACCAAATTCAGCCCGCCACAAATCATCTGAAAATGATGCTATGAGACTAAATCAGGAAGTTGGCTCTCCAGTTTTGTGAGCAAAGGCATAACGTTGTGCAATTCTTTGAATAAAAGTACTTATCCACCTTGATAACTTTTGCGTGCAATGAACGCCATTGACTTTAAAGTGCAAACCAAAGATAAAAAATTCATGGGCAAATTTCTCCAAGTTAACATTTAAAGAACACAATAAAATACAATTCAAATAAAAATTAAATAAATAGTGCTTTCTTCTGTCAATTACTACACCTGCAAACAAACTATCACAGAGATCTCATATTGATTCCAAATTTGATAACATCATCTATTTAGAAAGTAATCGACAAAGATCAGAACACGGCTCCTCGAAGTAGTTGTTCCCAAGTGTAGGATTTCACGAATAAATATCGAAGACGAATCCAAGCTGAATGAACACCAAATGATACACCACAAACAGAAAAATTTGTATATATCTATATACACATAACAATCACTTTTAATCAGAAGGTGCAGACAAGATATTTCAATCATCGATAAAGATGCAGCCTGGTCAATGCATCAATAGCATTCAAGCTGAGAGTGTGCCCCTCCTCTTAAGAGATTCCTCAAGAGAACTGAATACCTGGAGTTGCTCATCAGGTCTGAGGGAGAGTATTTGTTGCACTAACTTCATTGGACTCACAGTTCTGAAAATTAATAAACCCTCACTTAGAATACCTATGCTTCAGAAATGCATACAAGCAACACCAACTTGATAAAACTAGACAGATAGACATGCACAAAAGTAGCCATTAGCAGCTGACAATCAACTCTGTCCATAAAACCTCCATGGCCTGGTATGGTGTCACCAAAATCCTGAGAATAATAAATCATAAGTTTTCTTTACATTAAATGGACACAATATTTTTATTTGGGATCAATTATTAGCCATGTTGTGTTTTCCAATGATAACAATTTTTGTTATCTAACTAATTCCCTTCAATTTCAAGGGCTCAGAGGATTTAGTTAGTAAACAGCCTAAGCACTTCTTATGCTTGAGGCTGAACATAAATAGAGTTATTGCTAATTTATTATTGAGTTTGTAGTCTGAAGTTATGAATTTGATATACAATACCTTGATTTTGAAGGCCCTTTTAAAACCACTAGCAAAGAACCCTCCAAATGGCCCAATTATGGATGCAAAAACTGACATGGAAACAGAATGCAGCACGAATGGGTAAACACTGACAGTCTTCCAATCTCTTTGGAGCTAAAGAAGAAGCCACTGGTTTCACTTTAGCATTCAAGAAATAATGTTTCAACAAAAAAAGAAAATGAATATAATAGAACTTACAATAGATCCAATGTATTGTATGGGCTGAGGAATATTATAATGCTGAAGTTGGAAGACAAATGATCTATTGCATTCCATGGTGAGAGCTTCGGACACTTCATTGTACTCAATGGGACAAACAAAGTAATCAAACTGGACCAGGAAATAGGAAATCTGGAATTTGATCAATTTTATAAATGTTCTCCTTGAAGCCATTTGATAACATTATTTACTAACAATTATGCCAAATAAAACAGTTGAAAAAGCTCCACCAATGAAACCTTCCCAGGTTTTCTTTGGTGAAAGTTTGATCAAGGGAGTCCTTCCAAAGAAAAATCCAAATAGATAGGCCATTATATCATTACAAATTATCATGGAAACAGGAACCAGAAACCTGAATTTTAAAAGTTATTACAAAATTTGACTTCAGTTTTCATCGATGTTTTCATACCAGATGAGCCCCTCAAAAACATTTTGCACAATGAGATGAGACTGTGTTACAATGATGACCAGAGTCACGTGCGTCCATCCAAACTGGCAGTGAAAAATATATTTGTAAAAAAATGCTCATTTAAAATAAAGCCAATCAAACTTACAAGGGTAAACTGTTTCAAATAATGTTTCTTGACCAAGCTGAACACAAAAGCAACAAAGCCAGCAACATACAGAGAGAATGAAATGAATCTGTGGTATGTCACAAATGGCCTCAAGAATTCCTTCAAATTAAATAATAAATTGTCATCAGGTTAATTCACAACAACGAAATAGTGAAAATATTCTATTTAACCCCTTAGTTTCAAAGACATCATTTATGCATTTAGTATGATGTGCATTAATCTCAAAATTACAGATTCGTTTTTAATATATCCAATATTTAATTTGGTGCCAAGATTACATGCTAGGATTCCACTAGTTGTTACTAATCTGCCACTTACATTCTTTCAAAATTCTGTATAAACAGCTTGTCAGTAACTCACCACTATTTCTTTAATTTATTGTGTTCAATTGTATTACCATTTACTTCACCCGTGATGTTCATTAAGCATCCTGCTGGGTGTCCATCAACGGAAATTATCTCTTCTAGTTATCACTTCAGTGCTAGTTATATTCGTGAATTGTGAGCATGCACCTATATCTACTTGCTTAATTTTCATTTTATGTTACTTGTTGATTTTCATAATCAGGTTAGCCGAATGGGTTACGTGCCTGCATGTGGCGGTAATGGCAACAGTCGTAATGTGTCGTGTTCGAAACCCAGCCTGCACTGCCGCCAGCGCCCTTGGGAAGGAGCGCTACGTAAATGGTTACAAGAAGCGCCTCTGACGCTGTGCTTATGGTGCTATATAAATGAAGTTACAATTACAATTAAACTCATTCACTCAGGATCACTAAGAAAACAAGAACACAAGGTTCCATAAAAATTAACTACAATTATTATTATTATTACGTGAAAAGAAATGTTATAAATAGCAACCAACTGTTCTTGAAATGAGCACCCCAAAGTACTGCATCATACTTTCACCGTAGAAGAAATAATTGGTGGTCATAAGGAAATACCAACTTAATGTTCGGAACCATGGAAGTTCATGGGATTTGTAAACAATGTAACCAATGGTGATGATCTCATGGAAACACTTAACTTGGATGAGGAGTATCTGAAAAGTGGACAGAGTCTGACAGAGATTAATCCAAGATTCCAAAATTTATTCATTCCATTTCGTGCTAACATGCATCGACGCAATAGCTAACAATATCGTAATAACTTAAGAATAACAAAAAAGGTCACAAGCTAACAAACAAAATGGAAACAATATCTTACCATGAAAACTAAAGCAAGTGGACCAAATGATATAATGACAGAAAAACTAAGCAACATGAATCCGGTTAGAATTGTCCTAATGATCCAATTTTTCCACCTAAGATGACAAAATTATCAAACTTGAACCACAGAAGTCATAACAAAAGCGATGGCATCATTCCTTGCACTTCAAACTCAAACCAACCAAAAGCACCAAACACAATGGACCAAGCCAAATAATTAGACAGAATGCTGCTATCATCAACAATGTTGTAACCCCCCGAATCATCCAATTTTTCCACCTATTGGCAGCAACATAAGGCACAAACAAGTGTAAAACAGTTTTAGTTAGTCTTTTCACATAACTGAAGATCAACTATTTAAACAGCTCACCTTGGAGATACACCCTTAAGAGTTGAATCAAATATGTTTCCACTTGCTCTTTTCTCCTGGCTACTAACACCAATCTCACTATCCAAGGTTTCCACATCTTCATCAGATCTTTCATCCCGGTTATCGGTTTGCTGTTGATGAATAAATCTACATTCATTGATCTACCCCGAGAATTAACCATGCAAGCCAAAAGCCAACAAAAAATCAATTTTGAAACATTTATCTTATTGGTAAGAGACCCAATCAGCTAACAATTATTGTATGACTTAAAACTACCTTCAATAGACTTATCGAGTTAGCTGAACCAATAAACTATTAAACTCACAAGTTAGTCATAAATCTTAAACTCATCCTAATCACAAACTTTCGCAGTCGCGCCAAGAAATACTTGAAGAAATTAAGGTTAATAAACCCACTGTTGAGGAATGGTCAGTTGCTGAAATCTGCCTTTGGCGTAGGTCCGACATGATTAGCCTATTACTTTAATTTAAAGTGGTGAGAAATATGAAAATACCCTTCACCGAAATTACCGAATCACCGAAATATCGAAAAAAAGCCGCTGCCAACCAAAATGCATAATTTTCTGTCTTAGCAGTGTGCACATTGTAGAAATTAATTAAACACATCTTTATTAAAAAATATTAATAATCGGGAAGAGTCTTTATTGCAAAAATCTCAAAATGTTTTTATTGTCAAAAAAGCTAATTATCAAAAAATGTATTTATTTGTTTATAAAGGCTTTAATTATTGAAAAAAAATATGTGGAATGTCTCTTAGTGATCTCTAGGCCGTCAAAAACAAATTAATGTTATTCATACTATAAGCATTTCGCAGCTTCCAAAAGCTGGATTATTGCGTAAACAGTACTAACTATTAATTAAAATGGTCGTTATTTTTCAATTTTCTAATTATGAAACGTGAGCCCCTAAAAGTATTCCAGATTGATTGAAACGAAATATTAGTCAGGAATATTTTTCTAAATAATTAATGTTTAGGGCAGGGGTCTGTATTGTGTGTGCTACGATGAAAACATAAGAGATAAAAAATCAAAATTTTTGAAATTTAAACAAAATTTTTTTATTTATGAATGCTTTCCCAACTTCTACATGCGTATCAAAGTTTTGAGCAGTAAAATACTTTAATTTGATCAAGATCAAGTTATGAAGATAGTTATGAAAAATGTTAACTCTATTCAAGCAGCGCCTTTACAGCATCGAGTGTCAAGATCTTACTAGAAGTTACTGAAGATGAACATTCAGATTTTATCTTGCATGCAGAGGTGCGATGGCTCAGTAAAGTGTTTGAAAGATTATTAAGCTTGATTGAAGAGATTAAAAAATTCCTCTAAAAAAATTTGATCAAATGATCAATTTTTTCTGGTTGATGGATTTGGGGTTTCTCATACATATCATGGACAAATTGAATGCATTAAACTTGGAACTGCGGGGAAAAGAAAAACATATTGCTGCAATGATATTTGATAAATTGAAAAGATGTTTTGCATGTAGCATCGCAATGTACATATAACTTCCTAATTTGGCATTGATCCGAGTTATGTAAAAATTAGGGGATGCGTATAACCGTTTTGCACTCACTGTTATTGACATTAATAATAATAAATAATAAAATATATTTTCGAGAACGAGATATGAAAACAAGAAGTTAATTCAAGTTGTTGTCCGGGGCCTCATCTATTTAAAACTGATTGATGGTATCTCTAAAGTTTTGCTGTAGACATTGTGATGGCTGGGTATTCAAAACTCACCCATGCGTATCCACAGGCCAAAGCAGTTTCATGAGTGATATCGCCAATCGTCTTGCTTCTCACGCTACTGGATTAATTGTACACTGTTGAAATTTTCTTAAATTTGTAGAATAAATTAAATTTACTTTGTACATCTGGGATGCATACGATACGTGACAAAGTCGAATTCTGTTGTCAATTGATACTTTTGGTTCTGGTGTCCTTCGCCAACTTTTACGTCGCAGGTTTTACTAAAATTGTTTTAAAATACCTTAAATGCATTTATCAATGTTTTTAATCGCGAATAGTGTGATATAATTTAATTTGTTCTCGACACAAAATTATTTTCAAGCTTTAAATACAGTCCTAAATGCTTCCAAAATCAACACATTTTTCATAAAGTAGTAGGTTATTCTTATCATAGATTATACTATCACAGCTCGCATGTTCCACATAACTATTAAAATGACTCATATAAAAGTGCACTTAATTCAAATAATCACAAGAAATATTATTCTTCGAAGTCAACTTTGATGATAAAATTTATAAATTTTTTTATATAAAATTATAAAGTCATCTTTATAACGGCATTTCGTGGTTCGTAGAATCGAAAGATCAAGTCATTGGCCATTATGATGTAGTCTTGACAGAGATGGGCTATTAACTTAATTTGGGTAGCGAAATTACGTAATTTAAATTACAATTGTAATTTGTAACGAATTTACGGTGGATGCAATTGGTTAGTTTGTAATTTAACTCGCACAATTGCTTGCTTGTGTAATTTTGTATTTTCAAATTACATTAAAATAAAAATTCATATTGGCATCTGGAATACTTGCGAACTAATTGTAACAATCAAGTACCTTTGCTATGAACATTAGCTTTGTCTTTGTTCAATAAAATCGGCGGTGACCCGTCATAACAGCCTGGCATCAAAATAGCCCAGGACAATGTATTAAGAAAATGTTTTTGTGAGTTGAATACATTAACCGATAACTGATTCCAAATTTAATTCGAAGTTTGAATGCTCTTATGACCGTTTTGAGTTTAGCTGGTATCAGGGAATTTCATTAAGTGGAAGATTTATCGTCTAAAATATTATTAAGATTCCCGCTATTTTCTCACTTTACATGGACTTTTCAAGTTGGTATTTAATATAAATTATCTATTGACAAGAAACATGTGAATCTGCCAGAATCTGAGAATTTACCAGACACTCATTAAGTCACGAAGGTTCCTTTGATGGCACCCCGTCATAACAGCCCGGCGACAAAATAGCCCCGTCAAAACAGCTCGGCGTCAAAATAGCCCAAGACAATAGCCCCGTCAAAACAGCCCCGTCAAAACAGCCCCGTCAATATAGCCCGGTGACAAAATAGCCCAAGACAAAATTCGTTGCCTTCACTTGCCGCCTTGGCATTGAAAATCAGTCATTATTCGATATTGAAATGTATGAGGAAAATGCTCTCACTTCTCAATTTTTTCTTCTCGAAATATTTTATTAACGTCCGTTGCAAGCTAGATGATTAGGACGGTGCTCCCACATTAAATTGTCATTAAGAAAGCTATATAAAGGAGTGTGAAATTCAAAACTTCCTTTCCAAATCATCTGAGTTATGCAACGGACTATAATCAAATAAATAAAATATAAATCAAAACTTCCTTTACGTCCTAATCATCTAGATATGCAACGGACGTTAATAAAAAAAAAACTTCCTTTTACATTCATTTCACCATAGGGAAAAAAGCAGGTTTGACAGAAGGAGAAAGAGGATAAGTTAAAGCCTTACGAAGACAAACTATTCTATAAGGAAGATTGCAAATGAGTTGAATAGGTCAAGAACTGTCATCAAATGTTTTTTGGATGATCCAGACTCATATGGAAAGAAGTACAAGGGCAGAAGACCGAAAAAACTCTCGAATCAGATTCAGATCAGGGAAGATTCACGAAGAAAATATTCGTGTAAACAGCTAAAAGCTGGATTTGGATGCAGTCCAGTCTTCGCTCCAGCATGGGAACCTCCGAGGCCGAAAATCAAGTTTCCAACGTCCAAGAACTATAAAACTTGGGAATAGCTGGATCAGACGCTTGGACGGGCTGGAGAAGTTGATGAAGATAGACAAAGCAATGAAAGCCTTCACAAACTTCATTTACGAGGAATGCCACAGAAAATATGGTCCAGTTATAGTGAAGTAGGAGAGAGAAGTAACATTGTCCAGAAAGAGTGTTGAAATGCCCGAAGAGAGAAAAAAGGCGTTACGGTGTCGATAGAAAAAGGCCGAAGAAGGCGAAAGACCTGGTCTAAACGAACCCAAGAGAAGGATCAATTCAGAAAACGCCAAGCGGAAGAAATACGAGAGGAGGCGCGCAAGGCGAGATTTTTTCAAAAACCCACACAAATACGTGATATTGTTGTTGGACCCCCCAAAGTTGGGTGTGCTAGATTTTGAGCAAGCCGAGTTAGAAGACCACCTAAACAGATGAAGATGCACTGCATAGCCATTTCGAAAAGGGATAGAGAGATTGCGCATCCCATGGATATCCAGACCTAGAGTGGAATCCATGCTGTTGTGAAAGCCTTTGTTGAGAATCTCATCAGGAACCCGGTGAAGTACTCCTTGAGGATTTGAATCACGGGTCTTGGCTTATGGTGCATCATCAACGCAGCCGAAGCACAAGCTACAAAGATGTAGTGAAGGTGTTTACATGCCTTCAGTAAAAACTTTTATGGATGACACCATCCTTGTTAAGAACAGAAAAAGGGCTGTCCAAAAGATTTTGACAAAATTGGAAGAACTGTTACAAAGGTGCAGAATGGCTTTTAAGCCATCTAAGTCCAGAAGTTTAGCCCCGACAAGAGGAACCATCCGCAGTGATGTGTCCTTCGCGGTTGCAGGCTAAAGAATTCCCGATATCACAGAACAGAACAGTAAAAATCTTGGGACGACTGTTCAACGGTTCCCTTGCTGATGTGGGCCAGCAAGCTGACGTCTTCAAAACGGCGGAAGAGGATCTGAAGGTGATTGACAGAGCGCCTCTGTCGGGAAGATTCAAGAAGTGGATTCTCCAATTTGTGTTGATTCCAAGATTGACGCGGCCGCTGACGATCTACGAAATCGTTCAGTCTGCAGTAGAAACATTTGAAGAGAAAGTAAACCAATTTTCCAGAAGGTGGCTTGGCCTGCCGCCGGGCCTGACGTCTGTCGCGCTGTAGAGCATGAATTCCAAGCTTAAACTACCGTTACGGTCCATCGTTGAGGAATTCAAGATCGGAAAGATACTGACACAGTGAATGTTAAATAACTCAGCAGATCCCAAAGTGCGTGAGGTCAAGCAACTGCTCAAATCAGGCGGAAAGAGTTGGAGAAAGCACAGGAAATGAGTCATGGTGTTGGGTAGTGTCTCAATACGAGGTGGTCCCAAGCAAATCCAGCAGTCAGGTCTTTCCTCATAGTTCAGGAGAGAAGAAAGGACTTAGAGAAAGAGTCACAAGGCTGTGCAACAGGCTCAACAGGGACGATGGAACACTTGGGATGAGACTCTTCAGCGAACCATCACATGGATGGAGATCTGGAACAGGCCTCCACTTCGACTACCCTTTGCGATAAGGGCTGTCTACGACCAACTCCCCTTTCTGAACAGCCTGCAACATGGGGTCTGGTAGACAATAAAAAATGCGCACTCTGCGCCAAGACCAAACTCTTCGGCACGTGCTTTTTAGTTGCTCCTACGCTCTTGCAGGGTTGCCCCGAATACAGCAAGAAAACATGCACAGCCACAAGAAGGAACATTCTTGAGAAAGCCAATGATTGGTGTGTTGCAGCAGATCTGGCAGGTTTAAAGCACTATCCCCAGGTGCTTAAGGACAGCGACAAGAGGCCGGATTTGGTGGTCACGTCTACCAACTCAGAGGCCATAATCCTGGCAGAACTAACAGTCTCTTGGGAGGACAGGATAATGGAAAGCAATGTGCTCAAGTGCAGCAAATATATCGACCTGACATTAGACCTGCGGGACCAAGGATACGTCTTGCAATTCTTCGCAATCGAAGTAGGCGCACGGGGCTCTTTTTTATAAGATAATCGGGCTGTCAAGCAAGGAGAGAACAAAATTCATAAAAAACGTGTCCGAGACTGTCGAGGCATTTTCTCAATGGATATGGAGTCACAGGAACTCCAAACTGTGAGTGTTTGTGAGGCAAGAGGAAAAACACCTCGATTAGTCGACCCACTAAATCATAAATATTCTTGTGGCGTGTGAATGTTATTGAAAGTGGTCTTCAAGAGGCCGAAAGGAAAGTAAGATAGTTAGTTTTTGTCCGACAAGACACTCGTCTGATAAGCGGCCCGGCCCCGGAGAGTATAAGGAAATTTCAAGGGCGCTCAAAGAAGGGGTCACTCCTCTGGGGATTCCGTCGGAGCTCGACAAGAGTTATTAATCTCGATTTATTATTAATTTTTGCATTTTATGTAATTAATAATCTGAACCTTTGATGGTAGCTATAATCTATATTTAAGCTAATTATATACATTTTATTTTCAAATTATTATGTTGAAACAATGTGTTTCTAGGTTTGTCTAAAGATATCTGTTTATGTGAAGAAGCTAATGAGATGAACTTTATCCAAATACGAAACATCCCTGAGAGCCTGCCGGAAGGTAACATACTTTGAGGTTTCATTTGATCAATGAGCATGGGTTATAAAAATCCTGAAAATTATTCGACTAATCCCTACTGATTCTAAAAATAATAGTTTATTGTTAATGTAATTCAATAAAATTAACTGACACTATGAACTATTACAACCACAAAATTGATAAATGCGTTTCTGTATAATCGATCTAAACGCTGCTTATATTCTTACTGTGACAATTATTAACGAAGACTTTGAAAAACAATTCCTGCTTTCGAAGTGATGGACACAGTTGAATGGATGCAGGGGTACTTTGAAAAAGCATCAACCACAATTTACCACTTTGTACCTAAAAAATTAATGGTATGGTCAATGTCTATCCTATTCCATGGCTTCTCTGGGACCATCTAGATGAACAGACTAGGTGGAACTTCTGATGTTCTGTGCAAGACGTACATGATCTGCACATTTTTTCTATGTTTGAATTCATGTCTGAGGATCTAGCTAATTGCTTCATCCGTTGCATTCCAAAATGGCCCAAATGTAACAATTTGAAAATGTGGGGTCTCAGCTTCGAAAAATAACAATTCTATTCCCAAATAACAATACCCCTGCTTCCACAATTAATGAATTTTCCAACTATTTATAGAATTGAATAATGCCCCGTTTTGGGAATAGAACGAGGCCAGCCTTGCATTACCTGCATTACCGTCGCAATTCTTTCTTTGATTCTTCCGAAAGGGTCTTATCATGTGCCGGCTTTAATTGTTGGTTTATGGCTCTGACCATTCAAATCGTTGGTAGGTCAGCTTCATCCTCCCCCTCATCAAAAATGTTACCCCTTCCCGATGGCAACCTGCTGGGCACTTCTGCATTTCAGTGACTCTCAGTGTCGCGGAATTCAATTGAATAGCCATACTGTTGGAGAATCAAGGTACATCTAACCAAACGTTTTTGCAGCAAAATGGGTATGCCTTCAGTATGGTTGAACAATGAAGACAGTGGCTTGTGGTCTGTAACTAGGAGGAATCTCCTATCATAAAGATACTGAGGAAATTTCTGGACGGCATAGATTATAGACAAAGCTTTTTTATAAATTTGGCTGTGTCTCCTCTGGGTGTTTGAAAGTGCCTTGGAAATATGAAACATTGGATTCTCTGTCCCATCCGCGTATTGGCGGAATAGTCCCTATCCCAACCTTTGAAGCATCTGCAGAAATTACAGTGGGTAAGTTTTTTTTATATGTTATGTCAAGGCGAGCCAGCGTAACGTTCGAGAGGAGTAGCTTTTTCACTTTTTTAAAACGGATTCCTGTTAGGATCCCCAAACCCCAACAAAATTCTTCCTGGTTAATCTTGTAAGATGTTCCGTTAGTGTTGACAGCAATGAAAGGAATTAAACTGATCCCAAGAAAAATCTCAAAGTTGAAACATCATGTGACATATGAAGCAAAGCATCCACTTGTTCACCTTTACTAATGCCATGTCGTGAAATTGAGTGACCCAATTATTCCACAGTCTAGTAGTCTCTGTAGGGATCTCAAATTTTGAATGTGTTCTTCTGCCGATTAGCCTCTACCAAAATTTCATCTAAATACAATTAAATGCTATGTCTGAATGGTCTTCTGTAATTTGGTCCATAATTTTCTGAAAATGTGCTGGATCTGATGTAATTCCAAAAGGAAGACGAATCTGTAACAAAACTCAACGAGTTGTGCTCAAAGCCAGTTTTCGTTGACTCTCGGGAGATAGTTTGATCTGGTTGTAGCATCTGCAAGATCAATTTTTGAAAAGTACTGACTGCCGCTCAGTTTTGTCATCAGGTCTTCAGGCATTGGATGACGATGGATCTCCAACTGAGGATTGACCGTGTTTGAATTGTCCCCACTTATTCTTAGTTGAATCTTATTTGAATATAGTTTTTTTTTTAAAATAAACGAATTCGAGAATTTGACACGTATTTTTTCATTACTGGGACAATAGGTGTTCCATAATCATTAAAATCAGTTGGAGTCTAAACTTTTTTTTTGAATGCCAGTATCTAAAGCTTGATTTACATCCTCAAGAATGGCAAATGGGACAGGGCATTTCCTGAATTGGTTTCGAATTTGACTTGAATTGAATTTCTAGCTCAAAGTCTTTCAGACATCCTAATTCTGGTTTGAACAATTTCCAACAAAGGTTTTTACACTTCTTTTGAATGCTCTCCTCTCTTGAAGCCAACATATGAATATGCTCCTGCAGCATTGTGTTGACACTGAGTTCTAGAACGACAATCGACGTTCTGCCAATCAGGAATCTCGGTGACATTGAACATTTGGAGTGGACCTGTCTTCTTTGTTCAGGGCGACTGGGATGCTGAAAATTCCTTTAACAGGTAGCAGGTTCCCAGATTCACTGCTGTAGGGACTTGTAATGTAGGTGATCCAAGTGCTTCTAAAACTTGATCAGAGCAGAAGTTGCCATTTTGATGTTTTTTTTTATTTTTATTTGTTTTTTATTTATTTAGCACTTATAGTCAATCTAGGTTAAGAGTCGACCTGGAACCTGGAAGGGGCTATTCAAATTTTCGTCGAAAGTGTTAATGAAATAATTTAAAAAAAATTATATTAAAATACATTTACAATTTTAATTTTTTTATTAAACTGTGATTTATAATAGATTTACTTAATTTTTTCTTATATTTTCCAAATGACGGGGACAGTCTCCCACGGCCCCCACAAATCCGCCCTTGTTTTCACAATGTAAATAAAAATAAAAAACATTAGTAAGATTTTTTCACTCCGATGTCTCCAAATCCTATTCCGATTTGCAAACACAATTTATTTACTTTTATGAAGGAAGTGTCATAAAAAGATTCAATTTCACGGATGTTGACGAAATATTTTTACGAGCTGTTCATCCGTCAAGCATTACATTTAACAATGTAACACAAGAATTCAAGATACAAAAGAAATTCAATATCACTGATAGCACACCTTTACTGTTGGACAATATTACGTTGATTTGCAAAGTCATCGCGACCGGCCAAGAGGTTAAATTGTTTTATTCGTTTGCTTTATTTTAAATCACCTTCCTTAACTTTTTACCTCCCAAGCTTATGTAAAAACGCTGCAGACACGTGGAACTAATTAGAATGTGTCTATCTTAATGGTGTAACACCGTGTAATATGAAAATAGTCGTATGCTTGTCAGTTAGCCTCAGGGGATCATCCGTAAAAGCAGGGTTTCTTTCAGGCATACTTAGCCCCCCCGGAGCTCAGCCATCGCCCCCCGAAAAATTTTTTTTTTTTTAAATTGTATGCTAAAAGTGTATGCAAAAACCCATAAATCTAAGACAAAAAAGTTAAAAAAAAAATGCCTACCATCCTTACTGACCTAAAAACTTATTTGTTAATATGTATTTGGACTAAGATATTTAGTATCTGGTTTGTTTTTAATCTTTCCGTTTTGTTCTGTATAATAATAACGAGTTGAAGCGAGCTTTGAATAAATAACTAAATTTCATTGAATAATTATTCTGAATTCTCTGAACTTAATTCACGGAGCTCAAAAAAAACCAATCGGTCACAAAGATCTCCGACGTGATTATTACACTATTTGTTTTGGTGAAAAAAAGCAGAGGAGAAGTTTTAAAAAGTTGCTTTTTATTTTTCATGAATTTTATATAAAAATAAATGTATAATTTTAAATTTTTAAATTTAATTTTTCAGTTACATACTATGAAAAGAACAATCGACTCCTTTTTTAGTCCTTCAAGAGCAGTATCTAATTTTCAATATGTTTTTACCTAAAATATAATTATTGAACTGAGGTTATGCGTGATTTGATTTTAAACTTGTATTTGGCACGAAAAACTGCCGCCCCCCCGAACTCATGAAATGCCCCCCCGAACAATAATGCCTGAAAGAAACCCTGCGTAAAAGACATCTGTATGTTGGGGGTCGTTCGGAAGCGGACTAATGCGGGCAGGGGGGAGATAATAGCTTTTGCGAAATTCGCACTTTAAAAATTAAGTAATTCTAAACATTAAGTAATTAAAATTTGTAGATTTGTTTTAATGATTTTATTTGCATTATTTATTTTAATATTCTCTTATTTACATTTATAACAATTTCCAAAAACATTTTCACCACAATCTATGCTAGATATAACTAAATCAATCACCAACAACTAAGAAAATTTATTATTGGTTACACATTTTTTAAATCAAACGCAATCGGATTTTTCATTTGAACAATGGAATGGTTTATTCATAAAAATAAATTCATACAAAATATTTTTAGCAACTTTAGGGGAAGAAAGAACACCAAAAGTTGACATTTGAGGGCTAATCGCCAAATTTTTGCGGTCTTTCAAGGATATTTTTCAAAATCCTTACAATTCATTAATAATGATGATGATGATGATGAGGACGACGACGACGACGACGACGGTGTTGGTGATGGAGATGATGATGATGACGATGACGATGACGGTGACGGTGACGGTGACGATGACGATGGTGTTAGTGATGGCGATGACGATGGAGATGGTGATGGTGATGATGATGATCATGATGACGATGACGGTGACGGTGACGATGACGATGGTGTTGGTGATGGCGATGGCGATTGAGATGGTGATGATGATGGTGTTGGTGATGGCGATGGTGATGGTGATGATGATGATCATGATGACGATGACGACAGCGATAATGATAATATTAATATTGATAATGACAATAAATGATAATAATAATAATATAATAATAATAATAATAATAATAATAATAATAATTTATATTATTCCAATTACAATATAGTTCCAGTAAACGCCGCTATTACTAATATCGGTATTTCACGCGTTTTTTTTTTTTGAAATAATAAAAAAAGCTGATTTTAAAAATACAGATTAAATACAAATTACTCTTGGAAGTACATGATGAAAATAACAACGCTCCTATATTCACAAATTTGCCTTATTTGTTCGACGTTAGCGAGGTCAGTGCAATTCATGTTTGCTAGTGATAACTCAATTTTCTCTATTAATTCATAAACCTAACTTATTTATCATCCTTTAGGCAACACCTCCAGGCTCATACGTTTCACCAGAAATAATTGCGATAGATGCAGACCCAAGCGATTCAGGGAAGTTAACGTATAGAATCCAAGTAACGGACGAATATTCTGTAAACGCATATAAATAATTAGGAATTTTTTTTATGAAGATAAAGTTATTTTTTTCATTTTCAAGGAATATTTTAATTTCACGGTACCTTCAAGTGGGAAACTCACATTAACGAGAGGGCTTAACTATGATCTTGTAAAGCGCATTTATCTATCTGTGTTTGTGAAGGTACAAACCCAGATTGTTCCACATGAAATAAAACGAAATGAATTAATTGGATATTTATCTCTCATATTTAAAGGACAACAGTTACAATGAATCAATATTGGGTATACCGCAAACTCAGCATGTTGTCTGGACTTCAATCGCCATCAACATTGTATCGGTATTTGGAGAGGCACTGCAAACTATAAATAATTCATATTCCTTGAGCGTCTCAAATCTTGTGAGTCGTAAAAATTTGACTTTAAAAATTTGCATTACAATCCTTGAACGAGCAACTGTTTCACATATATTCTAGGACATGGATATCATTATTGATCCAGCTTTCCAAAATAAGTCAGAATTAGAGTTTAGCTTAATAAATGACAAGCTGAATGGCAAGTCAAATTTTTTTCAAAAAATTACGACATTTGTAATAAATATTTGTGTTGAGCAGACGACTGGAAGTATTTTCAGTTGACAAACTCTGTTCGCCTTCGTGCAGTGAACAATCCTACAAAATCATCCTACATTCTGTTTATAAAGGTTATCCATGGCTTTATTTCCATTTAACTAAATGGAAAGTTACTAAAAGTACTTTATGTTTAACTAATTAATTATTTAATTAATTTTATGGATCTTAATAAATTCTAGGCCAAGATGCGTATAAAAAGCACTTTTATTGTATCATACATATACCTAAATATTCTCAAGTCGGCAAAGTTTCTCAATCCGTTTATAAATTTAATTTTGGCTGAAAATACTAAAGTTGGAACGTTTGTGGCAAAAATGGAAACAATAAACAGCAGAGTTAGTAAAAATAAATATAATATATTGACTTCTTTATTAGATGTAGATGAGTTTAATAATGAGAAAACTAATTATTATTTTGATGCAACTTAGAATGGAACAAAATTTTATTATCTGGAAAAATCCAGCGAGACAGAATATTTTAATTTGGACCAATCAAGGTAATTTTTTTAAATCGGCTTTAGACTAATTTATTTCATAACATTCAAAAATGCTCATCAACTTAATAAATTAATATTTAATTTATAGCGGAGTTATCACAATAAAGAAAAACCTTGTAAGCATTGTAAAGAAAGAAATTAATTTATACATTGGCCTCTTGGATGATTCAGAAGTAAGGGTACTTGGATTATTCAACTGTACTTACTCAATATATTCAACCTCAAAACATAGAACACAAGTGACAATGGCAGCCTGAATATAGTGATTTCTTCAGTAGCAGAGAGTAGCCCCAAGTTCAGCAGAACTTTCTACGATTTTAAACTATTAAAAACAACGCAGATTGGACGAGTTCAGGTACATATGTGTAGATTAAGGATGTACCCGATAGCACATATTTATAATCTAGCTCTTCAATATCAGGCATTTCTTTTTATTGCTTTTTAAATTTACATAAATTTTGTTTTATCAAGTATTTCTGTAACATACAGAAACCTACATAAATACTGTATTTCCCCGAAAGTAAGACAGTGTATTATATTAATTTTTGCTCCAAAATACGCGGTGGGGCTTATTTTCTAGAGATATCTTAAATTTTCATAATTAACAACACAGCAGAACATTTTTTCATGTTATACAAATTATTAAGCTACAAGAGGTAAAGAGCATGGTTTTGATCATTTATTAATCAAATGAATATTTAACAAGAATGTTAGAAAACTAGAAAATGTTAGAGTGTTTTTTTAATTAGTCAAATACATTCATATCAATTTCTTCTGGCCAACCATTATAGACCTCCAAATTTTGAATTCCTGTCTGAATCTATTATTGTAGAACCATTGGTCTTTATCTCTCATGTTTAGCAAGAGCTCTCCTTAAACATTTATTTCTTGTTTCTTGTTCGACCCTGCCACCTGTTTTTCTTGTTACTCCTCCTTGAATCTCCAACAGGGATCCTCAGACGAGTTACCGCCGTCTTCTAACGTTTCGGTCCTTTGAATCTCCTTACGTTTTCGGAGGACGGGTCGCATCCGGTGATCAACCGGTTGTCCCTATCGGTTTTGTCTTTCTGGACCCATCTCTTACCGCCGGTTACGAGAGGCACTAGTTGGCCTTATGACGCTGGTCACTGCTGCCTGGACTGGAGCGACTGCGAAAGCTCTCAATGGCTTCTTCTCATTGGACGTGTTATGTCGATCGCCTCCACCCCAGTTTACCTACAGCGGTCATGAAAGCTCTCAGTGGCTTCTTCACATCGTGTACTTAATATATGCAAACTGGGCCTTATATTTTCTTTTAGCAACAGCTGGAGATAATTTTCGGGACTTGACCGCGAGACTTTTAGCGGCTGCGGTCTAATCCGCAGTTCATGTTGCTTTGCGAGTCCGCGGTCGGCCCATTTCTCCCGACAATACCGCGCCTCTCGGCCAATGGTTTGGCCCCGTCGTTCGGTGGATCATTCATACCGGAGACTGACGGCTTTCCCCGGCTTCCTGCAGTGGCCTCTTAAGACTTCTGGCTCCTCATGTGTCATTTCCAGAATGAAGCCGCTTTTGCGGCATCAGACATCCTTGTCAGAGCCTTTGTTCTCTCACGGTTTGACAATCCAATCTTGGTGAGGAAAGCGTAAGTCGACTTGCCGACCACGCCCCTTGCGCCAATCTCGATGGGGAAGAGGTCTGTATCCTCTCGCTTCCAGGTCCATCGCCAGATCTGCATACGTATCTGCTTTGAGCGCATTGCTGTATTGTAGCCTGTCCTCCCACGGTACCGTCAACTCCACCAGAATGATGGCATCCGTAGACGTCGATCCGAGCACCAGATCCGGCCTCTTGCCATTTTCAATAAGCACCTGGAGGTAGTGCCTCATCCCTTCTAGGACGTTTGCCTCTGCAAGAATGTTTTGCCTGAGAGTTTGACATCTCTTTTTGCGAAGCCCTCGCGCAAGAAATAAATCTTTCGCTGCTTTGCGATCATGCTTTTGAAACCTCACACACTTCTCGAAGGATAATCAGGATTATGTTGCCATGTGTACCGACCGTTGGCAAGGGCATGCGTGCAATTGCTGAGCAAGTGATGCAGTGTTTCGGTCCCGCCATAGAGCCGGCATTCGGTGTCTTCAACCAAACTCCACTTCTGCAAATTGTCCCTGGAGGGCAACTGGCCTTACACTGACCTTATCGCTTAAGCAAGTTGGAGCGGGGACATCTTCTACATGTCGCTCCAGGTAAGAGATCATTGCATTATGTCTTCCCACCTTGTCCACATACCCTGCTGTGATTGCTGAACGGCCCTCGTGACTTGGTTTTGTTCCACTTTTCGCCTTCTTTCCTGGCTAATCACAGCGGCTCTAACTGATGAGCTCGCCTGGGACCATTTTGGCAAGTGGTTCCATAAAACTGCATGGTGGTCCGTCCGGCCTTTCTTGTCATTTCCTTGAGGAAACCTTATCCTGCCTCTGGGGGGTCTTGTCCTTGGTGAGAGACCCTGATTGGTATCACAACTGTCAGTGATTTTACACGTTGAATTCTTAACCCAGCTTACAACTGCACGTAAGTTAGGCTTCATAGAATTTCTGATCCACAATTGTACTTCTCTTCCCTTGTCTACCTGTTAACTGAGGTCATCATTAAATGAGGTCATACTTTGTTATCTATTTGCAAATCATTCTGATGTCAAACTTATTTTTCTTACTTAATGTTAATTATGCATGACTTAAGAATTGAGCTATAATATCTTATAAACGTTCATTTTTTTTTAGATTCAATCTCTGAATTTTTCTGAATATTTAAAAATAAACATTTCTAACCATAAGAATGTTAAGTCTGGTATCTGGCTGGGTCCAGAAAATAAAATATTTAGTATTCAGCAAAAAATGCTATCTGGTACATCTTTAGTGTAGATGGAGCACCCAGTTTCTGATGTAGTCAAATTACAATATATTTTTTAAGGCTTTCAGTAATTCTTCCTTTCCTTTAAAGTACAGATTATTGGATCAATACAGGTAAATCATTTCTGTTGGATGTGACCCATTTAAGCAAATGAAAAATTCAATGTAATTTTACAGAAAATTTTTAATAGATCAGACTGGTCTGATTACATGCACAGAATATTCTTCCATAAATGATTCAACCATTGCTTTGGTGGTAATAGCAGAACTGGAAACACCATATAATAGGAGTGATTCAGCCCTGGTTCTTATCCATCAAGAACCAAAAAGTTACGAAACTTCAACTGGAGAAAATTGGCTTCTTGCATTCATTATCTCAATAATTCTGGCATGCATATTTTTCATCACCTTTCTTCTTTTTATTGCTATAACCTGTATCTTCTCAAAAAGGTGAGTAATATACCACAATTAAAGAGTAATTGATTAAAGGATGTTGCCTTTACTATGTGCTTTTGTGATTACAAAAACGTTAACATCCTTTAGAGTGAATTCCAAGAACCAAAATCCACATCATTCCCCAGAAGGACTCACTTTTGAAAAATTAAAGTACTTAAACAAATTTAATTCATGTAATTTTCTAATTTTACAATTATTTGCAATATGAGACTAAAACACAGGAGTGGGTCAGCCTTAAAGAGAATTCAGAAGAGAGTTTTCACATCAAAAACAAGAAATGCCAAGCAGAACAAAAATTTTGACCCCGAAGTGAGGTCAGTATCATCCGATGTGCCACACATGGAAACAAGCTCAATGCGAATTCTAGTCAACGGAGAGCCTGATCCACCCGACAACTCAATAGATAGGCTTGGATTTTATCCTTGCATTGAGGCACACAAAAAACAAGACAGAATTGACTGGATGTCATCCCAAGTATAGTATCCCTTTCAGACTACATCATTGTTTTAGGAAAAATCATTGACGACCTTATAAGTGCTTTATAAATCAAGTAATATTATGCTAGGCAAGTATATAGAAACTTAGTGTAAAAAGAGGTATTACAAATATTATATTCATTCACCAACTTTGCTCACATGATGCAAACATAATTCCAGGATACTATCAATGCCAGCAATATGACATTGACTCGGCCAGCAGTTGGAACAAATGGAATAACCTTGTACTATTAGACACAACCTGCATGCTATTGGCATGGAACTGCTAACAATAGCAAAATCGTTTTATTAACAATGAATCTCAGGCTAAGAAAAATTTGTTTAACGTGTTTTTATAATGTTATGCTGTCAATAGTAATCAGTCAAATTCTGGGATGTCATCAAAAGAATATCCTGCTGCACCTTTCCAGGCTTTGTATGCTAGATGTACATGGTAGGAACCAGGAATGAACATTAAGCTTCCCAAAATTAATAATGGCCAGGTTCTATCTGAGTACTGTTTAAATAAGATGGACTAGTTGTTACACAGATAATATAAAATAGATTCTATTCCACGCCGTTAGCAAAGAAATTATGGTTCAAAATGTACGCACTTCAACATCAATGTGTCCAGTTAGTAAAAGTAGACTGATGAGGATAAGAATAAATCCAACAATGAAGAGTAGAGAGGCCAACATAATTGCTTTGTAAGGAATCCTTGATGGATACATCTTAAACTGCCATATATACCAATAATTACACCATGCAAGTAAACAAATGAGAACTTAATATTAAATAATGATTTAGTATTAAATAATTAAATGATGTATTAAAAATTAATAATTAATAATAGTATTAAAATAATAAAATAATTAAATAATGATTGATGACATGCCACCAAAATGTTTGGTTTCACAATTACCAGCTATCTAATGAAGCCAGCACAAAGTTGTGTGATGTGTAAAATTTTGGGTAACCTGGCCTTCCAGATATTTTTTGCAAATTTACCTGCAAATCATGGAAACCATCTTTGTTATGTATGAGCTGGTGATATTTGGCCTGACTTTCTTGATGATCATGATTCCTTTTTTTCATCATTAAGCCGTTTATAATATGCTACAAACAAGCTATAAATTCAAATACAAATTATAATAGTATAATATAGAGTCAAATAAATTAGATAAAAACTAGAAATTAAAAAAGCATTTTTTAGGACTATTTCGAAGTTATTGGAAAGTCTGTTCACTAAATAACAATAACCACAATTTGCAAGTCAGGAATGTTTTATTTATTTTATCCTCATCAAAACAC
The DNA here is from genome assembly GCA_021613335.1 of Whitmania pigra. Lineage (NCBI taxonomy): Eukaryota > Metazoa > Annelida > Clitellata > Hirudinida > Haemopidae > Whitmania > Whitmania pigra. The sequence continues at coordinate 3,839,852 of JAJTWR010000299.1, forward strand.
AATTATTACAAGACGTTTCAAGAGAAGGCATCCAAAAAGTCAAAGATATTATCTAAACGATAACTTTTGATAAGCAAAATCTAAAAAAGGTTCTCAATTTTCGCAATTCTGAGCAATAAATATTGGTCAAAACAAAAGCTGCGAAACAACCATACTCATATCATCACGAAATTCATCTGAACAAGCACGACGTAAACAATTCAGGAGCCAGTTGCCTATCAAAAATGTATAGATGTGACGCTTATTAATAAATAAAATTAATCAGATATTATTGAAATATTAATATCAAGTATTTGTTTATTCATTAAAATTAATTTTTTCTAAACATTTAAAACAGTTTAAAACTGTTTTTTTACCAAAATTTGTATGATTCATTTCCTGCACAAATTTAGCTGCTTTGCGTTTCAATTAGTCTTCTGACAACTTTTGGTAGTTCCAAAGAAAGCTGAATGTTTCAGAAATTTGTTTTGCTGTACTGGAACAAACTAATAACATTATCCAATAGAACACAAAATAAGTGCTTTCGGAAGTGGGCTTTCTCAGGAGATTCATCTGCTTCTTTAATTTTATACTGTTTTCATCAGGTGTATCCTCATCATGGAATCTTTTTTTCTGACAGTTGTACTATTGTTTCTAAACAATTTTACTTCTATCTACAGACTGGATGCAGTGGCGTACCAAGGGGGCAGCAGGGGCGGTCCGCCCGGGCTGCAAGTGCCAAGGAGCGGCATTTTGAGGGAGTACGTAAAAATTTAAAAAAATAGAAAAAAAGCCGCCCCCTTTCTCCAGTGTTTCTGCTTTGTCGATTGAAGGATCAGATTTCAATTTGGCATTTGGTATAACGTATCGATTGATGTACGAGTCACACATCAAAGAGAATCATCTTACCAGGCCCTCAACAGGTCACGCCTGTCCATCAGATCGTCCAGTGAATCTTTTGATCAGAAGATTACTTATTATTCCTCCTTTGAGCTTCGACAGGGAGAAGGGTATACATGGAACTATTCCGAGACCATAGCGTATTGTTCGTTTATTCCATTTTCATTAAATTGCTACGTTAATTTGCGATAGTTATTGTTATAATTGAATATTGAAAATTGAAAATTTAATCTTTTAAAGTAAATTCTTGGATTCGCAAGCATCTCTGTAAGATTGGTTAGTATAAGCTTTATTTTTTTCAATAGTTATTTGTTGTAATTATCTGAGTAGAAGCCTAAATTATCATTCTGAACAAGTTGTTAGGACATTTTCCTAGCGCTCCCTTCCAAGGCTGATTGCACGAGCTCGTTTTGACACACAAGAGGGTTGCGTCACTTGCATAAGGCTAGCAGGGTGTTTATATTTTAAAGCGAAACACTGCTTGTTGCAGGATGTAAAAGTGCGACTTTAGAGTTTTTTTTGTTAATAAAGTGTAACGATAGAATAAGTTGTCGCCATGTTATATAAATTGCCAATTGTATGTATTTATTTTGAAATCTTTAAAATTAGACTTATTCAAATAAAATTATTGCAAATTTGAATAAGACTAGCAGGCTGTTTGCAAATCGCTAGCAGGGTGTATATTAAATTAATTGCAATAATTTTCGCAATATCATTCACCCAATCTATTTACAAAGTCAGCCACTATCCTAGTCGTTCAATAGGAGCATACCAAATTGTCATTACAGCCATCCAACTGCCAAGAGATACAATTAACTAAGATTGCGGTTTTTCTGGATTTGAAGGTCTTCACCTTAATTTCAACACCCGCAAATCATTTCAATGATCGGCCTGGACCCATGATATAATAATATACCAATATATAATATTAATATGTCTCTATTAATTATTGAGTAAAGAGCTTGTCGACTTCATCTCACGACATCCCGTGCGAGCTGTGTAACTGACACTGACACAATCTGCTGCCATACTGTCACACAACGGCAGCGCTAACCACATTCAAAAACGTAAACGCGAAGCTCAAGTGTTAAATTTTGTTAATAAATATATCAGTAAACTGGCACCAGAGTTGATGAGAGCTTGTTTACTGAAGGCTCTGAGAGGAACGTAATTTGGGGGGGGGGATGATGTTCACATAATAAATCGACCAAAAGTTATTTTTACTATAAAATATCTGGCTTATTATTTTTTAATATAAATGATGACAGATATTTGTTTGTATTATGTTCCAGTTCGAGATTATATGAAAAACTGTTTATTTTACAAAAACCATAGACGGGTTTATCGTTTACAAAGCTTATTATCAACATATTATCTACATATTACCATATCTAAGTATTATCTAAATTTAATTATTTATTTAATTAATTAATTATTTTATTTAGTTCTTCACCGTTGAGAATAAAGAGCCTACAGGTTGCAAGGTAGAGTAACTCAACTTGGTGGCAGAATCGGATACAAAAGTTGAGGTCGATATGTTATTTCCATTAAAAATTTAACAAATTTAAAGCTGATAAAAGCAATCATAAAAAATACATATCTAAGCTACAATATATTTACAAATGAGCGTCTTAGGTTGACCACAAATAATGATTTTGAAGCTTAAAACGAATCGTGTCACTTCGATTTGATTAAAATAATTAGTGTCCAACAAACATTGCCAATAAGTAATGCAAGTTTACAACGAATTACGAACCAAAATTAAAAATCTGGCCAGTGCAATTTTAAGAAGATTGTTTGATGGTTATTTTGGTATAATTTATTTTTATAATGGTTGAGCAGCTAAAAAGATTTTTCACCACGAAGATGTCGCATTTTGTTGTTTTTCGGAAAAGTTGCCGATAAATTATGCAAGTTTGCAACGAATTACGAAACAAAATTAAAAATCTGGCCAGCGCGATTTTAAGAGGAATGTTTGATGATTATTTAGGTGTAATTTATTTTGACATTGGCTGAGCAACTAAAAAGATTTATGACCATGAAGTTGTCACATTTCGATGCTTTTCGGAAAAGTTGTCGATACTTAAAGCAAGTTTACAACGAATTTCGGAACAAAATTAAAAATCTGGACAGTGCGATTTTAAAATTATTTGTATTTGTATTGTAGATTATTTCTGTGTAATTTACTTTGACATTGGATGAATCGTTAAAAAGATTTTTGAACCTGCTAGTGTCATAACATAGGCTTTTAACAATGGGCTCTCGCCCTGCTAGCCTTATCCAAGTGGTTGCGTCACTCTTAAAGATCGCTTGCAGCCTTTTTAATTAACTTGTTTGCCAAATATAAGTATAAAATGTCTTGGGTTGAGAAGGAGCGCCCCTGGAAAGGGTGAGATGACGTCTCTGGAAAATTTGCTTTAGACCCGCTCCAGTCTGTTTTATGTCCGGTGAAGGTAAATATTATCAGTTCTTATTAATTTCTTAAAACGTTTCGCGAAATATTAAATAACGCCTATACCAAGACCAGAGTTTATATTTTATTGTCCGACAGGGATCTGCTGCTGTGCAGCACCTCGATAATAAATTTAAGGAAGTAGCGCGATCAGGAACGAACACAAATGGCAACGCTAGGAAGCTAACAAGAAACTGATTCTTTCGGGATTTGTGGAATGGAGAGAAAAGTTTGCGAACATGGGTGGCGTGCTCTCCTTCCAAAGCGGCACTGTTTTGCTTCTGCTGCAAACTGTTTTCGACTGGATTATCTGGTTTTTCTGCTGATGAGGGTTTCAGGAACTGGTGGAAATTAAATCCAAAAGTAAATGAACACGAAACTAGTACATAGCATGCTCAGGCGTTCCTCAAGTGGAAGGAGCTAGAGATCCGACTTGCTGAAGAAACAGTAATTAATAAAGCAGATCAAGAACTTATTAAGAAAGAAACTAAGAAGTGGCAGGCAATCCTAACTAGATTTCTGGACACCATCATGTTTCTCGCCAAGCAGAATCTAGTATTGCGGGGTCACCGGGAAGACATCCACGATGACGAAGGAGGAAAAGGAAATAGAGGGAATTTTTTAGAGTTGGTCGAAATGATGGGTAGAAAATTGTAGCGACGCTTTATTCACGATATTTTAAAAAAATATGCGGGCGAGAAAGTTTGTAATATGTTCATTTGATTGTATACTTGAGAAATGATTTAAAACATGACGTGTGTAACATCCAAATTTTTATTTATATGGAATCATAACGCAATTATATCTTCTGAATGTGGCGTTAGTTATGGAATTCACCTGGGGTGAATTTTGGCCAAATTCTCACATGTCCAAAAGTAATTTTATTGATTGGCATCTAAATTTTTAAATCAATTTTAATTTATAGTGCAAATTGTACATTTTTGAAATGGTGATTTTTGTGATTTTGTTTATCAAAAATATGAAATGGAATAATTTGAATGATGTATTATTGAATGAGCATCCTGCCTCTCCATTCCAAGATCCACCTGTACAAAGAGTCATATTGCCAGACTTAGTGAACATATACTAACGACGGATTACTAAACATTAACTAGGTATTTCCTTGACCTTTTATTATGTCATATAATTATATAATGTATTAAATAAATTAAATCTTGGACCAGCTTCAAAATAAGCAAACACTACTTGTGTCATATTATTTGGAAAGAAAAAGCTCCAAGCACTGAATTTCCCACACTGGAAATTCTCATCTGAAAATTAATAGAAATTCAGATATAAGATAAGTTAGATTTATTTATTGCTTATTGAACTTGGCAATAGCTAATTGAACTGCTCAATTTATATAGTGCCTATTCCTAGAGATACAGAATTGTCTTCAAACAAATTAGTTTAGTTGACTTTACTGTGCTGGAACAAAATATGAGCAACTCACTTATTAAGAATTTAGTGAAAAAACTACTTTACCTGTAATTGATGGAAAAAATGACCAGTTGTTTGTGATGTCCATCCTAAGGCCATAAGGGCTGATCTTGCATATGAATCTGGAGAAATCTTTAAAAGATCGAGAATTTTCCATTTATGCCTTTTACATGTGGTAATATCATATGGAACCAAATTCAGAAATTCTATATTCTTCTTTCTGTACTCTTCCCTTAATTTACTTTGAAGTAATTTGATATAGGCCTGGAAATATTTAATATTGTTTTAAAATGGGTTATGTGGATCATATTTAATGGCAGATGCTACCATCCACTGAAAATTAATCACATTAAGAGCATTCAAGCATTCAGAAGTTATCTTTACTCTTAAACTCATGATATATTATTAATTAAAAGCTCTAAGAAGAGCTAATACAATATCTAATTACAGTGGATAGCTTGAAAGTAGTCCAATTCAAATTTAAATGAATATGAAGATATCAAACACATATGTCAAAAATTACCATCCAAGCACAATTGAGACTTGATGGGGTAGGATGAGAAGGTGTTATGGTTATGATGGCACCGCCATTTCTATCCAAAACATTTGTTTCACAAAGATTAATTAGAGCCAACCAAAACATGGTTTATAAGCTAAAATGATGAGCTCATAAAAAAAAACAAAAATATACTAACTTGTTTATGTGAGCCATATAGGCAAGAGCAATGCGATACATCTGTAAATGTAAACAACTCAATTAAAATTGTCTATCTATGCCAACTTTTGCTTAACTACCTGTGTTATATATGATACATTCATTTGAGTGAGCTCTGAAACTTCCTTCAAGTTGCAAAAATGGTTATTACAATCAGATACTAATCAAAATAACTAAAAAATAACCTCATATGTCAGACTGCCAAATGCTTTTTCAGATAAATTCTTGAAACTGGCACTACAAACTTCCATACAAAGACTTATTAATGTTTAACTTTAAGTCATAAGTCGTTCTTTAAAAAGAAATTGTTTCATTTGTTAGCAGATATAATCCAAGAATGACCAACACCAAATAATTTCTTAAATTATTAATGATAATTTATGAACACTAGAGTCTGACAAGAAAACAATTTTTTAGTGGGAACAATTATGAAAATAGACCGAAGATCAAAAAGGCTTATCATAAAAGAAAATGTAAACTGAAACAGATTTATGGTAGTAAACAATAAAGGAAACAAACACATAAATTAATCTTAATTAAAATAGTTTCAATTTATTTATTAAATTTAAAAGACAATTTAAACAACATTTTGTTGTTTAAATTTAAAAGACAATTTAGGCAACATTTTGACAAACTTATTGAAAACTATTTATGAAAACTTATACTAAGGTCAGAGATAAATGCCGATATTTTAGTTTTAATTCCTGAGACTAATGCATTGACCTAAAGCTAATTGCAATTAGTGGAGCTTCACTAAGCTGACTGAATATGGAAATAAATTAATCAACTTTAAGCTTTAAGAATGACTAAATAATAATAATTAATTTATAATGCGCCATGCGTCAGAGGCGCCTTGTGTCTTAGCTGTCCCATGAAGCCCTTGAAGAGGCGGGTCTTCAGGTGATTCTTGAAGAGCCCTAAAGATGGCTAGGCTCTGACGGTGGGAGGGAGTCTGTTCCAGACAGCCAGAGAGGCGTATAAAACGCTGAGTGGCTGACAATGAGAGAAGACCAAGTGTTTGGCGGAGATCTAGTAGGTGATGGAGATAAGGTGGGGTGGATGTTGTGATATGAGGTCGAATTCTGGACAGAATGAGGCTTTCAAGCAGTTTTGACGTAGTAGAAAGGTTGGAGATAGGTCTGTAATTGATAGCCGAACTTGGATCGAGACTTGGCTCTTTTAGAAGGGAAAGGACTTGGACTCTTGAAGATAGGCAGAAAAGTGTCTGTGATAAAAAAAGGTTTGCTAGTTTAGAGAGGATTGGGGATAGAATTAGAGGGAATTTCTTAAGAAGAGGAGTGGGTAGAGTATCAAGAGGAGATGACTTGTTGGGCAGTGAGTGAATAAGCTTGAGAACCTCTTCTGAAGACACAGCTTTTAGGACTGAGATTGAGGTGCCTGAGAATTGCTTGGCTGGAAAGATGAGATGAGGCGAGGGTGTTGGCGATTGATTCGTGGATTTTGGTAATCTTCGAGATGAAAAAAGAGTTAAAAAAATTGACCAAGTTTGAGCACTCATCATCAGTATAATATTGAGGAGGACGGCTGTGAAGAGAGCGCCACATGGAATGGGGGTTTACATCAGACTTGAGTTCTTCCTCGATGGAGGTGGCCCTATAGTTTAGGATGGCAATCTTGTCTGTTTCCTTGGCGAACTTGCAGAGTTGCTTGGCGACGTCATTGTGTTTGACGAAGATAGCCTTCGAAGCACGGGCAGGCTTTCTTCACCTCGATTGCTTCATGAGAGAGCTGGTAATTAGGCTGGTGACCGACTTGAATGGAAAACTTCCTGATTGGGGCGTGTCTGTCGAGGAGCTCCTCTAGAAATTTATGGACTTGTGTGGCAAAGCCATCATTGTTGAGATCACTGATTAGGAGTTCTTCAGAAAGGTGAAGAAAAAAAGTCCAAGTTGATCCTTCTGAGGCTGTGGATATGATTGATACAGGTGGAGGTTTGTCAATGGAGATATTTCAGGAGATGAGGTGATGATCAGAGTAGGTGACTTCTTTTATTTCTATTCTGGAGATGAGGCCATCATGTGATGATGGGGTGATGAACAGGTCTAGCATGTGGCCTTTGGAGTGAGTTGGAGGAGTCGATAAATTTTTCTAGATGTTTGTCAATGATGTACCTGAACCAGCGGCATTAAAGTCTTCACAAATGATGAAAGGTAGGTTGTGAGAGGAAATGAACTTGATGAGGTCTTCAAACTCTTGTAAGAAAGACGACGGGACGGGACTATATAAGGATGTCTTGAGGTTGTTGCCTTCGAATTCAGCACAGCACGAGAGAGATCCGATGTTGGTGGACTTCAATTCATGACGGTGAATGATAGCTACACCACCTCTATGCTTGTAATTTGAAGACCCACAGTGTTGATGAATGGTAATGAAGCTGTCAGGAGCAGAGGCTGTGCATGACTGCATGACGCATCCAGATGGCATCCAAGTTTCAGTTAAAATGAAAAAGCCCCATCTGCATGTTATCTTTTATGAGGGCAGCCTTTTTTACAGATGATCTTGAATTAAGTAGTTGGTCTACAAGTTTCAAATTGGCTTGGCATCTATATGCTTGGCTTAGAAGTTGCAACTTGAAGTGAGTTTTAGAGCGAACTCGTCAAGAGCTCCATATTTTTCGAGAAAATAACAATACACCTAATGTGTATCATAACTACTAAGTAAGAGATAGATTAACTCTGCTTGGTCACTTGGAAATAATACTTTTTTTTACATGATTTATTCCTTTCTACAGCTAAAACTTGTCAGGGTTGGTTTCCCCAGTCAATTCCTAATTTTAAGTTTAATATAGCCACTCACCAAAAATTCCAATATCTTTGTCGGCAAGAGCAGAATTAATGACTGTCATGCTTCTATTTAAATTATTATAATCAATGATGATGTGCTCTATTTTTACATTCACTTGTCCTGCCAAACAGAAATAAAATATCAGCTACAGTTAATGTGTTTATAATTGCAATAAAACATAAAGCTAACTAAAAACCAACTTTTAATGGTTTCTTTCTGCATGCAGGATTCATTACCAATGAGCATCACGTTTAGGCCATTTGATGCCAACTCATTCACAAATCCAGCAATCATGAAATTGTCATATCCTGACACAACTTTACCAAAACAATTTAAAATGTCACAAATTTTGTGAAACTATAAAGGTGTTATTAAATTTATGTTGTGTCACTCAGTTAAAGCAAACAAAAAAAACTTAATTGAATTAAATATCATATGTGAATAAACAATAAAAAAAAGAATTTGGCAACACTTACCTGCCCAACTTCCATACTTGTGCAATGGAGTTTTCCATAATTTGGCAAAGCCATAAGTTTTAAAATCTGTGTAGCAGTATATGGCAGTCTGAACAACTTTCTTGGTAACATAAATTGATCCAATAACAGCCAGGCCCTTCACAATCACATCACATCTCTCACTAAGTTCTTTTTCAAAAAGAACAGCTAAATGCTGAAAACTGAAAATACAAGGAATCATTCTTAGTGATTATTTTTGAAAAATATGAATAACATTTGAGAATAATTATAAATACGATTGACCTGTCACAATTTTTTATACAGTTATTTTTATTATGTAGTCGGATAACTTCACCGTGACAGTCACCATCCATGCTTCATCACAATCATAATTTATTTAAAATATACTTTAAATTTTTACCTTTCCCCGCATTATAAATCTTGTTTTACCCATTAAGTAAAACTAAGAAAAATAAATTAAACAAACATCACAAACACATACCTGTCCACCGCAAGCGCCATGCCCAACAAAAATAAAGAATAAAAGATATTCACGTATCTAGTATAAACACGTTTCTTTGTATTTGTTTTATATGCATATATTAAACAAATAAATTCAAATTTATTAATAAAGCTAATAAAGAATGATTATGTGAATACAGATTTTTTTTTATTTGAACAACAGGCATCAGCGTTAACAAAGCCAAAAAGTCAAACAAGAGTTCTGCGGCAAAAAATGAAATAAACCAAAAGAAATTACCATAAGGGGAGTAATTTTGCTCACATTTTGGCTTTATGCTGGAAGTAAATAAATTATGGTCTTCGCGCCTTTACCTTATAAGAGTCGCACCTCAACTCAGTGGTAAAAATAGTGTTTTGGACGGGAGCAGTGAGTTCGCAGTAGCAGCAATGATTGTTTCCCGAAGATTTTCGTTTCCTTATTAGTAACGTATAACAATATATAGCGTCTGTAAACGTATTTTTGAGTGATCGTTTTGAACGTTATGATAACTTATAACTTAGTAGGTTTGCTCTGAATTTATTTCATGCGTCTTCTCTTGGTTTAGATAATACCGTTCTGTCAAAACTTGACGCAGTTGTTGGATTAACTATAATCTATTTTCTGGAAACGATCCAAAATATTTTACTGATACTGATGGTATCCAGTGAAGTTACTATGCTATTTTGATAAATATGGAGGCAACAATTGTTGTTTTGAGGCCTAAACATGAAACTAAAGCTAATGACATGTTTTCAAGCATTGACATACTTTGTGATGGTGGAGAACTCATGTCAACCAGTATGTTGTTAGATGTTGAACCATCACAAGTGTTATGCAATTACTTGTACAACAATACTGGAGGAGATTCTGGTGGATTAAAGGGTGATGAAAATAAAGATATTTTCATATTTAATATAAAACTTAACATTAATATTAACTTTTGTTTTTAAGTGATTTAAGTAATTTTTAATATTGTCCATAAGATAATCAGCCTATACCAGGAGTCCCCAAGATGTTGTGTGTGTGTGTTACCGCTACCGTGAAAAAAGTAAAGAAATAAAAAAGCAAAGTTATTGAAATGTAAACAAACATTTTTTATTTATGTATGCTTTACAAACTTTGTGGCATACCATTGTATTATCCATTGGGAAGTTTTGGGCAGTAAAATACTTTCACTTGATCACGTTATGAAGATAGTTATGAATATTGTTAACTCTTTTCCAGCAGCACCTTTACAACTGATCAGAGCCTTACTAGAAGGTATTGAAGGTGCGATGGCTCTATAATGTCTCTATAAATTTACCTTAAAAAATAAATGATGCCTGTCACATCATCAGTAATTATGAATGCACTCTTCAGTACTAAAAGGTTGGGGACCTCTGGCCTAGACTAATTATTGATCTATTCCAACAGATGTTTTTCCCAATTTACCTCGCAAGTAAAATTTATTGATTTTTGATGTATCAGGTAAAAGAGCTGTAAATGTGCCTCCGACTGTAAATAGCACTGGTGCTCTTTATTGCATTCCAGTTGACAAGACAGGTTTAACTTAATTTGTGTTATATTAATTATAATTTGAAGGTTGATATAACATTTTGTAAGATTATTTTGCTGAGATATCATGCTAATTCTATTTATTTGTGTAATATGGTCATGTGTTTATCTAGAATAATTATGTTTTCAGATGAACTTACGACTTCACAAACTAACAAAATGTCATTTTGTCCACTAGATCAATGGTTTGAAAAAATCCTAAAAAATAAATTTATACCAAATATATCAAACTCAGCTTTGAGAATTCAAAAGTTGGTAATATATTTAGCAATATAAATGTTTGATTAAGTATAAATCTTTCTTAACTACATTGAAGTTGGATTATTGAACAATGTTCTATACCAGGAGCCATGTCACTGCTTTTTTCTTCTTCATCAGATGACAGGTTATGCTTTATAATTAAATGCTTAACTTATAGGAGATGATCTGATGTTTTGAATGCAGGTTTAAGTGGTCCATCTCAAACCCTGCCTTTTTGGAAACGAGCCTCCACTTCACATTTGGTTCTCCAAATTCATTGCAATCTAAATATAATCAGTGTGATACTTTGGCCCACATGGAAGCCTGTGACCGATGTGATATTACAAAAAGCAATCCGCTTTTTGGATCTAACCTTTCTTTTAAATATAAAGTAACATTTTGATTGATAGGGTAACATTCTTCTTTTTTTTAATTTTTGAAAATTTATTCTTAGGTCGATAAAATTATTGCTAACAAACACTGGGATTTCAGGAAAAAGGACTTACGTGCTGGAATGACGTGCAGTCTCCAACAGCTTGAATCTAATTCCATATCGTTTGTATCAGATTCTGCTAGCAGGTCATTCAAGTTCCTTTTAAGCTTTTGAAAGTTACTATAGACACTGATGGGCACTAACTAGGAATCAACTGGGTACACCGGCCCTGGCAAATTTTAGGCAGGGTTTAGCCAGGGAATGTTGTAAATCATGTAAAAGAAAATTTGACACTTTTGTTAAAATGCAAACATCTACTCCATGTCTGAATCAAAGTTGAGAGATCATCATCACTAGGTACTAGCTATAAAAGCTCTTGCGAGAGGCTGGGATTTGAGCTCTTAATGAAGTCACACCAAGATTTGGTCTTAATGGCATTGTCTACAGGTGCCTGGTATTAATAATTCACGATAACTCATCATAACAAACAAAATCATCTGACACTTGGGGCACCTTTGTGAAATAATCTTATCTTAAATTACTTATACTTAAGAAACATTAATGCTTGCATATACTTTGTCAAATGTCTCATCATGAATTCAATTTAGAACTGCTTTCACTATTACTTGGGCTGGATGGTAGGCCATCCATCCACTCCAGGTTTGTAACTCTGTTAACAGCAAGTTTGGACACACCTTCCAGAAGGAAAGAGATGTCTGAAAAACCTACATTCTTCTTATTCTCTTGTTCTCTTTCTGCCTTCTCAGATAAGGGGATGTCATTTCAGCTTTTACCAAGGATGGTAAACCCTAGTAAAACTTTAAGAGGTGACATTTTTCTTTCTCGTGTATTTTGTACTCTGGCCCCCAGTAACTGAACCCTGGCCCTGGCTAAAAATGTGACCCTGTGGATTCCTAGCACTAAATTTTTTAGTTAAACTATTAGTTATAATTATAAAAAAAGTTGTCAGTTAAACTAAAAATTTTTTTAATATTTTGGAATATTTATTTCATCAATTATCAGTGGACAAAATGATTCAATGTTATGAATGTTTATTTAACATCAATAAAACCACAATCAGAAATCAAAATTTATCTAGACTGAAATTGTTCTTTGATTTCAATCTTGATCATGGCTGTCATAACTGCAACAAATGCAGCCAAAAAGCTCAGATTTGGTCGTTGCTGAAATTCCCAAAGCGGATTTGCAAGCATTCACTTTCTCTAATCCAATTTCCACAACAAATATATAGCACAGTATTCACTACACCATCTGGTAGTAGTTGGCTAGATAAAGGATTTTCCTACAATTTCTTCCAAAGTGTCATTTGCTTTTGGGCTCATAATTATTGAATTCCAAAATGACTGCACTTTACCCATTACTCGACCGACCGTAGGATCTCTGGTACGACTTGTCACCATTTGCTTCCAAAGAATCCACACTTAAAACTAAAACACATCGCTTCTGTGGATGTAGTACAACAGCTTCAGCATCTCCATCAATTTCTTGCAGGCATTTGCCAACATTAACATTGGTTATGGTGTCAATTGTATCTTGCCCATCACTTTCAATTGATGAGGCATCTTCTTTAAACAAACTAAATGCTCGGGAAAAATTAGTTGCATTGTCTGTCACAACATTGTGAATTTTTCAAGAAAGTTTGAATTCTTCAAATATTGAATATTTTACCAATAGCACTTCCTACATGTGAACCTGTGAGTCTTCCCACAGCAACCAAGGGCAGAGCACCCCTGATGCTGATGCTTTTGGCACTATACACGTGTTACTATTATTATTATATTATTAAGTCCAAATCAAAGAAAAAAATTAAGTACATTTTATTAAGAAAGTATAATTTTAAAATTTTAGCCTTTAGTAACTAAAAATTAGTTACTAAAATTTTTAATTAAACATTTTAGTTACTTTTTTAGTTAGTAACTAGAAAAATTAGTTAGACTACAATTTTAATTAAAGTGTTTTGATTTAGTTAAACTTTTCTTGTAACTAACAAAAAGTAGTTAAACTATTGGTTAGTAACTTTTTAGTTAACTGTTGCCAATGAAGAGCACACATGGCCATGTTTAATAACAATGTTTAGATTTGAAGCAAAATCGTATAAGCTTGCATGCCAACTGTGCAAAATAAATATGTGTTCAGCATTGGAAGGTTCATAGTCAGGCTTGAAGGGACATGAAACGCATGCATCTAGCATTTTGAAATATGAATTGTTGTTAAGAAGTGCACGTAAGGGAAAGATAGAGAACAGCTATGAGAGCGAACCAAAGATGAAATTTCACCAAACATCTCCCCAGTCATTTGTCTGACATTGAGCAGCCACTGGACTAGCACTTAGTTATGTTGAAAGCTAACAAACATTTGTTATTGTAAATAAAAAATAAAAACACTCTCATTAGTTCAAATGTTATTGCTTATTTACTTAATAACTGTAAGTACCAGCAATTGATACATAGAAATTTAATTTTACATGGAATTATGCATTATCACAATAACAGTGGCATCAGTATTTTTTACATTTTAAGTAACTTTTAATTGCTGTAAGGTTTTACTTTTGCTTAAGTACACTTTTAAGTTATTACTTGTACTTTTACTTAATTACTGAAATAATTTTTACAACACTGTCTATTGGTTTGTTTTATCGGCTTGTTTTGGAATTAGAGATTCGTTCAAACATCTTTGTTTGAAAAAGTAATAAATGTTTATAATTTTGGATTAAATTTCGTATAAACAGAAATATTCATTTCACTTTTATTTATTTTTCAGAAAATTTTTAAAACAGTCTTTTCCTCTTCATTACTATGTTAACATTGGGAATATTGATGGTGTTAGGAATTGCCTTCAACAAGGCTGTTCAGTATCTCAGAAGAATGGATATTTTGAAACTCCCATCCACCTCTCTGCTGAGTTGTTCTTATTACATAGTCAATGATTTCTCAGGTTTTTATGTTCATTGTTTTTTTTATTTTGCAAATAGAAAGGGTCACTTGGATATCCTCAAATTGATGTTGGATGAAAATAAATGTAATCTCAATGTAATCAATCATTTGGGTCAGAGTCTCTTACACGTGGCTGTCATGAATGCAAGGACTCACATTGTCGATATTTTACTCACGAGAGGAATTGATCCAGTAGGTTTTTTTGTTTTAAGCTACTGCAGTTCTTTTACATTAGTGTTAGTTCCCAAAGATTCTTTGTGGAAGTCAAGTTGGGTCAAGCGACTCATTATGACTGTTGCCATTATTGTAGGAATGCATTCCTCTAAGCATACCATAATGCATGTTTTTATCATAAATATGTAGCAAGTCATCTCTAAAGGCGACGACTGTTCATGTAAAAATTTGCAAAATTGGTGGGCCAAAAAATGTCCTGTTGATTTTAACGAGTCTGGTTTAAACATTCATTGCATAAGTTTTTAAATGGCTTTTTTTGAGCAAATTTATAAATCAAAATGAAAGAAGCAATGCAAGCACAAATCAACAGGCGGATTGATAAAGAACTCATGGATCAGCCTTAAGGAAGTGCAAGCCTCTGCTGGCAAGCTGATCCAGAAATATCAATTAATTGAAAGAACAATAATAAACCAGTCAAATAAACAATTAATCAAGAATACCACTAAGTGCAATTTAAAGGACAATTTAAATAATAAATATAACATGTGAATGGTCTGTTCTGCATCTGATTTTTGAAATATATGGTAATGGTGTTGTATAGTCTAGGTCCTAGGCATGTTATTGAAAAGATCTTGAGGGTGGTTTTTGCAAAAGATGGACTATTCATGGGTATGACAAAGGGAGTATGAAGGTTCAATGCAGTTGACACGTTGGGACTTAATACCTAAAAATTTATTTGGAAGAGCATTATCATTGTAAGAGAACATAAAAAGTTTTAAGACTGTATTTGTTGAAGATTTAATAAATTGTTATTGATTAAAGTCGAATTTGTGTGAGATGAAATTGGAATTGAAAATATTATACGGATGACACACTTTTGTAAAATAATTAATTTGTTTAAATGAGTGCGATAAGTAGATTTCCATACAATATTACAGTAAGTAAGATAAGGATAAATAAGGGAAAAATATAATAGTAATGCTGTCTTGGTACTTTAAAAAAATGGATTCTGGCAATGATATAATATTCCTTGCATGTGTTTTATGTGATCAAGCCAGGTGTTCATCAAGTATAATACCAAGATAATGAAAGCTATTGATCCTTGCCAGATCAATACTATTTATGGAATGGGGAGTATCATAAAGTATGACCTTTTTTGGAGGATGACAAATAATGAAATTTGATTTGGCTATGTTAAGCAAAGGCTAAGTCTCAGAACCTTCTATTTTTTATTTGTATTTAGCCGATTTATTGAGTGCCTTGTGTAAGTATAAGTGTATGAAAATATGATTGCGCACAGTTTACTTTATTGTGAGCATCTTGAAAAATCATGCTAGGGCTTATTTTCGGGAAACACGGAAATCCACTGAAGCTTGTGATGTAGGAAATAATCATGAATTTACTTGTCAAAAATATCTTAATTCATCGGAATTTAATTGAACGTATGTTAAACTAATTCAAGAACATGAAAGATATGTTTGGAAAAACAGCATTACTTTATTGTGAAGAAGGTATTTCACTAGAACATAAAGCCTGCCAACATTTGCTAAAAAAGCATCTTGAACAGGTGAATATTGTAAATTAATATAAAAGAATTTACATTTTTTGTTTTTTTGAAATCTTAAGCATTTGAATTTCTTTAATTAAAAACATGCTGATGGCTTTTCAAATTAGTTAGGGATTTAATTTTCATTACCATACAATTGGATGAGAAATTATGTATTTGTGAATTTTTTTAAACATTTGTTTAGACTTTTCTGGTGGATTCCCAAGTTGGTACTATCGATGTTTATCTTATGGACAGCACATGTGTTCGACTTTGCCTTGTTTCTCAAGCTGACACCACAGTTGCACAGCTTCACGAACAAATGTTGAAGGTTAAGTTTATATTTTAAAAGACATTTCTTCAGCTAAATTTTTTGTAACATTTTGTTAAAGGAACTGAATTTGCCTGCCTCTTGTGCTCACTTATTTACCATTTGGATTTGCTCAAAAAATTTGCGTTAGTGCCATTTCAATTAATAATGGTCAAACATTTTCTGCTTTCCACTATTAAATGACTAATCCAATGTCAATGTGAAACAAAAATATTTTGATTTAATTTTATGTATCCTATCGTAGACATTTGATTTTTATGTTTATGACATTAAGATTTTGTGATTATTGAACAGTGTAACCCCGTGTAAGGAACACAATTTGTTCCATTGTCACATTCGTTATGAGGGTTTGATTAAGGTTTGGAAATACACCTTCTGACTTGATTCGTCAAATAGACAGTCAGGTGATCATCCAGTGTCCGACCACCGATGCTTACTTCGCAGCCTATCCAGATACATAAGGCATTCAAAAAATCAGCTAGATAAATATAAAGACCTTTTTCAAAAATTAATATAAGTGTCATGTCTAGGATGTGACAGAAACCTCAAAATTTAAATAATTGATGTTTGTTGTTGAACACATCTCTATTATTATTTCAACATCTGCTAATAAATGCTTTAGTGTCACATAATATTTGTCACAAATTTTTGTATTTGTCATATTCTCGAAAGTCACCATTAAATATTTTTTAATTTGATTCAACTACGTATTTAATTGCAATTAATCAATGGGCATTATCAAAAACTTTTTAGCTACTATCCTCTAACCCCAATTTGCTCAGACAATGTTTAACTATTTTATGTCTCATTGAAAGAACTGCAGTTAAAGCCTGAACATAGACCAATCCAGCAGCTAAATAATTGGAAGAGAGCTATAGTTGGCAAATTAACTGACCAGCCTCCAGAACTAGAGGACCCTGAACTTTATTGGAAAAGAGATGCTTTACTCTCTCTCAAGGATGAAAATGCTGTAAGAGATTGTGGTTTGGAGAATAACTGAAATATTTCAGCAACTGAATTTCATTTCTCAGATAACAAATCCTATAGCCATCAATTTGCTTTACCTTGAGGCTTATCATAATTACACAAAGTCTCTATATTTGTGCACGTATCACGATGTTGTTCTACTTGCTGGAATTCTGATGCAACTATTTTTTGGAGACTACAAGGAACCTTTTGATCACTTTTCAAAAAAGCTAGTGATCTTTATTTAAGGTTTAAAAGTCATTAAATAAAGCTTTGTTTATTTACAAATTATTTTCGATTTTAGACCCCACTTGTTTGGAAGCTTAATTCCATCTCATATGCTTGCTTGTGGCAGCCAAGTGACTCTTATACAACATATTAAGGAGCAATATAAGGCCTATAGTGAGAAATGTGCCAACAAGTATGCAGCTGTAAGTTGTCTATATGTTACCAACCCAACTCAATATATGTCTGTACTCCACCTATCCATCCAACTATTAATCTATCATGTTGGGTAGATGGTAGTTATATTGGGTTGGGTTAGTTTTTTGTTAGCCTTAAGATTTGAGAACATCGAAGAACAATAAGTCAGGCTTTCTTTTACAGCTTCACCAGGCTCATTTTCTCAAAGTTTGTAGACAGCTCACCACATATGCTTGTGCTTTCTTTACTGGTTATAAATCTTCCAAGGTCTGGTTAAGATTTTAAATTTGTTCATGACAAAAATATTTAGAATCTGAAAGATCATAATATTTATTTAGAATAGAGTTAAAAGTCCTGTTTTTATTGGTGTCAATGATGTTGGAATCCACATCATCACTGTCAGTCCTAGAGTGAGTTTTGCTTTTTTTTTTACGAGTGTGATAACTGCCCCTATTCTAGCCCCTTTTCAGGGGTATTTTGTAAAGTCGATTAAAAATCAACCGCTAGAGCTAAAAATGTGCGGATTGTTTTAAAAAATAGATAAAGGATCAAAGTGCCAGGGACGAGCATTCAAAAAAAATTAAAAAATCGGGAACTATTTTTAATTAATGCTTGAAAACTTTGAAGATTTTTTTAGGTTAGATCCCTGTGTGCGCTAGTCAAGTCACTTACATATTTGAATTCTCCTGAAAAATATCTATCGGAATATCTATAACATGTATTTTTAATCCCCAGGGACGGGGTCGAAAAAGCTTCCGATAAAATCAAAACAACTTGGGCGAAATTGGAAGATTTGCGACTAATGGAGCACGAAAAAGGCGATTATAAATCAACCAACCCAGTTAAAAATACAACAACTATTTTAAAATATAGATTACAACATCGGATTTCTACGCCATACCGTGGATAAAAAATACATGTCATACATATTCTGGTAGATATTTTTTAGGGGAATTTTATTATTTAACTATTTTGGATAGCGCATACAGGGATCTATCATAAATTCCGCTTCAAAGGTTTTAGACGTTAATTAATAATAGTTCCCGATTTTTTATTTTTTTGGGAATACTCGTCCCTGGTTGTTCGATCTTTTTTTTATTTTTTAAAGCAATCGGCATTGCTGTATCTGCATCGGTTGATTTTTAATCGACTATATTATAGGACCACATCTCAGGGGCTGGGTGCGGGGACAGCTCTAAATCATTCAAAACGCTGAATAAAAATAGTTCCCGAATTTTAATAAACTTTTAAGAAGTAAACCCTGGTTCTCTAAGTTGTAATCTATATTTTAAAATAGTTGTTGTATTTTTAACTGGGTTGGTTGATTTATAATCGCCTTTTTCGTACTCCATTAGTCGCAAATCTTCTAATTTCGCCCAAGTTGTTTTGATTTTATCGGAAGCTTTTTCGACCCCGTCCCTGGGGATTAAAAATACATGTTATATATATTCTGATAGATATTTTTTAGGAGAATTCAAATATGTAAGTGACTTGATTAGCGCACACAGGGATCTACCCTAAAAAAATCTTCAAAGTTTTCAAGCATTAATTAAAAATAGTTCTCGATTTTTTAATTTTTTTTAAATGCTCGTCCCTGGCACTTTGATCCTTTATCTATTTTTTAAAACAATCCGCACATTTTTAGCTCTAGCGGTTGATTTTTAATCGACTTTACAAAATACCCCTGAATAGGGGCTAGAATAGGGGCAGTTATCACATTCGTTTTTTTTTGTTATTTCTTGTTATGATATAATTGTTACATCAACTCAATACAGGAAATGGTGAAAAGTTTCTTGTATAACGACATAGAATGGGGATTTGAACAGGCAAATGGCTGGCAAGAATTGCACATCAAAACAAAATCAAACAAACAACAAACTTATATCTATCTCACCAAACAAGTTTGTATTACTTTGGTTAAACTTTGTGAACTTTGCTTTTAATTATTCCAATCACTTTATTTAAAAAAATTTTTTATTTTGTTTCAGGCAGCTCTTATCAATAATTTAATGAAAAAGCTATGTGAATTAAACAATGCTGCAAATTCACTGCAGCAAACATTGAAGAAGATGCTTTAAGGTAGAGATTTATTTTGTGATTTTCCATTGCATTATATCCCTTGGTTTAAACATTGAGTGATTTTGTTAGAAACACTGGAGAACATGCCAGAGAGTGAACTCCTAATAGAGTTGTACTAGAGAAAAGACTTGGCTAATGACACCCAAACAGTTATAACACCGCATTATGTAATTATTTACAGGAACTGTTGAAATACTTTTAATATTAAGCTCTGGATCTCCCTTTCCTACCTTCTTGAATTTGGATTAGACAGATAAAAAAATGTAAATGTGAAGTTCAATTACAAATCTTTAGTTGTGTTTGAAATTGTTGCTCACCCATAATTGTTTAATTCGTGCATAATATAGTTATTTTTCATTAAGTTTCAGTTATATGAGATAGCCAAGACTTTAAAAAAAGTTGAGATGGGGCAAATTTTTTTTATTTACCCATGTAACTTAAGACAGTAAACCACAGTATTGGTGTCTTGGTGTCAGACAACCAATTTCACATTAACTTGTGAGGAAATCACAGACACAAGATAAAAGTAATTTAGTACTCGAA
This sequence comes from Whitmania pigra, assembly GCA_021613335.1. Classification (NCBI taxonomy): domain Eukaryota; kingdom Metazoa; phylum Annelida; class Clitellata; order Hirudinida; family Haemopidae; genus Whitmania; species Whitmania pigra. The sequence goes on from JAJTWR010000299.1 coordinate 3,860,343, forward strand.
ATGTATAATGTGTGATAAATGATGTCTGAAGCTCTTTTAATTGGGCGGGGCTGTGTTATAGTCAACAAGTTTTTTTTATTATTGTGAGTTAAGGAGTCTCGGGAGAGAGTTTCGTGGCCTTTGCCTATGGGGACAGTCGTATGCGGTCATATGGCTCATGAGCTAGCCAATTTCGGATTGAGCATCATGGTCTTTGATTGTCATGAATGTTACAAAGCGTTCCACTGAGTCATCTTTCTCCATGTATCTCAATACGAGAGACAGTTGGTCAATGTAGGCTGCATTGTATATAGAATCCAAAGAGATAGAGTAATACTTTGATTTCTTAACTCGAGAAATGGCTTCTCAGAGGACTTGTTCACCCATTAAACTGATAGTGCATAGTTTGCTTATTGCGTAGACAAATGAATCAAATGTAACAATTTTGATCACAAGTGATCCAGGCTATCTGCAACGGGCTTTATGCATTCTACAAACTCCTGTAAAAACTTAATTTCGTATTCCTTAAAAACTTAAGCATCAAGAGCAGCACACAAATCCTTCAGTTTGTGCGGGCTTTTATCAAACTATAGACAAAGGGAGGCCCCCTTTTCAATTGTAATTGTAACTTCATTTATATAGCGCCATATGCATAGCGTCAGAGGCGCTTCTTGTAACCATTTATATAGCGCTCCTTCCTAAGGGCGCTGGCGGCAGTGCAGGCTGGGTTTCAAACACGACACATTACGACTGTTGTCATTACCGCCGTATGCAGGCACGTAACCCATTCGGCTAATCTGCACGCCAAACCCGTTTGTCAGGAGTGGGATTCCCCTTATTGCGCACAACACAACAACACATACTTGTAAAATAATATATACATAATACACTTTTAGTTAGTAAATACTGAAAGGAGACTATTTTTCCAATAAATAAACACGAAATGAAATGAGCACGAGTTGTATTTGCCAAATTTATTTACAATCAGTTATAACAATTTAATTTTCCATAAAAAAAGTATAGTATATCTAACAAGTAAATATGGTTAAAATCAGAGAATGAATGAAGTTATAACAGTTATAATTACAGTCCGGATACTTTTCTAGATTTCTATAAGCTGATGACGTCAATGAAGTCTAATTCACGCAGTACATCTGACTCGATGCTCATGATAAGCCAAGTTTACAAGTCGTGCCTGCTTCATTTTTAACACGTATTTAAGAAAATCAAATAACTTTTAAATAAACGACAAAAAATTACGAAATTAAACAACAAAATATCCAACCAATTAAATTTAATTTAATACCGAGAGAGATGGGCGTCTGCGTACATTATTTTATTTTAAATATTTGTTCTAACTTTAAATCTTAAGCCTTATAAGAATTACGCGTAATACGCATTTGAATTTTGAATCCTAATTTTCCCAACTTATTTCAGTTTGTTCCAAGTGGAAGGGCAGCTTGCAGTGCCAAATTTAAGAGTTGTAATCAAACATTTATTCAAAACAATTTTAATTATCTTGAGTGCTTTGTCCTGAAGCTTGATGTCTCCTTTTCATGACAATTATTCTTATGGCTGGCTGAAATGCATTTGCGGTTACAACTTTGATCAGTGATGACGTGTTCATCAGTCATCCTTGTTTTCTGATTGCCTACTGTTGCTTTCATGAAAAAAAGTAGTTGTTCACACATAGGTGGAGCCGAACATGGAAGGTATGAAAAGAAGCTAGGTATCCACTTGTCTTCCGCCAGCAGACACTTATATAATGGTAAAAACCTAGTCTTTAACGTAGCTGAAGTTAGCAGACACTCAAATTTAATTTATAATGCGAAATTTCAAATTATAATATTTGGAAACTACGTTTCAAATTCTTTTCAAAAATGTTTATAAATCAATTGTTGGAAGATTTTCAAATTTTTGAAGTTATTAGAAATTTGAAGAATTCGTTGCAAGACATTCAATTAATGGAAGGACTTCCGCTTAAGATGACTCGCGATATTTTAAGCACTTAAGTTTTTCCACAAATCTTTCGGCTAATAAGGTATACAACATATAACTAGTCTTTAACGTAGCTGAAGTTAGCAGACACTCAAATTTAATTTATAATGCGAAATTTCAAATTATAATATTTGGAAACTACGTTTCAAATGCTTTTCAAAAATGTTTATAAATCAATTGTCGGAAGATTTTCAAATTTTTGAAGTTATTAGAAATTTGAAGAATTCGTTGCAAGACATTCAATTAATGGAAGGACTTCCGCTTAAGATGACTCGCGATATTTTAAGCACTTAAGTTTTTCCACAAATCTTTCGGCTAATAAGGTATACATATTTGGAAAGTAGAAATCCTAACGAACATTTTGATGCACATTTCGTCAGTAGTAAAGACGTGGTTACTGAGTAAGAAGACTTGTAAGACATTCAATTAATGGAAGAACTTCCGCTTAAGATGACTCGCGATATTTTAAGCACTTAAGTTTTTCCACAAATTTTTCGGCTAATAAGGTAGACATATTTGGAAAGTAGAAATCTTAACGAACATTTTGATGCACATTTCGTCAGTCGTAAAGTCGTGGTTACTGAGTAAGAAGACTTTTGAAACCAAAAAATAGGAGATAACCAAAAAAATATGATGAACGTAAATTTTTAGAGTGACTATTCTGCAATGATAGTAGGTATGGGAAAAGATAAACCCGTCTAATTACAACTTTTTATTTTACGTAAATAAAATATTGTAAATATTTGTTGATTTTAACGTTTAAACGGCAATGTTAGTAGGGTCGGACTGGCTTAAAAAAACGGCCCGGGAAATTTGGTCGTGGAGGCCCACTTCATAGTTTCATATAAATTTTTTCAATAATTTAATATTTTACTTATTTTCAATTTAATTTAATTTGTATATAGTTTTCTTTAGTTTCTATAATTACTTCATATATAATAATAAAATTTTAAAGTTAAAAAAACTACTTTAAGTTGAAAGAATCTTTTTATTTAATGCATGTTCAAAATCGTAATTATGCAAAATAACTTTAAACAGTTAAATAACTCCTAGTTTTAACAACTTAAACATAAGAAACACTAGAGTCTAAAATTTCTATTCACTGTTAACTAGCATAACAGCTTTTTCATCGTTCCACTAGTCGATGCTAAAACATCAATGATTTCATTATTATTGATTCTTGAAAGAAGGTTCTTCTCACAAGACATCAGCATGAATGATTGTAAAGTTGATTGGCTCAGCAAATTTCTTAATCTGTTCTCACTCAGGTGCTGCAATGCATCGCTAGGCATTCTTTTCAAAATTTCTGCAAAATTTCTTGGATCTAAACAAGATAAATCAGCGTAAAGACAACCATGCTCAGAGAATCTCTGCTTTAAACTATTAATTACTTGATCCATAACCAATGAACATTGACACAAAATTTATCTTTCGCACTTTCAAGTAGTTGGTTGGCTATAATTCTTTTTCTTTCAAAACCGTTTGCACTTCAATGTCGATATTTCTTTTTTCTAGTTCACTGTTTGAAATTTTTTTAATTTGTAGCTGCTTGAAAAATGGAATCAAAATTTTTATCTACTTTGCTTAATTCAGTCTTGAACCATCTTATAGGCTCGTAGCATATCCATTCCAATTGGCTGCAAATATTCCTATAATGTGTTCAAATATTTTCAAAAATAATTGTGCCGTTAGAATAAATTCAAAACTTGTCCATGAATCTAACAGAGGTTTTGCTCTGTATTGGACATCATTATTGAATTTGTTTGAAGTAGAAATATCATGAAATGTTTGTAACACGTCAATGTACAAAAAGTCGATAACTTGGGATTTCTTGATTGGAAGGTTTGATTAAGAAATTTCCAAATACTTTAGTAAGAGCTCTGCCTTTTGCCCACCAACAGGTTTCACCAATTACAGATATGTATTTCACTTTGCTAAATTCACACCAAACAACCAAAAACTGAATCGTAAATATGATTCCCGAAGAAAGACTGCCCATGCGTTTAAACCCCAAATAAAGTAACACCTTCAACCGCTTTTTTAGTGACGTCACCCATTACCAAATTTAAGACACGGGCATAACACCATACATCTGAATCTGACCCGGAGAAGCTGTATTTAACAAGGCATTGAATCTATTGTATTGACCTTGCATATTAGACGTACCATCGGTGGAATTGCCATTACATTTACTTACATCAATGCCTAACTTTTCAAAGACAAACCAAGCCACAAACCAAATCATACATTCCTTTTCCAGTCGTTGATGTGCAATTGACTGTAGCTATTACACGTTCGTGTTAAAAAATATTTTATTAAAAAATAATATAATTTTGCGTTAAAATTGACGTTATAAATTATTAAAATTGAATTATAACCATTGACTTCGGAAGCTTATTATATAAATATAATTAGACTCCTTATGTAATGACTTTGTTGTTTCAGTTTGGTTATTTTTAATACAAACTATTATTTGAAGCTATTTATAATCAACGGTAATTTCAGTTAAAACTAAAAATGTAATAACTTTCTTTTGGCGGTTGGCGGCTACCGGCCAATCTGGAAATTCCCGGTGTCCCGGCGGCCCAGTCCAAGCCTGAATGTTAGCCATTAAAGGAAACAGTTACGGTAACATTTATGCGGGCCGCACGTGGGCTTACAAAGGGCCGCATGTTTGACATACCTGTAATAGACGTCAATACACAAAAAAAAATTATTTTGCCGTTTTTCATTACTTTTTTTTTTTAATTTTTGCAGTAGTTCCGCTTTTTAGTGCTTAGTACCAACTTTGGAAGACTCATTTTAGCTCGTTAACTTGTTCCCAATTAAAATTTATTAACCAAATAAGTACCAGTTTTGAAATATTTTTAAATAATTCATTTAGGGTTTGTTTTTCATAATGTTGATAGTTGGAATTTCATTGCACATTTTCTAGTAACTGACCAATTTTTGTTGTTATTATATGAATACCTTTATCGATTCGATCGGTTTGGTTTGAGCAATTTGTGGTATTATATGTTCATATAGTGGATTGCCGATTAAAATATGTCTCTGGCGATGGATTCGTTAATAATGCTTATTTCGCAAGCAAGTTTTATTTTACTGAGCATTTTGTGATTAGTTCGTGATAAGTGGAGTGTTTTATCATTAGTATGACTATCTTAGACATTAGTCTCCTTAATATACTATAAATAAATGTTATGTTATGTTAAGCCACACTAAGTCATAAGAAATCTTATGAATTTTTGGATGACATCGGTGTTTAATGTTGCAGATATTATTTGTTGGCCTAGGATGGATATTTTTCCTAAAAAAGCTTTTTAGAGATTATGAGGTCAGTTAACATTTTTAATCATACCAGTCTTGGACGTTTTTTGAGACCCAAATTTAGAAAAGAGGTATTCACTCATATCTCTGGGTAAATATGGATTATTTAGCATATCAAAATCATATGTAAAATTGAAGTGATATAGGATAAATGCTTCACCATATACTTTCCTCCAAAATTATGTTCATTGGCACACCGGCTCGCCTCAAAACACCTCCCTTCCTCTACTACTCTCTAGCTCCTCGTCATATTCGATTCATAACTCATCTTTAAAGAACATTACACCTTCATCGTCAAATCCTGCAATCATCTCATGTGGCTAATCCAGCACATCTGTCCAATACTTTCCATCAACACAACTTCTGCCCCTGCATTTAGCCTCATCTAGACTACTGCAATTCCCTTCTCCATAGTACATCTGTCTCTTTAATACATTCCTTACAATGTGTCCAAAACAAGCTTGCAACCCTTAACAGTACTGCCCAAAGCAATTGCACTGGTTATTCACAGTTGTATTATCTTCTAAATTGCCATCATGACATATCACAGATAGTAAAGCCAGTCAGTGTGAAAAAATTGAATGGATTTGTATGGATGTTATAGTAAATTGTAACACAAAATACAAAAACAATTTTGTATTCAGAACACTTATATTTTCCTAAACCCCAACTTCCCCATCAAGAGTAATAGCATCCACATAGATAGTTTTATGAACCTAAAAAAAAGTTATAACCAGCTAAGGGTATTCCAGCTTTCAAGATAACTGAATAAATAAAAATTTCATTGTGAACAAGTTTTAGTATATAATGTAACTAAGGCATCCAGTAAGCATGAAGGACACTAAGAAATCATTGAAGAATTACTTCTTGTAAAACATAAAAGCATTATTAATATGAAACAGTGTTTCCTTTATTCACAATATCCTTAAAATATGTGACCCTATTGGTTTTGATTAAATTTTTGTGGTTTTTTACAGACTTTCCTAATGATGTTTTCCTGTTCAGATTTGAAGTTAGATTGCCTTCTAGAGTTGTCAGTTTAAAGCTTTAGCCAAACATTTCAAAACAGATTGAATTCTGACTTATAATGCAAAAATTCATAATTTATTTTTTTATTTTATTTATTTATTTATTACACAACAAATTGAAGGGTCATTCAATGACCACTTACACAAATTTGGGTAAGTTCAACAAATCGTGCGCAAATAAAGTGCAGAAGCAAGTTCTTTAAATCGATAAGTATTTGTTAAGGTCAGTAGACGAGATGCAAGATTTGAATCGAGATAATGTTGAGGAGTTTATTACATCACGAGGTAGGGAGTTCCAGGGCTTGATGACCCGGTTGGTGAAAAAGTTCTGTCTGTGACTGGTGAGACACTTCTCTTGGCGTAGACGAAGGGGATGACCACGGGTTCTGGAAGCTAGAAACGTAGGGAACTCGGGAATTTTGCATATAGTATGGCCGTGGATTATTTTGTAACATAAGCATAAATCACAGATGAGGCGACGATGTTCGAGGGTTTTGAGTCCGAGTTGTTTTAGTCTATTGTGATAGGGCAGTGCTCTGAGACCAGGAATCAATCTTGCGAAGTATTTTTGCACCCTTTCTATTTTCATTGTAAGTTGTTTAGTGTGTGGGTTCCATATTGGGGAGCAATACTCGAGGATTGGCCGGACGTAGGAGCAGTATGCCTTGGTTAAAATGTTTTTGTTCCTGGTGCGAAAGCATTTGGAAATCAAGCGTAACCTCACAAATGCTTTGTGGACAATATTGCTGATGTGTGCCTTGTATGTAAGTTTGTCGTCGATGAGGACTCTCATGTAGTTTCTAATAGAGGTACTGTTTGGGAAGCGTGTAATGTCTTGGTGGAGTTTTGGTACGAGCTGCCCTGATGGATATTTGAATGCATTTCTCAGGAGCAAGCTGTAGTTGCTACTTGTTGCTCCATGACACCAACCTTTCAACAGCAGACTGTAGGGAGGAACTTTGAGGGAGTGATGATGTTGAGTACAGTTTGATGTCGTCAGCAAACAGTTTTGATTTGACGTGGTTATCGGTAAGCGTATCGGTAACATCATTAATATATATGAGGAAAAGTGTAGGTCCGAGCACACTCCCTTGAGGCACGCCACTAACCACGTCCACTTCATTGGAAAGGTGGCCGTTAAGTTTGACTGCCTGGGTTCGGTTGGATAAGAAAGTCTCAAGCCATGAAAGTAGATTGCCTGAGATGCCATATGCCTGAAGTTAGGCAGCAGTTTTTGGTGAGAGACCGAGTCAAAGGCTTTTCTAAAGTCAAAGTATATTATGTCTGTGCCCTGGTGCCTTGATACTGACCAATCATTTGTACATTCAATCAGGTTGGAGCATGTCGATATGGAGTTTAAAAAGCCATGTTGTTCAGGTGATATAAGGTTGTTAGCTTGAAGGTAGTTTAAGATGTCTTTATTGATCATCCGTTCCATTGCTCGACAGCAGGAGGATGTGAGTGATATTGGTCGGTAGTTACCGGGATCAGAAGTGGCACCTTTTTTGTGCACGGGGGTTACGCGGGCAGATCTCCAATCAAGGGGTAGTTCATGCATACTGAAGGAGAAGTTGAAGATATGGCAGAGTGGCAAACAGAGACCAGCAGCACAGTTTCTGAGGAGGGTGTTAGTGATTCCATCCGGACCAGATGAGAGGGACGATTTGAGTCTGCGGAGTGTCTGGTATGTGCGATCAGGAGTGAACAATATTCGATCAATTTTCTTGCTGGTGCGTGGAGACATAGTATGGCATATACCATCATCGATTGTGAAAACACTGCAAAAGTACCTATTGAAAATATTAGCTATTATCTTTGGATCTGATGCGAAGAGTCCATCTTCGGTTTTTAGCTCTTGCACTGGGTTGTGTGCTGAAAGTTTATTGTTGATGAAGCGGTAAAACTGTCCTAAATTACCGGACAATGCAAGTCTGCTCTCCTGGAGTTTGTGGTGTTCGTCTATGACTTTCTTGAGTTTTCTGGAGAGAGCATTGAAAATAACTTTGTCTTCGTTTCTTTTGCCTTGATGCCACTTACGAAAGGCTTTGAGCTTCAGTTTTTGGGCCTTTACAATGAAGCTGGGGTAGGAAGGCTTGAGTGATTTGGTAGTGGTGTTGAGTTTGACATGTTCAGGAGCGATCTTATTTATGCCGTTGCTAACAATATCTGTAAACACTCTCCAACAGTCATCAACAGAGAAGCAGTATTGGAACAACTCGTTCCAATTTGTTTGGCAAAGGTAGATGTCTAGATTTTCATAGGCTGATTTGGTTAAGTGTCTGTAGCTTAGGTTATGAATTGTGACTGGTTGGGTTGGAAGATTCGTTGTGAAGACGATGGTGTTATGGTCGCTCTGAGAGATTGGTGGCATTATCCTGATGTCTGATATGAAACGTGAATCGTTGGAGAAGAGCAGGTCTAGGATGTTTGATTGTTGCGTTGGTGACTGGACAAATTGGTGAAATCCCATCTCGTCAAATAAGTTGATAAATATTTTATAGATTTCATTGTTAGGGTGGGAGTAGTTTTGCCAGTTGACATACAGAAGGTTGAAATCTCCCATGACTCAAACCAGTCCAGTATTCCTGCACAGATAGTCCAAACAGCGGACGCTTCTATTGGCGTACTCAACAGAATTTGAATTGAAACCAGTTGGTCTGTAATAGACAATAACTTGGCAAGTTGAACAAGACTTAAGAATATCAACACATACTATTTCAATGGACTTGTACTCCAATGGTATGGGTATTTGTCGAACTTTGAGATTTTTCTTGATGAGTAGGGCTACACCTCCTCCGCGAGAGCCTCTGTCCCAACGAAAAGCCTGATACTCTTTTAACAGAAATAAGCCGTTGGGTTCACTGTCCAACCAAGTTTCAACTGAACCAAAAACTTCTAGGTTGTGGCTTTTCAGAAACAAAGATAGTTCTTCTCTTTTGCTGATTAGGCTTCTGATATTTGTGGAAGCCCATGATTTTAGTTTATTTCCGAAAGGGCTGAGAGGTTGATTGTGTCTGAACCGCGGATGCCTTAGTTGAGCCACTCTGAGCGGTTGTCAGTCTTCTTTGGCATCTTTACTGGTAGGCCGCTTCAGCTTCGTTGGGTGTCAAGTCATAATTCATGAACACCTTTCGGACGGCAGCATCTTGGGAAATTCTGAGAATTCTGGACGACGAGATTAAGTCTCTTACTGCCTCAGAGTTCGAAAGAGTGAGACAGAGCTTAGTATTAGTAGGATCTCTCCCAAAGCGGCGTATATTTGTGATGGCAGGCTTCACAGTGAGATTCTGCTCGATGAAGTTATGTACAAGTTTGCTATCATCGAGTGATGGCTGAGCCGGTAAGCCGGAAACAATGACATTTGTTGAGCGCTTGCTCTTCTCAACTCTTTCTTTTTCGACATTCCACAGGACGTTCTTAATCTCTGCCAAATCTACGCTGGGGGCTCGAGTTATAAATGATTGTTCGAGAGTCTCCATCCTGGACAGAAACGTTTTAGTCATCTCGTTCAGAGCGTCAGTCAAAGTTTTGGTTATTTGAGACATCATGACCTGAATTGTTGTTGAGAATGCTTCCAGCATCTTGTTCATATTGGTGTTCATTTGGCCAATGGCATTTGTCATGTGTTCGCTCAACTGCTTTGTCAGGAGGTTCGAGTTTTCATTCGCTTGCTTCATGACAGCATTCAGAATAACTTCGAGGCTATCCGGCCTTAATGACCTCGCCATTTCAAACAAACTTACCGAATCAGTGTATTTCAGTGAGAACAACAAACGTAGACAATTAGCTGGAGGTATATTCTATTTATAACGATGTTTTGTGCGAAAATCGACGGAGAAAAGTAAATCAGCCTGCACTCTATTAACGCTCACCAAGTCTTGAATTCATTCTTGAATTTAACTATCTTTATTTGATCCAACATAACTTTATTTGTTATTCATTTTATTTGAATAACCACAAAGGATTGTTAGAACCATAAATTTTTCAGCATTACTCAAATTTCTCTTGGGGACACATAATGCATCATTCTATCTTTAATTAGATTTAATTTCTTAATTTGAACTAAAAATTGAATAACACATTTCATATGTTTTGTCATCCAGTTATATTTCCATGAATGGTAATTGAAATAGGAATTATTTTTATCGATACTGGAAATTAAAATTTTGGAATAGGAATGGAAATTGCCAAAAAAAATGAAAATAGCCCAAAAAATGGAAATAGAATGAGAAGTAGAATTTATTTTGTAAAATGGAATTATAATGAGAAATATAAATTATTTCTGAAGCCAATTCAGTTTAACTCTAACTTAGTTAACAAATAATATTATGTTTGAATTTTACAATCTATGCTAACCTATTCCAGTCAACTACCAGTACTTTTTTCAAAAACATTGTTTTAGTGTCTTTCTGTTGTGTTACATCGTGTTTGTTTTGTAGTGGAGTAATATATATTTTAAAAAAAAGAGTCCTCGAAGTGAAGTTCCAATAGTCATTTCTAGCCTTACATAAAACATAGTTTGTAATAATTTCTGAAATTTTGAAAAGAGTTTATCCAAATCACTTATGGTAGAAAAGGGGATAGCATAATCAACTCAACAAATATCTAGCTGATATAATAGAATAAGAACATAATGATGCAATGAATTTCTGGAAAGAGAAGACTACTCTTTACAGTGAATTGTATGAGTTAACCCAGGACTACAGGACGACACAACCGAATGCAACAGTCCTTGGAGATGAGAGCTTTTTTCAAACTAAATTCACTTTGATAGACTTCTTTGCTCTGTGACATAGCAATAAATGTTGCTACTGCATATTAGATGTAATTGTAGTATTACTTTAAGGAAGCTTTTATAATCATTTCCACTTTTGAAAAGGCCGGAAAGGAAAACGAAAATATTGAAAATGGAATTAGAATAGGAACACAAATATAAATTATTTTAGCAATGGTAATTAGAATTGAATGGAAGTTATTTGGCAAATAATAATGGAATTAGAATTGTAATGGAAATAACACTTAAGTTTTTTAACATAATTTTGTTATTACATATCACATTTATACCAATTAATGCTCAAATGTGTGTATGTTATTAGTTATAAAGAAATGTGAATTTTATTGAATGATAATGGACAATTTTTATAATTTAAGCAAAAAATGTGCAAATAAATTGAAAAGCAACAACAGCTATGTTGTAGCAAAAGTCTTTATTTATCAGGATAAAAAAAACTTTTAAATTATAAATTAAGTAACTTTAGCGGTTTCACTTGTCATATTTCTTTTTAATTACCCAGTGAAGTTAATTTTTTTATTGTTTTGAAGGGTTTACTCCCAAAAGATTTTAGACTCTGCTTGTCCACTCTTTTCATGCCTCTTTCAGACCTTGTTCCAGTGTCTTGTTGCCAGAATATTGCAAGCAATCCCCATACATTTTTTATAAGACTTAAGTCTGATGAGTGAGCAGGGCTCTTCCATACTTGAATATTCCTCTCTCAGAAGAACAATTTTATGACTTTTGAGATGCTTATCTTGCTGAAAAACAACTTTTGCTTTTGGATTTGGACTTGGATTTTGCCATGTAGGTATAGAAGATAGTTGCTCCACAGTTTCAACATATTTTGAGAAATTCTGCTTTCCCTCTACAACCATCATCTCCAACAAATCAAGAGAAGGAAATGGCATACCACAGAGTGATGGATCCAAATTTTCAATTTTAAAATGAGATCTTCTAATAATATTTGCAGCTGTCTGGATCTTTGAAATTAATTTTTTTCATTAGAGAAAATAACAAAACACCAGTTCACCTCCAATTTCACTATCTTTCTGACCCAGTTAAACCGGATATTTTTGTGAACTGATGTTGACAAAGACTTGCAAAGAAATTTAAAAATTCTCTTCTTCAAGCATATTTACATATTATAGATTTTCCAAATTGCTTTAACTGATTTTGAATGAAGTTTTACTTTTGATTATTCATATAAATACATAAAACTATAAAAATATAAAAAATATTGAAATTCCCAATTTATAGAATGAATTTGTTGAATTCAATGGGGTTTTTCTTTTTAATTATTCTGTTTTATTGCACAAACTTTTGAATAAATTAAAAGCTTATGGTTCATTTATAGGTTCAACATTGGCTCGTTCTGCTAATATTCTCAAACACATTTGCATTGTCATGTACAATGTTTGAGTTGATAATTTTTGAAATACTTGCATTGCTTGATCCAAGGTGAAAAAAAAGTTATGTACAGTGCTGTTATTGCTATTTTGAAAACTTTGTTTTAATTTTTGAAAGTTCAAGATTTTTCCATTGGAAGATTGGACTCTATGCCACACTTTTCACAGTCATATTTATTCTTCCATTCTACATTGCCTATTTTTCAGCCTGCAATGTCCAACTCTGTAAGTCATGTTTTATGATATATTATAATTTCCAATAATCCAGTTTTCAGGTCTTCCTCGCTGTATTGAAACTCAAATTTTTTCATTCCATGAAAAGTGAAGGGTACAAAATTATTTAGAGTTCTTCTTGCTGGGGCTTGTTGGGCAACATTTTTTTATTTTTTCTGGAAAATTGGAGATCCATTTCCAATATTAAGCCCAAAGCATGGTTAGTTGCAACATGTTTTAATATACATTTAATAAAAGTTAATTGAAGATTTTACATGACTGAATGATTACAATCTTTTAGGAATTCTTTCAATTGAGCAATGCATAGGAAGGGTTGGAGTATTCGGAGTCACTATTATGGCTGTTTTGTCTGGCTTTGGTGCAGTTAACTATCCTTACACTTGCATGTCTTACTTTGTCAGGTTTATTTGTTTTTGCTGGGGTAGCATTCTTTAGAAAAAGAACCTAACATAATAATTAAAAATAGGTAAAAAGTGTAAACATAGTTAAAATGCAGATAAGATAAGCATCTCACTAATTCATTTACACCACAGTTATCTTTAATTGTTTTTGATAGACATGTTGATGAGTCTGATATTCAAGTCCTGGAAAGAAGACTTCTTCAAACTATTGATATGATTGTCATGAAAAAAAAAAGGTTATCTTGATTGCTTCAATTTTCATTTTCTGAATATTTCTAGGTTAAAAAAGTGACTCTAAAAAAGTGTTTTGCTTGCTTATTCTTTATATTAGTTAGCAAACTTTATAAGACAAAACAAGTTGTGATCAAAACTTGATGTTGATTTATTTTAAACTGAGTAGGAGAAAGTTTATTTTTTTAAATTTTTCATCTGAAAGAGCAGCTTTGTTGAAAAGAGGGAGCCATGAGTATGAGAAACAAATGCATGAAGGCATTGGGACTTGGGGCATACTCACAAGACTCAAGAGTTCAAGAGGTGCTTGTTGTTTGTGCTGGGAATTGACAAAAACTAGGGTGTTTGTTTTTTCATCTTGCAGAAAACAAATTCACAAAGGAAGAAATCCATGCTCATGAAGAATTTTCAAGGCAGCTCTTCTTAGAGTCGGTTGATTTGCACAATGAACAGGTTATTTCATTGAGGCCTAAAGTCTGCACAAAAGTTGACATTGAAGCTCATTTTAGTTTGCATGTTTTAGGATCGGAAAAGATATTTAAAAACATTCAAAGGAAGATATTTTAACCTTCTTGGTCACTTTTTTTCATTGTATTGTGTTTGGAAAATATTCATGGTATTCTTATTTTTGTGGAAATTGTTGTATGATAAAAGTGACATAAATGATACTGTTTCAGGCAACATTCAACATTGTATTTGACCGTGTGGGTAAAGTTGATCCAGTTACAAGAGGAATTGAAATTGCTGTCAATTATTTGGGGATTCAATTTGATGTGAGATATTGTTTTGGATATAAATACATAGCCATTTTTAATTGGCTTATCATTTTAAATTCATAATTTAAAGAACATTTATTAAGTTTTTGTTCTCATATGTCATTAGTTTAACTTGGAATTAATCTAATCCTTTTATTGGTGGCATTAATTAACTGTAAGTTGCTTAATGCACTGATGGGGAGTTATTTAAAAGTAAACCATTCTAAAAAGACAATGTGATATCATTAAATTGCTTTGGGGTTTGGCATGTAGAACAGAAACTCATAATATTTTAACATTATCTTAAGATTTTTGATTTTCTATGCAGGTTCAGTTTTGGTCACAACATATATCATTTTGGCTTGTTGGAATTATTATTATTACTTCCATCAGGGGTCTGCTTATCACTCTCACCAAGGTAACTTGTGTTGGTAATAAAGAATATATGTAATTGATTGAATATGTGTCATTGCTTGTCATTGCAGTTTTTCTATGCCATTGCAAGCAGCAAGTCATCAAATATCATTGTGCTCTGTCTTGCCCAAGTCATGGTGAATGTTTTTCTCTTAGATATTTGGCTTCTTTAGTGTGTTTGTTAATATAACTTAGTTAATATAGCCTAGTTCTACATGGAGATTTTCATAAGATTGTTATGATTGTTGGAGCATGTTTTGAGGTAATGGATCTTTAATTAACTATATTGGCTTTAGGGGATGTATTTTGTTTCATGTGTGCTGCTGATGAGAATGAATTTACCACTTGAATACAGGTCAGTGAAATTGTTTCAGTCTTGATAGTTCTGCAGTGATGCTCATTTTATATTTCCAACAAATTCAAGTTTATGTCTAATGGTAACATAAATAACTGTTTGCATAATGACCATCTTGACTTGATAAGCACTCTCTAATTGAAAAATAACTTTGCTATGACTTTTGGATATTATAAATACAAAAATATCAAATTAAATTTGAAAAAGTTACAAAGTTGGATTTAAGGTCTCATTCTTAGTTTACATTAAAATAGAATTTGAATTGAATTTTAAAGGACCATAATCACTGAAGTTCTGGGTGATCTGCAATTCAACTTTTATCATCGCTGGTTTGATGTGATTTTCCTGATCAGTGCACTTAGCAGTGTTGCCTTTTTATATTTAGCTCATAAACAGTTGCCCTTAGATGACACACAGAAGTAATTTATTGAATAAAAATTATGAAAAATATATGACAACAATTTTGAATATTTTATTTGATTGGTTATATTCTCAAATTGTATTCAGTAATTAATAACTTTAGTGTTTAAAGATTAATATATGAAACAAATATTTATTAAGATCTCTACATTAAAAATGAAATCGACATATGTTGAGCTGAAGCCTGATTGGCTGGATCAACACAAGTATGATTGTGTCTTTTGACCTAGATGAATAATTGACGAGTAAAAGTATATTTCCAAAAACTCAGGCCAATTGAATAAGTTTGTTGCTAAAGTTTAGGCATTAGCTTGTCTTTAAATGATTGTATGGCAGTCAACTTAGTTTAAGTCAAATAATAATAATTAATTTATAAAGTCCCATGTGCATCAGAGGTTCTTTGTGTCATAGCTGTCCCATGAAGCCCTAAGGAGGTGAAGAGCTCCAGGGATGGTTGGGCTCTAACGGAGGGAGGGAATCCGTTCCAGACAGCTGTAGAGGCTGTTTATGAGGGATGATCAACAGATGTACCGGTTGGTGATGTTGATTGGTGGAAGATGAACGAAGACCAGGTGTTTGGCAGCAATCTATTGAAAGTGATACAACTATGAATCAGCAACTAGTGCAATTGGTTCAAGCAGGAAAAATGTCCTAAATATTTAAATATTAGTAATAATATGACACACACTGCTTATACACTGCCATGGGCCATCTCGAAAAAACATCAACAAACACGCAATCACACTTCGGTTGAACTGCAGCCGGGTCTCCTCTCGGAACAACACTATCCGTCATCAAGTGAAATGGAATATTGGGAACTCGATCCCTTTTATTATGGAATGCCCCCAATTGGCACACTGAACGAAACTCGCAAAGAATCTCAGCTATTCTTCGCTTCGGGTGTCGGACACTGAACTTCGCCACATACTATCTCTAGGCGTGCAAGACCAAGAATGCCGGACACTAAACTCTTCCCACTTGCACCATCGCATACACCCGACTCTAGGGACTCTGTGCATACAGGACACTGAACCTCGCCCCACAACTTCTCCCGGCTACAAGCATGCAGGACAATGCTAATGACTCAGCGCATAGCAGTGGACTCTTGCTTCAAGTCTTTTTTTTTTATTAATGTCCGTTGCATATCTAGATGATTAGGACGGTACTCCCGCAGCGGAGTTCGAATCCGCGCTGCCATCGTGAGAGGCACTACCTTAACCAGTAGGCCATGCGGGCGCACCTGTTTGTTTCAAGTCCTAGCGAAAGTCTATTTAAGCAACCAGAGGGAGACTCTCATCAGCTCAGTACAAATCATTTCAGTTATGCTTGGTCGTATCGGCCCTTGTCTAGAAGGGCTGTCTCCGGACTCTACCTAGTACTTGTTAATAAACCTCTAAAAATTACGAGTGTTAGTTTTATGTTGTAGTGCCGCATCACGGGACAACAAAAAGCTCCTGAATACTATTGTATGCTGTCGTATTGATGTATGCCGCATGAAAGCCCGTGTGCTCCTTCTCCAAACTGACTTCTATGTACGCCGTGTCGGGAACCTTGGAAACGATCGCATCTGCATCATTCGGAACGACACTCTCGATTAGCGAAACAGCAGCCTATTCGGGATGACTTGAAGGTTTTTTGTGTCCTACCATACTTGATTTTTGTATTTAACAACCTTTTTCGTGGAAACTAAAACAAAAGGGTGTCCCTGTCTTTACATTGGGGATCGGAGGACTACTCTTATTATCGAGCAATCTATCTCGCGCATTTGTTAACTTCTGATTCGGTTGACAATCATTGCCATGCTACGCCAAAAAATTATCGGGTATTCGGAGAGCTCCTCGTGGTCTAACCAACTTCTCTCTTGCGCTAGTACGAAATCGACACATTTAGGAGGCACCAGCTCCAATTCAGCCAATGTGTATTACCTGTTCACATCGTCTTCAGCAAATGAAATCTCTAACTCTTCCATTTGCTTTTGTTGAAATTATCGACGTACTGATGATGACGACTTTGAAGTTGATCTAACTGGTATTGGTGTTGAAAAATATGATGGCGCGTCGGGGAAAACTTGGCACTGCATCATCTCTTAATTTTCTTCTCTGTTTTAAGGTCTCGTTACTTTCTGTTTTTTCTTTAATCGGGATTTATTTGTATCTTTTATATCTGGTACAAAATACGTTGGCAAGAAGTGTATTGAATACATTTTCGAATATTTACTTGGTAAAAAATCACATCGAGGGTTCGCTTTAATCCACTTCTCACACAAATCCTGGTTGTTCAACGGGAATGAATAAAAATATATCTTTAAAAGATAGATTATTCCTTTATTTGCTTCTTTATCTAAAGAATCATATCCACTTTTGCACCCGTAAGCTGAATACTTGCTCACCATTTTCAACGATATCGCAGATAATTCGATGTAAACAGTAAGCAAAAGAAAAATGAAATTGCACTGAACAATAAACAATTACTTCGTGCTACCGGCACCGGTCCATAGATCAAATGGTACCGGGCCACCCAAGGAACAATAAATTATTTTCATTTTATTTACAAAAATTAAAATAGTTTGTAGGACAAGAAAACAACCGCTGCCTTTATTAGCTTTGTTAGCATGTTATTTAACAGCATATTGATTTAACACGTCCTTAACTCGCGCATGCTTGAGCAGTTATCAGGGTTTCTTTCAGGCATACTTTCGGGGGGGCTAAGCCCCTCCGGAGCTCAGCCATCGCCCCCCCGAAAAATTTTTTTTTTTTAAATTGTATGCTAAAAGTGTATGCAAAAACCCATAAATCTAAGACAAAAAAGTTAAAAAAAAATGCCTACCATCCTTACTGTCCTAAAAACTTATTTGTTAATATGTATTTGGACTAAGATATTTAGTATCTGGTTTGTTTTTAATCTTTCCGTTTTGTTCTGTATAATAATAACGAGTTGAAGCGAGCTTTGAATAAATAACTAAATTTCATTGAATAATTATTCTGAATTCTCTTAACGTAATTCACGGAGCTCAAAAAAAACCAATCGGTCACAAAGATCTCCGACGTGATTATTACACTATTTGTTTTGGTGAAAAAAAGCAGAGGAGAAGTTTTAAAAAGTTGCTTTTTATTTTTCATGAATTTTATATAAAAATAAATGTATAATTTTAAATTTTTAAATTTAATTTTTCAGTTACATACTATGAAAAGAACAATCGACTCCTTTTTTAGTCCTTCAAGAGCAGTATCTAATTTTCAATATGTTTTTACCTAAAATATAATTATTGAACTGAGGTTATGCGTGATTTGATTTTAAACTTGTATTTGGCACGAAAAACACTTGTCTTCCGCCAGCAGACACTTATATCATGGTAAAAACCTAGTCTTTAACGTAGCTGAAGTTAGCAGACACTTAAATTTAATTTCTAATGCGAAATTTCAAATCATAATATTTGGAAACTACGTTTCAAATGCTTTTCAAAAATGTTTATAAATCAATTGACGGAAGATTTTAAAATTTTTGAAGTTATTAGAAATTTGAGGAATTCGTTCAAAAGTCTTCTTACTCAGTAACTACAATTTTTCGACTGACGAAATGTGCATCAAAATGTTCGTTAAGATTTCTACTTTCCAAATATGTATACCTTATTAGCTGATAATTTTGAGGAACAACATAAGTGCTTAAAATATATCGCGAGACATCTTAAGCGGAAGTCCTTCCATTAATGGAATGTCTTGCAAGTCTTCTTACTCAGTAACTACAATTTTTCGACTGACGAAATGTGCATCAAAATGTTCGTTAAGATTTCTACTTTCCAAATATGTATACCTTATTAGCTGATAATTTTGGGGAACAACATAAGTGCTTAAAATATCGCGAGACACCTTAAGCGGAAGTCCTTCCATTAATGGAATGTCTTGCAAGTCTTCTTACTCAGTAACTACAATTTTTCGACTGACGAAATGTGCATCAAAATGTTCGTTAAGATTTCTACTTTCCAAATATGTATACCTTATTAGCTGATAATTTTGGGGAACAACATAAGTGCTTAAAATATCGCGAGACATCTTAAGCGGAAGTCCTTCCATTAATGGAATGTCTTGCAAGTCTTCTTACTCAGTAACTACAATTTTTCGACTGACGAAATGTGCATCAAAATGTTCGTTAAGATTTCTACTTTCCAAATATGTATACCTTATTAGCTGATAATTTTGGGGAACAACATAAGTGCTTAAAATATCGCGAGACATCTTAAGCGGAAGTCCTTCCATTAATGGAATGTCTTGCAAGTCTTCTTACTCAGTAACTACAATTTTTCGACTGACGAAATGTGCATCAAAATGTTCGTTAAGATTTCTACTTTCCAAATATGTATACCTTATTAGCTGATAATTTTGGGGAACAACATAAGTGCTTAAAATATCGCGAGACATCTTAAGCGGAAGTCCTTCCATTAATGGAATGTCTTGCAAGTCTTCTTACTCAGTAACTACAATTTTTCGACTGACGAAATGTGCATCAAAATGTTCGTTAAGATTTCTACTTTCCAAATATGTATACCTTATTAGCTGATAATTTTGGGGAACAACATAAGTGCTTAAAATATCGCGAGACATCTTAAGCGGAAGTCCTTCCATTAATGGAATGTCTTGCAAGTCTTCTTACTCAGTAACTACAATTTTTCGACTGACGAAATGTGCATCAAAATGTTCGTTAAGATTTCTACTTTCCAAATATGTATACCTTATTAGCTGATAATTTTGGGGAACAACATAAGTGCTTAAAATATCGCGAGACATCTTAAGCGGAAGTCCTTCCATTAATGGAATGTCTTGCAAGTCTTCTTACTCAGTAACTACAATTTTTCGACTGACGAAATGTGCATCAAAATGTTCGTTAAGATTTCTACTTTCCAAATATGTATACCTTATTAGCTGATAATTTTGGGGAACAACATAAGTGCTTAAAATATCGCGAGACATCTTAAGCGGAAGTCCTTCCATTAATGGAATGTCTTGCAAGTCTTCTTACTCAGTAACTACAATTTTTCGACTGACGAAATGTGCATCAAAATGTTCGTTAAGATTTCTACTTTCCAAATATGTATACCTTATTAGCTGATAATTTTGGGGAACAACATAAGTGCTTAAAATATCGCGAGACATCTTAAGCGGAAGTCCTTCCATTAATGGAATGTCTTGCAAGTCTTCTTACTCAGTAACTACAATTTTTCGACTGACGAAATGTGCATCAAAATGTTCGTTAAGATTTCTACTTTCCAAATATGTATACCTTATTAGCTGATAATTTTGGGGAACAACATAAGTGCTTAAAATATCGCGAGACATCTTAAGCGGAAGTCCTTCCATTAATGGAATGTCTTGCAAGTCTTCTTACTCAGTAACTACAATTTTTCGACTGACGAAATGTGCATCAAAATGTTCGTTAAGATTTCTACTTTCCAAATATGTATACCTTATTAGCTGATAATTTTGGGGAACAACATAAGTGCTTAAAATATCGCGAGACATCTTAAGCGGAAGTCCTTCCATTAATGGAATGTCTTGCAAGTCTTCTTACTCAGTAACTACTACAATTTTTCGACTGACGAAATGTGCATCAAAATGTTCGTTAAGATTTCTACTTTCCAAATATGTATACCTTATTAGCTGATAATTTTGGGGAACAACATAAGTGCTTAAAATATCGCGAGACATATTAAGCGGAAGTCCTTCCATTAATGGAATGTCTTGCAAGTCTTCTTACTCAGTAACTACAATTTTTCGACTGACGAAATGTGCATCAAAATGTTCGTTAAGATTTCTACTTTCCAAATATGTATACCTTATTAGCTGATAATTTTGGGGAACAACATAAGTGCTTAAAATATCGCGAGACATCTTAAGCGGAAGTCCTTCCATTAATGGAATGTCTTGCAAGTCTTCTTACTCAGTAACTACAATTTTTCGACTGACGAAATGTGCATCAAAATGTTCGTTAAGATTTCTACTTTCCAAATATGTATACCTTATTAGCTGATAATTTTGGGGAACAACATAAGTGCTTAAAATATCGCGAGACATCTTAAGCGGAAGTCCTTCCATTAATGGAATGTCTTGCAAGTCTTCTTACTCAGTAACTACAATTTTTCGACTGACGAAATGTGCATCAAAATGTTCGTTAAGATTTCTACTTTCCAATATGTATACCTTATTAGCTGATAATTTTGGGGAACAACATAAGTGCTTAAAATATCGCGAGACATCTTAAGCGGAAGTCCTTCCATTAATGGAATGTCTTGCAAGTCTTCTTACTCAGTAACTACAATTTTTCGACTGACGAAATGTGCATCAAAATGTTCGTTAAGATTTCTACTTTCCAAATATGTATACCTTATTAGCTGATAATTTTGGGGAACAACATAAGTGCTTAAAATATCGCGAGACATATTAAGCGGAAGTCCTTCCATTAATGGAATGTCTTGCAAGTCTTCTTACTCAGTAACTACAATTTTTCGACTGACGAAATGTGCATCAAAATGTTCGTTAAGATTTCTACTTTCCAAATATGTATACCTTATTAGCTGATAATTTTGGGGAACAACATAAGTGCTTAAAATATCGCGAGACATCTTAAGCGGAAGTCCTTCCATTAATGGAATGTCTTGCAAGTCTTCTTACTCAGTAACTACAATTTTTCGACTGACGAAATGTGCATCAAAATGTTCGTTAAGATTTCTACTTTCCAAATATGTATACCTTATTAGCTGATAATTTTGGGGAACAACATAAGTGCTTAAAATATCGCGAGACATCTTAAGCGGAAGTCCTTCCATTAATGGAATGTCTTGCAAGTCTTCTTACTCAGTAACTACAATTTTTCGACTGACGAAATGTGCATCAAAATGTTCGTTAAGATTTCTACTTTCCAAATATGTATACCTTATTAGCTGATAATTTTGGGGAACAACATAAGTGCTTAAAATATCGCGAGACATATTAAGCGGAAGTCCTTCCATTAATGGAATGTCTTGCAAGTCTTCTTACTCAGTAACTACAATTTTTCGACTGACGAAATGTGCATCAAAATGTTCGTTAAGATTTCTACTTTCCATATATGTATACCTTATTAGCCGAAAAAGATGTGGAACAACATAAGTGCTTAAAATATCGCGAGACATCTTAAGCGGAAGTCCTTCCAGTATTTAATTGCCGTACGAGTTCTTTTACTCAATAATCACGAAGTTTAGACTGATCAAATAAATGTGCATCAAAATGTTCCTTAAGATTTCAACCTTGTTTTATAAACATATTCGCTTATGGATCTGCATAAATACCAAAACATCCCAATCCTCGAACGCTAGTATGCTTGCATTTTATCATGTCGAAAATGAACTAAGCTTCCGATATTATGTCATTGATGAAATCCAATTTGGAAGCCACGGTCGTAAATAGACCATAAGCAATTAGATTCGTAGTTATCATAAAGAGTAAGTTCCTAAAGTAGCTTCCTTGCTTAGGCAGGCTTCCCGTCCTTTGAAGTATTTGATTTGCTAACTAATACTTGATCTTTGTCTTAAAATGATTACTCGTGAGATCTGAATGCGCACAATGTCAACCTAATAGGAAGTTGAACCAACAGTTCAAAGAAAAGGGAATTTCAATGAAGAATTGTAGAGAGTGTGGTAGTCTTGTTATATATGTGGATATCAACGCAATAAAATGTAATTGATTATAACTATATTCCATGTTCAATCATAATTCTATTTCAGCATCAATTATACTACTCTGAATTCATTCCACATTTTTTATGTGAAATGGATCGTGCTGAATTGGTAAATTCTGGAGCAAAACCAAATAGATTTTATCATCCTAATTTCATGGCCAAATTTTGTAAGAACTTTGTGCCAACTGTGCCATTTTGGACAAACTTGATGCAGGGTTAGTATATTGAATGTTATACGACAACCACAAATGTAACATAATATAATATTTAAGGAGACCTTGGGCGACATGGAACTGGTAAACCATACCAGAGTTTATCCGAAATATATAATCGCCACAGAAGTAGTTCCAATCAGGTTTTTGACTAGAATGTTTCTAACTGAGTTAGAACTTGTTAGTAATTATATAATAATTATAATGAAGACCTACACAAAAGACAATAGAACCCAAGGCCTCATGGAAAAAAGCCAATGGATCCTCAAGAATAACAGGAACTTGGTGATCCATTCAAGACTGGATGATTTTATAATAAATTACAGAGACTTAAACAGAGGGCTCCTTGATAGATTTTGTGAAACTTCAGGCCTGGAGCCCAGCACAGTAAAGCTAAGAGGTATTTTTCTTAATTCAATGATTATAACACATTTATGTTTATGACAGGCATGTGTAAAAGCCATTGGAAAAATTGCCAAAGAAGTTTGCAGAGGCAGGAAAAATAAGAGCTCCAAATCCATTTATGTAAATGATATTATATCTCCAATGGATTTTGAACTGGTAAGATTGATTCTTGAAATAATTTAGTGCATTATACATATTGATTATTGCATACAGTCTAAGACAGAGGATGATGATGACATTGTTATTGCTGATGATTGTCCTGAACCTAAGAAGAAGGTGATATCTCTAGCAGTTACAGATAATTAATTTATAAAATAATCCCATCATTAATTTTGGTTTCAACAGAAAATGAATCTCACCAGGCAAGAGACATTCTTGACAGAACTTAATGTGCAGGAAAAGGCAAGCATTTTTATTTACTAAAATTTAGCTTATGTAATGATACATGTGTTAGAGGGTCGGTGATGGTAATGATCATGATGTAGGGTGATCGGAACCTAGTCCGCACTGCCAGGGAGCATTCTTGATATTGGTTCTATATATTCAGTAGCAGGATAATTGCATTGTTGGTTTGGTTACATAAGGCATTGAAAATGTCTAAATAAATATTTTAGTATGTATCACAATCATGTGGCATTTCTTCCTTGCCAAATGTTTTTCAATTTTGTTATCAACTTCAGGACATGTTACAAAATGATGAGACAATCAAGATGAATGCAAAAGAAGCAAATGTGAACCAAGTGATATTTTAACATTTTAAAATTAAAAGTCATGGAAAGCAATCAGTTAATTTCCATGTTTCAGGCATCTGATATACAGCCAGTCACATATGGAGTTGTGCAGTTGGTGGCAAGTGGAAGAAGGGTAAGTGCCAAACTGCTGTAGTTTAAAATGAAAAACAGATGCAACTACAAACCAAAATATACTTTGTGAGAATGCTATTGCTAAACAAAATTTTTCTAGGCTTCAAGGACCAGCCTCAGAATGACCGACAAACCATTCATCGACAAGAAAAAATATCACCACATTCTGGCAAGCCGGAGAAAATGGTTCACCTCTGAGCATATCAACATGGCCATGTATTACATGGCCAACAAGTTTGAACACATTGACGGTTTTTTTTGATTCTGAAATTATAAGTTGTGTAAGGCGCAATTCGTCCATTGAATACCCAACATCAAAATTTGTGCAGATAATCAATGTGAAAAAATCTCACTGGATTACAATAAGTAATTTAAGGTGCAGCGACAGCCACATTGATGTGTACGACAGTATGAGAAGTTCATACCAAGACCGAGACAAATTTCTGATGTGGTATTTGGGACGCTCATTTTGCACTAAGTCTTTAACACTATTACAACATGACGTTCAACAGCAATCAAATGCCTATGACTGTGGACCCTATGCAATTGCTTTTGCTTTAACACTATGTCTTGGTATAGATCCCAGCATGTGCAGTTACGATGAAGAAGGACTGAGAAGTGGTATCAGACAGATCTTCGCCAGTGAGGAACTTATCCCGTTACAATCTGGTCACAGGAGATCAGGGTTGCCAAGGACAATTGATGTAGAAATTTATTGCATCTGTCAAGTGGCTTACCAGGGGGATGGCACTGCGAACATGGTAGATTGTGATATGTGTGGGAGGTGGTACCATGATGATTGTGTACAAGCACCCAAGAGTTTGCTGAGACAGACGTGGCATTGTCATGATTGTATTAGTAATAATATTATTTTATGATGATTAATTCTATTCTTGTGATAAATGTTTTTGTTGTCAGTGCTAATGCAGGTTTGCTCATCTCTCTGACTGCAATCCAAAAAGATAAGTTTGCAATAAATATTTTGTTGTTGTTAATGCCCAATGATTCAATTGATTTTTTTCTAGAAACAACTTAGTAACCTGACATCTGAAGACTTTGAATTTTATGTTACTCATATATTTAGAAAGTTGTTATGCAAACGACCCCAAACAATGATTCTCTCTTAAAGATTTCCTATTGGAAGGATTAATTAAAATGATTAGTCTACAACTTTATTTGCAACTTGACACTTGTCAAACTAATTTTACCAGTAACTGAATAATATTAAACAACTCTACTTCCTATCCAGGATAAAGTTCCTCACACTAATTAGGTGTCTCTGGACACGAGTTTTCAATGACCTTTTACAATCGTCGAGAAGGTTAGATAAGCGTTTAAAACCAGATATATATAATATTAACTGTATGATAACGTAAATTACAAATAATTTTTGCAGAAATCTATTTCAAGAGTCATGTGGAACAATATGATCTGGTCATCTCCAAGCTCTCTAAATTAACTGCGATTTTCATGAGATTTAACAATGACAATAAATAGTTTACATGTTGCCATCACAATTGTATTCGTCACGATACACAATAAAAGTTGATAAATTTTCTCGAGATTATTTGTAGAGTTCGAGTTGCGTGGTTTTTCCGGACCGTGTTTATTTTGAAAGTTTGGTTTATTAGAAAGTAGCGATGGTTCTGGGTGTGCAATAATGTTATAAATATTTAGACTTACGTATTTTTACACAAATAAATTATTATTTACATAAATTTAAATACTGAAGCTTAATGTTTTATTTCTGTACTTTTATTTATGTTTTTTCAAATAATTTATAAAAACAAAGTCTTCTGTTGATTGAGATATGAACATTTTTAAAAAGCATTTGTAACGTAGTTTCCAAATATTATAATTTGAATCTTCGCATTAAGAAATAAATGTGAGTGTCTGCTAACTTCAGCCACGTTAGAGACTAGGCTTTTACCATGATATAAGTGTCTGCTGGCGGAAGACAAGTCGAAAAACTGCCGCCCCCCCCCGAACTCATGAAATGCCCCCCCCCCCGAACAATAATGCTTGAAAGAAACCCTGGCAGTTATGTGTGGAGATTAAAGGCAGAGCACAGATGCCTTCTCTTGTGCACAGAAATAAGATAATTATCCAGAAGCCAGAGGCATTTGGCACATGTTTCAGACATTAACTGGAATTTTATGCGAGACTGAGCCTGAGAATTCACTCTCCCAGGCACGATCACCTGCACAAAATCCAAAGAACTGATAAGGAATGGATAACCCATTTGTCAACAAACCAGTCGAATCTTGCATGTCCGTGCAAGAAGATCAACTGCTGCAGATTGCTAATGGCGGCGTCATTAAAACTCGAGGCAACAACTCTGCCGGTGTTTTGGATTCAAGTCATGGCGGAATGCCACGAGATTGCCATCACAACACTTAAATCCCTATTGCCATTTCCGACATCCTATCTGTGTGAAGCGGGGTTTTCTGCCAGGTACCAAAACAACAGAATAAACTGGACATAAGCAAAACACTTCGGGTGTCATTATCTACTATTACCCCCATATGGAAATATATCGATGCAAAGAAGCAAGACTAGGGTTTTCATTGCTTTAGCGTTCTAGTTAAACAAGTTAAATCACTTTAAATTCATATTTTGGAGTAACTGTATTTTATTTTGAAGGCAATTGTTTAAATACAATTAAATTAAAATGATTAAATCATAACAATCTAAAATGTAAACAATCAACCACCCTCCCCAGCGGGCCGCGGTAAAATCATCAAATGTTGACCGGTCCGTGGAGACAAAAAGGTCGGGGACCACTGCTCTAGACAAAATACTGAAATAACCTGGGGTCCGGGAACTAGTAAGTTTTAGAGTAAGTTTATTAAGCAAGTATTCAGTTAACGGAACTGAATAATCGAAGGTAAGAGTTTAAGGAATTGAGTTGTTTGGATTCTCGCTGAATGTCAGGTGAATATCGAGAACGCTTTTCTGTAGAAATATTAGATACCACGTGCCCGACAAAGATACCAAATATAATGAATTATAAATTTAATTATTTAGGCAATATAAACTTAATTAATTTCTAAGTTTACAACAATACTTTTTATAATGTTCCTTGTAGGTTTTGGATTTCCCTGTTGTCTCTGGAATCTTGATGAGAAATGTTGGCAAATTATGGCTTGCTTGATAGTTTTGAACCTGTTTCAGTAATTTGTGAATTTGATTTTATTTTCTGAAGCTGGATTCTTTAAATATGCCTTGTACAGTTTACTTTTTACTCTGAAAGATTTTAGGGGAGCGGGGGTCATCCATTCCATATTCTTATTCTGGATTGAGAATCGACAGTTGCCAAAAGAAAACAATGATTATATAGGTTTTGATATTTCGATAGCAAAGTTGGTAAGCGTGAGATATATTTATGGATACATTAAACCAGTCCTCCCCAGTCAAACGTTCTTTAAATTGCAATTTGCTTGTTTATCTTGTTTTCTGCGCAGCTTTGGGGACTCCATTTTTTTTTAATAATCTCATGAAGTTTAATATTGATGTACAGAGGGAGGTGATAGTTAATGAAGGAATAGTAAACACAAATTTTATGTATATAAATGAGTCTCGAAATGATGGAATTACAGACAAATAACTGCATTCATCAATGACTGTGCATGCTAGCATTGCATTAGTTTTAAAAAGTTTAAGAAAATAGGAAAATTACACTAGAAACTTTAGAAAGTTTCATATGTAAACATGCATTTTGTACCCTGTCTATAAAAGTCGATTCCTATTTGAAAAACGTTATTTTTTTAAATAATTTAATATAATTTTTTTAGCATATTTGAATGCACAAATTAAAGCTTTAATTTAAAAAAATTAAGACATGTGTTTATAAATAGTTTTTTTGAAACACCTTACACATCACTTGCCCATATGATTTTTATTTACCTGTCGTGTGACTTTTTGTCTGTAAATTTATTTGCTGGTATTCTTAGATTGTGCGTTCGTAATGGCTGATTCGGAACGGGAAACTTTAATTGCAAACGTTGATAATTCTTATTCTGAAGATGAAAGCTTGCTGATTCCAAAGGGACCGCTAGCATGTGATCCGAGACGATGGCTGCACAAATATATTGTTTTATTTTTTATGTGTTTTCTGTCGTTTGGTTAGTTATTCTAGATTTTTGCGTTGTCTGAATAAATTTTGTAACAATAATTTTCTACATTTAGGATTCGCTTGTTCATATTTACTTGTGAATTTGAATTATTGAGATTATTATTATTTCTAAATATCAAAATCGTGAATAGGTTGAGCAGTTATTTTGTCATACGTTAGCTAGTAACTTTACACAGTTTACAGTGTTAAATAATATTTTCTGGAGCATTTTGTGAAAAAAGTCTCCATGTGTAATCAAATCTGTAATACTTTTAGGAGTCCAAATCATCTTAATTAAGCAACAGACTTCAATCAAATAGATAAATATACTTTTAGGAAGCTATTTTTGTTATGATACTCCTGGAGCCCTGCAGGACACCATCATACGAGATTTAGAACTGAGTACCTCTCAATATGTACTCTTCTATTCTTTGTATTCCTGGCCAAATGTGATCCTGTGTTTCTTTGGAGGATTACTCCTTGATAATGTATTTGGCATTTGTTGGGGAACGATCATATTTTCTGTGATTGTAACCCTTGGACAGGTGAATTATTTTGTCATTATGTATCATACATTTTTTAATTATTTTATTTTTTTATAATTTCTTAGGTCGTGTTTGCAGCCGGAGCCCTGTTGAATATATTTTGGGTTATGTGTCTTGGGAGATTCATATTTGGGTAAATAATTTTTAATGTATATAAAAATATATAACAATTAAATTAAAAGAATTTTGTATTTTATGAATATATTTAATACTTTTCTTTGTAGACTTGGGGGAGAGTCTTTAGCTGTGGCACAAAACTCTTATGCCGTTAATTGGTTTCAAGGAAAAGCTCTTAATATGGTCTTTGGGCTCCAATTAAGTTTTTCCAGAGTGGTTAGTGGTATTAAAACTATAAATGCATATACATTACAACTGGAATATCCAGTAACCCGTTATTATTATCATCATCATCAGCATCATCAGCATCATCAGCATCATCAGCATCATCAGCATCATCAGCATCATCAGCATCATCAGCATCATCAGCATCATCAGCATCATCAGCATCATCAGCATCATCAGCATCATCAGCATCATCAGCATCATCAGCATCATCAGCATCATCAGCATCATCATCATCATCATCATCATCATCATCATTATTATTATTATTAATTACCTGAATTGTTAGTCATATTTAAATGGTCTTTTCAAATGTTAACCTACATTATGTTTACTACACATATTATATTATAGGGAAGTACTCTTGCAATGGTATCAATGCAACCTATTTATGAATCTGTCAACAAGACCATTCATGGGCATACATGTCTTGGCATTGCTCTCATGATAGGTTGTTATTTTTTATTGAATGACATTTAATGATGTTTAATAATATGGGTTTTTTTACAATATTTTTAATTGCAGGTGCATGTGTATGTGTATTCTCACTTTTTAATGCTTTCATGATGGGATTTTTTGATAAAAGGGCAAATAGAATTCTCAAGAAATCAGTTGATCATTCTAAGGGTGAATTGAATTAGGTTAACTTTATGCATCACAAAATTTTTAATTATTTACAATATCTTCAGATGAAGGCCTTCATCTTGGAGGGGTCACTCAATTCAAAGCAACCTTTTGGGTTTTGTGTGGCATCTGCGTGGCTTATTATGTTGCTGTCTTTCCATTCATTAGCTTGGGATTGTAAGTTCTTCATCATTAGATTTATTTATAGAACTATCTTTTCTCCAAATTCTCAAATGTGAACAATATAAACCATTTGGTATTTAACAAACCTTTTAAACAAGCCTGTTGTTCAATATAAACAACTGGTCTTATTTTTAAAGGGTTTTTTATGAAAATAAATATGCAATGAGCCATGATGAAGCCAGCCTAGTGAACAGGTTGAATTTTTTATTCTTTTAAAGTTTTATCATTTTATAAATGACTGATTTATTTTTAGCTTGATTTACATTCTGGCTGCTGTGATCTCACCATTGACTGGGTTTTGCATAGATAGGACAGGGAGGAATGTGGCATGGATTATGATTGGTGTTACTTTTACTCTTCTTTGTCATGGCATGCTTGCATTCACTTTCATACCACCATACATCCCAGTGGTAAGCAACAAATTTGATATCTTAAACTATCACCAACTTCCACCTATGTTTTGCTTTAATTTTATATTTTAGGTCATTATTGGATTTGCTTATTCCATACTTGCCAGTGCACTATGGCCTCTTGTGGCTCTAATTGTCCCTCAACACCAAATTGGGACAGCATATGGAGTGTAAGAAAATATTTTTTATTGTGAAATTAAATTGTTATCATGAGCTAATCAGAAAATTTCGTTTTAATGATAGTAATTGATCCAGAAAATGGGATGTTTGGATGTCGTAATGTTGCAACTGGCATCTATGCAGATACTATTTAATTTACTGTTGTAATATTATGCTCTGTTGTACGAGTATTTCGTTTGTTTCATATTCATAACAAGAGTTATCTCACAAGAGTTTCTATCAACTAACTTCTACAAGTTATTGTTATAACTGTAAGAATTTAAAGACTCAATAGTATCTAAACAACATTTGCACATATAGAATGCAGTCAATCCAAAATTTGGGAATTGCAATTGCTGTTTTCGGAGCTGGAAAGATTGTTGATGCCAAGGGATATTTGCTTCTAGAAGTTTTTTTCCTCCTAGCCTTGTGTGGTAAGCTATATCTTAAAAACCAATGTATAGATTTCTTGTACATTTATTTGATGGTTTCTTTTAGGTGCTTTATTACTCACCATAGCATTGTATGTGCTGGACAAGGCGCAAGGTATTTAATATTTTTATGACCATTTTTGCATTTGACTAATTTAAATACCTACAAGTACTTTCCTTTCAAATGTTGATATTTGTTATTTTATAGATATCACAAATGTATGATCAACTATGCAATATTTATACCTCTCAGCATTGTATAGCAATCTGATCCATATCATCACACTCTTAAATTAAATATGCATAAAGTTTAAATAAGTAAGAAATATAACAAAATAAATCTTTGGTCAGTGTTACACTTGTTTTATTTAATTCCAGATAATGATTTCCGGGATTTTATTTTTCAACATTTTATTTTAAAGGTGGAAAATTAAATGCATCATCAAAGGAAAGGAAACAGATAATTGATGTCAAGTGAGTGGAGTGGATTTAATTTGGTTTTTCTAGGACAGTTTACATTTTTAGTAGTCAATTCTAGAATACTTTAGACTAAATTTTAGATTGGTTAATGTTTAATCAATTTCTACAAAGTATCTTTTGATTGCATGGGTATTTATTTAGTAAATTGTTTAACCTCTAGGGATGAACCAGGGGAAATTAATTAAACCAAGAAGATTTGTAGGGGCCCTGACAATGTTAGCTACATTTTTCCTGATCACAAGGAAACAGTTAAAGATGTAAAGAAGCCATGACAATTAAACTTGGTAATATTGACAATGTTACTAATTCACAACTGTAACAAAAGTTTGTTAAATTTTTGGATGCAATAAGAGTTATATACTCCAACTTGTTAATAAAATTAGTAATTTCTCAAAACACTGACACCTACTACACAATAACACATGGTTCATACAGGAACTTGAAAACCAAAATTTAGGACTTTTAAGGACCTTCATTTACTACTCCATTTTTTAGGACCAACAATAACAAAAATAACAGTATTTAGATTCTAATTATTCATTATTCAATTTAGAAGTGTAATACAAGATAGTAACACATGAAAGTTCATAAAAATAATTTGTTTAAACAAAAAATCAACTTTTTAAGTCTTTCTCTAAAGGAACAATTTCTACCACTTTATCCTCTCTATCTTTCTCAGGCTCATTCAGAGATTATTGTTCCAGGTTTTTGCACTTGCATCCATTAATATTCGAAATTATCTGTCCATCATATCTCTGTTGTGTTTTAGAGTCTTCAGCTTCTTTTTCAGCATGATCATGTCATTTTCACCTGTTTTTCGTTTTGAGGTTACAGTTGCCTGTCTCTCTCCCTTGTGCAATGATTCCAAATAAAATGTAAATCTCTGCCTTGATGCTTTAAAATGGCTCAGGACAGATTTATCAATCTTAAAATTTATAGATATAAATGTGCACCTCCGACACTGTTGATATGATCTCTAATCATCCTCCATGCATTCAAGCTTATCTCTTTTTGATTTTCACAAATCAAACTTTTGTTTATACAGAAACCTTTCAAGAGATGCTTGACTATGACTCAAAGTTAGCAAAACGTTTACTATGTCCCTCCATATCAATGCACAATCATCACAACTGCCCATGTGCTCCTTGAAGAAAATATCAAATCTTTGCTCCTTTTTTTTTAAGAATTAAGAACTATCGAAAACCTTATTAACGTCCGTTGCATAGCTAGCTGATTAGGACGGTGCTCTCGCAGCGGGGTTCGAATCCGCGCCGCCATCGTGAGAGGCGCCATTAGGCCACGCGGGCACAAGAACTTTCCTGTATATTTACAAATAGAGACATCTCGGGACTTCTAAGTGAATGAATTAATAAATATATTAGAAGAAAGATTTACTTTTAACCATTTGATACATTTGTTGTATTATAATTATTTTAACTTTATGTTCATTTGCAACGTCATATGGCAATGATTCAGTCTTTTTGAACAGACATCTAAAATGCTGTAGCGAATTTAGGAGGTGTGATTTTAAAAGTACAAGAAAATATCAGGAAAAATTTAATTAAATATATCCTAACTTAAAAATGTGTTAAATTATTTCAATGACTTACTACATTGAACAAAACAACTAGATGTTTTAATCACAAGCAAATAAGCTTGTTCCCCGTTAAAATCTGCCCACTAGTTCCAGTGCGCGTCCCCCAAATTTTTCCAGATCCGCCACCGCCAGAATTTAACGAAAAGTTAGCAATGCACCATTCGTCTTCGTCATCGTCACCACCAGTGTATTTTCAATTGTATAAGTAAAAATCTTTGCATGACCATTCACAATTTCTTAATGCGTTAACTACGATGAGATTTGTAAACCAATACCAACATTAACTTTATGGATTCCTTAACAAAAGTTTACCGCTTCCCCGCTTATTGCAACCATCGTCCGATTCACTTTGAAAACAGACAAATTTAAATTGAAATCTGACTTTATTAACAAATTCGCCCACGAGTCACCACGGAATTCTAATAGAGAACATTTATTAATCAATACTCCAACAAAAAGCAGTTTCATGTCCGTTGCCGAGAATTTCGTAATATAAAGATGGTGAGAGCTTACTTAATGGAAGCTCTGACTTGCCATGATACGAAACTGTCGTAGATATGTGCAACCATTTATGAACGCGGAGGCACCAATCATCCGCCTTCACTGCTGTCTCGGGTTCCGCCGCTAATTTCTTCTAATTTTTTCTAATACTTTTTTCATGCTCTGTGAGATTAAGATATTGACAAATTTAATACATTTAATATGTCCTAATAATGGCCTAAGTTACAAGAAATGATCTAATAATTCAATTTTTGTTTCTAGCTTGACAATTTTCAATACATAATCTGAAAAGATTTCAATAATTATCAGTTTGCATGGTGGGTTTCAGAAATTCAAAAGCCATCTTTAATCGATGAACCGTAATAATGGTTGAAGATTGCTTAGAGTAAGGATTTAGTCGGCAGAAACATTTACCTGATCATTGGGCCATTCCCAGAAAATGTAAGATGTTTAGTGTGAAAAGGTTGATTCAGATGATAGATTTGTAATTCGATAAGCGACAAGAGTTTCTTTCTACTCACAGAATTCAATACCTTTAAAAAATGAAATGAAGACTTATTGAAATAATAAAAATACCAAGGCACAGCACATCATATTGAATTTTTATTTGAATCATTAATATGATATATAATATAATAATATAATATAACCCTTTATCATTACGCCAAATTAATTTAAATTTAAGAAAGTCGTCAAACCAATCTTCGTAGCAGCTCCACAGATGATGCAGGAACCGAGATGGTTTTCGGCCACGTCGATTTGGTAGTAATCCAGGTTTCATCAAAGTAATTCAACATCGGTTGGGATTTTTCAGGAATAAAGTTAAACAGATACTCAATGATGAAACAACGTCGGTCATAACAAAGCTATCACATTTCATCGTCATTTGTATCACGGGTTTAACCAGATGGATGCCCCGATGTAGTGTGATGATAGGAGTCCCAAAAGTTTCTCTTTCTTCGCAGGAGATTCTTTCGACAGCATCGAATCTCATTTAATCATCTTATGTCGAGGCATGGAGCTTTCTCAAAGACGAAACTTATAAAGAAAGACTTATCTTTTATACAGCGATCGGTTCTCAACCTGGCTCTGATGGGCAAATCAAAATCAAACATTTTCATTGGAGTGAGACCAATTTTTATGTTCTAGAAGTAGAATTTGCGAATATAAAAGCATATGAAGTTTCACTACTTTAACGTTATATGTTCAATAAAGGAGGAGAGTTAACTCTAGGCTAGGTAAAAAGTATGACAATAAATCTATTAATCAATCTCAAATACAACTGGATATTTTATATGTGGTTCATTAATCACAGTTTTATTGTTCTTTCGTATAAATCTTAAAGTTAGTCTAATTTTAATTTGACTAAAAGACTACGAGTGTGAGAGTAAAAATTAATCACCTTCAACGACTTTTTCTAATTTAAGCAATTAATCAAAAATGCGTAAAAAAAATTAACACAGTAGCCATCTCATGGGAGCAAAAATCTATATTTACCAGGATCATTCAAACCTTTAAAATATAAAGTAAATGTAGTTAATAATGTTAATTTTTAACGTCTTTTGAATTGAAAAGTTTGAAAGTTGCTGACAATGGGGAAAGAAGTGGTCAAAAATTACCTTATTTTTGCTAACATAATTAGTGGACGACCCCTAATTTGTGAGGCATCTTCTGCAGTCAGAGAAGAAAACATGGGTGCAGAAATGAAGTGATAATTAAATTATAAAGCAATATCTCAAAATTCCATAAAGTACGATTTAAAGAGAAATGATTGCTGATTAAAAATCTCTAATTTAAAAAAAATTAAAAATAGATTAATAGTTTACAAAATATATTAAATAATAGATTAAACTCAGTGGCGCAACCAGCAAAAAATGCTGGGGGGCTCAAGTTTAGAAAAGGGATGAAAGCCCGACGCAGTCGAAAAATTTTTGAAGCTATTCAAATCAAAACTACCAATTATAATTAATAAAGAATTAAAGATAGAACAGATTATTATTATTATGAGTTTGACTATCTTCTGTCTGCAGTTTTTTTTGTATCTTTAATAAGCCCCCCAGCCCCCCTGGTTGCGCCACTGGATAAACTCAATTGAAAATGTGGAATTTTCGTTTAAGTCAAAAACATAAAGTGTAGAAATGAAGTGATAATTAAATATGTCGGTGATTCTAGCAGCGGTCCGCAGCGGTGAGGGGGTCCGGTTTTTTTGCAAAATTTGAGTCTCGTAAACATAGAAATTATATAAATGATACATATTTCGAAAGGGGAGATCTTTTTGAATATTATAAAATTATTAAATTTACTAAGTTTTATTATTATAAAAATTGCTTGCAAAAATTAATTTGTTATAAACTAAAACTTTTTAGCATAGAAATCTATTGTGGTTTGTATCATCTTGTAGGGCTAATAAATATCTTTAAAATGACATATACCATGGTACAATTCCATGTACCAAAATTGAGATATCACGCCTCAAAGTTTTACAGACGACCGAAACACTGTTATATCTTGTGGCTTAAGTGACTTGTAAAACATGGGATTGCTACGATATCTATGTAGCACTGTAGTGCTGACATTTATCTTCAAAATGACATTTAAAGATATTTAATTACTCGCTTTTGATATCCCTTGATATCATTGATATTCAATGCATCATGAATGATGACCGCCCAAGCAGTTCATAGGGTTTCCGACGTCGCCAGGTAGACCGTATGGGCTGCATGGAAACCTATTATAGCATATATCATCTTGTAGGGCTAGTAAATATCTTCAAAATGAAATATACCATGGCACAATTTCATGTACCACAGTTGAGATATCGTGCCTCAAAGTTTTACTTACGACCGAATCACTGCGGTTATATCTCGTAGCATAGCCATTTCGATCTTTTCGTTGTGGATACAACTTCAGAAAGTTTATTTCTATAATATCCTTTAGGAATAAAGTCCAACGACGAGGAATTGTTACAGGAATTCCGAAATTTCTTGACAACCCGAAAGCAAGCCTTCAAGGACGTATTCGGTTATTCAGTTGGCAAACTTCCACCAGTGAGGCGACAGAATGATGGTCACAGCTGCAGCATCTACATTTGTAAGTTCATGTTGAGGCTGGACAAGGAAGAAAACGTTTGTGATGATTTTGACGAGCATAGGCTGAGGAGAGAATTTATGGATAACATACTCCAAGCATCTGAACAGTTAACCGACGTATGCCTATTCAAAAATGATCAAAAATGTTATGATATATTATTAATTTTATTGTAATTATCACTAAAAATAAATTACGCAATAATAACCTTCATTAGTGCGCCACCACAACAATTATATTATGAGTTTTAAGATGATATCACAACAATTCCATGTTTTACAAGTCACTTAAGCCACAAGATAAGTGTTTCGGTTGTCTATAAAATCTTGAGGCGTGATATCTCAACTTTGGTACATGGAATTGTACCATGGTATATGTCATTTTGCAGATATTTATTAGCCCTACTAGATGATATATGCCGTACTAGGTTTCCATGCAGCCCATACGGTCTACCTGGCGACGTCGGAAACCATATGAACTGCTTGGGCGGTCACCATTCGTGACGCATTGAAGTGGGATATCTCTATTCAAAAGCGAGTAATTTAATAACTTTATGTGTCATATTGAAGATAAATGTCAGCACTACAGTGCTAAATAGATATCGTAGCAATCACATGTTTTATAAGTCACTTAAGCCACAAGACATAACCGCCGTGTTTCAGTCGCCTGTAAAACTTTGAGGCGTGATATCTCAGCTTTGGCACATGGAATTGTACCATGGTATATGTCA
Source organism: Whitmania pigra (assembly GCA_021613335.1). Classification (NCBI taxonomy): domain Eukaryota; kingdom Metazoa; phylum Annelida; class Clitellata; order Hirudinida; family Haemopidae; genus Whitmania; species Whitmania pigra. The sequence continues at coordinate 3,898,055 of JAJTWR010000299.1, forward strand.
TTTTGAAGATATTTATTAGCCCTACAAGATGATATAAACCACAATAGATTTCTATGTTAAAAAGTTTTAGTTTATAACAAATTAATTTTTGCAAGCAATTTTTATAATAATAAAATTCAGTAAATTTAATAATTTTATAATATTCAGAAAGATCTCCCCTTTCGAAATATGTATCATTTATATAATTTCTATGTTTACGAGACTCAAATTTTGCGAAAAACCGGACCCCCCTCACCGCTGCCGAACGCTGCGGACCGCTGCTAGAGTAATCGGGCTTAATTAAATTATGAAGCGATATTTCAAAATTCCATGAAGTACGATTTACAGAAGAATAATTGCTGATTAGAAATCAGTAATTTAGATAAATTTTAAACTAGATTAAAGGTTTGTTAAACTCAATTGAAAATGCCGCATTTTAAGCATGATAGCTTTACGGTCGTGTCTCGAACGGTTTTGCCGCGTTAAAATCGCATAAGCTGATGTAAACAAACTCCGCCCGCAACATGTTTAAAAGTAAAAAAACTGACAACTTTATCAAGCCTTTTATCTTTTAAATATTATTGAAATTCAAAATTTATTTTTTGTTTGTTTTTCCTGGAGAGCTGTTTATAAATGTTCACAAAAACATACTAGTTCCAGTCGGGTAATGCTGGGCAGAACATCTTAAATTTTTAAATCCATTAATACTTTAACAAAATTAAAATTTAATTTATTTTTGTTTACTTAAATTAAAATTAAAAAAAAAACATTCTATTTCAGCCATTTTGAAAGGTACAAAATTTGTAGGTCTCTTCTCCAGGATTGGAACATTTTGCTTACTCCCCCATCGCAAAGAAAAATCTTTATTACATGTGATTTAGGCAACATGCAAATGACCAAGTCCCAGCACAGCATGATTTGAAGTCCACCTAATGCTTTCATATACCAAAAAATCTCGAAAAACCACTTAGGACACAAAAGAGCAAACTGCCCTCACACTTAGCACTCCTGTGCTAAACGACACTTATTCACAGCTCTTGACTTTAATGAATATCATTAGCAAACCAATGAGTCCCTTCTTTAAAAAATTTAAAATACACGAAATAAATCTATGAATCAAAAATAGATAAAAAAAAAGAGTTGAAAATATTTATTGCTACAAAGTAATGAGATATTTGTTCTTCTCTTCTTCCAAGTCAATAATTCCACCCCGCTCTTTTTGTTTGAGAAACAATGCTTGCATGTCTTCCCTCATTTTCAGCATTTCTTTAGAAGGCACATATCTGAACTTAGGATCATCCTTAAAGTTTGAAGAAACTGCAGGAAATCTTGACAAGTCAGTTGTGAATGGCAAGCGACAAATTGGACAGGGTACCTGCATTTATTTAAGTTATTGGTCTATTATATCAAAATCATTAATACTGGCTAATTAGTGTTAATAATTAATTGTAGACAATTTGGGATAAAATAATGATTTATTATTTTACTTCAGACTCACTGTGATATCATTGGATTTCTCAGTCACACCATGTTCTTTTTCAATGTGGCTGTTGTAATCATAAAGACATCCAGCATGGTAATAGTGGCTACAGGGGGATTTCACAATGTCAGGAGAATCTGCTTTAAACTCATTTAGGCAAATCATGCATTCCATTGAAGGGATGTTGTTGTTTGTAAGACTCTCTCTCACAAACTGAAAGTATTGATTCAACTTAGAGATGCTTATGAATGATTTACTTATAAGAAAATATTTGAATTCACGTTTAAAAACCAAGTCACCTCAACCAAGGTATATATCATTGGGAAGCCAAATTGACCACTTGCTAATTGAATCAAATCTGCATGGAGGCTAGAAAACATGAAAGCATCATTTACAAAAAAGAAAATAACTAAAATAGTTAAATTACAAACTTGGTCAAATAGCTATCAGATAATCCTCTTGGGCAAGTCAAATAAAGCTTTGGCAAAACATGAGGATACTGAAAAGCAATATTTTTTTTATTAAGTCTAGCATGCTTAATGAACAGCAGATAAGTGGACAGACTTTTTCATCAGGTATAACAACTAGAACAAGTGAAACCAGTTTTTTATCAGTGTTTTCTCCTGTAGAAGGATGAACATTGAACTTGATAGTACAAAGACCTTCACTGCAAATTATAACTAAAGATTCAAGCCCTTAAGTGTTTTAATCTTTAGCTTTGTGACCTAAAGTCAGTGTTTGAAGACAATAATACATATTAACTAACCTAGAATCTTCAATAACTATTTCATCCAAATAAATTTCTCTCAAGACAGCAATTTCTTCAATCAGATCACTAAAGAAATAAAGTAAAGTATATATTATATTATATATATCTTCCAAGAATTAAGATTAAACAAAAATAATAAATATATTTATAAAGTGCCCCAAGCAAAGCATCAGGAGCCAAAAAGCATCTTATCACAAGTGGCCTCCTTCAAGCCATTAATATATCAACTCAAAATAATTATGCTCCTGCTTTCTTCAATTTACAGATGCCTTCACCAAATTCAAACTTTATTTCAATGCTAAAAATTGCAGCTAAAATTCTAGATATTTATTTCACTTACAAATTCTTATTTTATTAAATCAATGGTTATGAAAATCACAACAAAGCTATCTTATTGAAAACTTGGCAGCATTCACAAAAACTAACCTGTTTTGCCTCGCTAAATCTGGAATATATGACGCACATGCCATAGTCCTCTGCCCAACGATTAAAATGTAGTACTTAAATTTGTTATAACTAGAACAGGCAGCTGGTTGTCCTAAAACATTCAAAACCAAAAAACTAAAACTATTGTAATAAAACCACGATCATTTAAAATAAATTTTCAAATTTCAAATATAATTCCAAAGTTAAATTCATGTACATGAAATTTAGAGTTACATATAAAATGTCTACAACTTTCGTAACCAAGAGGCAAATAGACAGTTCGTAAAAATGCTGCAGCAATACGAAGTGTGGGGTATTACTAATTGTCTGATTCGTTTTAAACAAAATAAATGCTTTGATATTAGCGACCTATTATTGGAGACCTCTAAACAGGATTATCCAAATTTATGTAATAAAAGATTTTATTCATAGACAAAAATGCGGTAATCTTGGACCTCATTATAGGATCTAATAAATTCGGAGTCAATTGGAGAAGCCACAACGGAGAACAAAAAAATTCGAAATTTTGAATTAACGGCGAATAAACAACAGATGAAAAAAAACTGTTTTTTACCGTCAGTGTGTAGCTAGATGATTAGGACAATGCTTCCGCAGTGGGTGCGGGCTGTAGGGGTCACATTTTTAGCCGGGGCCTGGGTACAAAATACATGTCTAGACATGAAACTTTCTAACGTGTAATTTTTTTGTTTTTCTTCAACTTTTTGAAACAGATGCCGGAAACTTCTCAACGTGATGCGAGCTTTTGCCGGAAAATCTTGGGTAGCCAGCAAATTTTGCTTGTTTCAGCTCTATAGAACAACAATAAGATCCGTGATGGATTATGGAAGTAAAGCCTTTGATATTAGCTACAATAAAAACAAGATGGTATGTGATAGTATAGAATTCCAGGATCTCAAGATATGCTGTGGCAGTCTGGAACTGGATCCCTCTCATTGCAAGTTGAATGTGGTGAACTTCCATTAGACCAGTGCCTAAGAAATCGAAACAATGCATATCATGATCCTGAAATTCATAAAATGTTATCTTTGATTTCAGATTTCAAGGACCAAGAACAGCAAGTGACTCTCGTCTGGGTACCTGCTCACGCGGGCATTTCAGATAACGAGAAGGCTAACACCGTGGCGAAGCTCGCGACAGCTCGGGCCAGATAGATTGCCAAATTCCAGCTTCTATCAAGGACGCCAAAAGAATCGTCGCCCAGAAGATCGAAGAGGACTGTCAGAGAAAATGCGACTGCTTCTCTGGCTGTCATCATTATGATGTTTAGAAACAGGTGACGACTACGAGCTTCTTCCAATGCGCCTCTAGAAGGAAGGAGGTACTCATTTCCAGACTTCGACTTGGAAGATGTCATCTTAATCGTTACCTGTTCCAAATGAAAAGGCACAACAGTGACAAATGCCAAACTTGTCCAAGGATGGAGGAGTCCACCGGGCATTTACTTCTGGAATGTCCTAGTCAAGAAATCTTCAGACGGAACATCAGGTCAATGGAAGGTTCTGCAATGGACTTTAATTTAATTACCTACCTCAGCCAGTAATTTATGAAATGGGCGTTAATAAATTACCAACCAGTAATCGCGGCTCATATGAATCGTTGTCAATCTTAGTAAAACATTCTTCGACACTTGCATTTACAAAATCTTTTTTAATATTTCGTAAGGGAGGTTTGAACCCATAAACTAATTGAATTAATATAATATAATTGACAAAAAACTTTAGTTTTGTAATTTACTCATCTAGTTAGAAACTATTCAATTTTAAAATCCACGATCAGTCTGTCAGAACAAACGAAACGAAAGGGGACGTTAATGCTAGGAAGTACGACTAAAATTTTTATTAGAATGTTAAATTTTATCGAAAGTGTTTCATTAAGCGCATTTTAGAATTCCATTTACTTTTTCAAGTTTATTACTATAGTCGGTAAATAATGAAGTGAATCACTTAAAATTCGATCTTTTGTTTAGTTCTGGTGTATTCGAAGTTTTGTTTTGTAACGAAGGTGCTGTTTTATTGTATTCTAATAGTAATATACATTTTAAAATTTCTATATAATATCTTCTCATTAAGACCTTTGCTCTTAATTGGTATTGTTCAAGGTCCGACTACGACTTTCATCGTCTAAATGGTAATTGCAAATGTTTAATTTTTATGGGGTGAAACTACTGAATTGCCAGGATCTTATGTTATTGACTTTTTGGAAACGATATGCTGAAATTAAATCAGGAAGCAGAAAATGAGCTTAATGCAAAAGGTTGAAGTAATTTTTGGCCATTGCAAAGTTTTGACAACAATTTTGCCTGGCTAAGAAATTTATTTTCTGCAGTAGACCTCGAGGCGCATATAGCAGTTATGGGCAACAATAATCTGATCTGTGATTTTGTGTCATATGTCTTAAATATATTACTTGAGTTGCCAATGCACATGTCAACAAGCAAATCATGTCTGTGTATACATACAGATTTAGAGCAATTATGAAATACATACTCAACGCAAGTCTTCTTCGACTTTCTTGATGGCCTTGTCTAGTTTCTAAAAGCAGGCAGTAGTTTTAAGAATGAATAAGCTAAGCAAACATCATAACATGGAATGTATTTGATTTTCTAAGTTTGACTGATCAAAATGTTTCTATTACAAGGCTGTGTCTCTTCATACTAGCATTGGAGATATAAAAATTGAACTGTACTGTGAACAATGCCCTAAGACCTGTGAGGTAATCTTGCCAATAATTGTCTAAAATGATAATTTTTGAGTTAAATGATTAAATTTTCCAGAATTTCCTGGCTTTATGTGCCAGTGGATATTACAACGGAAATTTATTCCATAGAAACATCAAAGGTTTTATGGTTCAAGTCGGTGATCCAACAGGTCATTTAATAGCATTTATCTCACATTGTCTTAAATTAATGAGTCAAATTTTTATTGATATTTGTTTTTATTGTGTCTCACCATTTAATCTAATTTGTTCTTCTAAACAAATGCTGCTCAGAGCTTCTTTGTACTCCAACACTTTTATTGATGGCCCAACTTAATCCACTACAATATAACAATTATTTATAGTGGTTAAGAAGTCTGGTATCTGCATAATAACCACTTCCATCTTCACTCTTTATGTTCAGAACTTTTATTTTTTCTAAACCCATGCAGCAATGCACAAACAATTAAGCAAAGCTAATATAGAGAATCAATAGATGTCATAATAATATGAAAAATAGAATAGTATGTCTAGTATAAATACATAAATTCAACATGAATGTGGAATACAAGGGTTCAGTTACTAAGTGATTTAAATATATAGATGCATCTCTGTATGAACAGAGAGGTGGTGGTAATTAAATTAACGTCCATTGCATAACTAGATTAGGGCAGAGCAGGACTAAATGCTCAATTTCAAAGCCCTTCCCGGTTGTACTGCAATACCGAGTCAACGTGCCGGAGTAGCAAGGACGAGCCGAGGCACCCCTTAGTTTAAAAAAATAGCTTTACATCAACATCCTCCGCTGAAGAACCTAGAAAAACTAGAAATTTTTGACAAGCCTTCAAAATGGCTTGAACTACCAGAAGTAGCTTCTCTGTATGAACATCTAATATAATTCATTTATGCATCTTGCAGGAAGTGGTAAAGGTGGCACAAGCATATGGAAGAAAAAGTTTGAGGATGAATTTTCAGATTCTCTAAAAGTAAACATTAACACAGACAATTGATTAGCATTATCTTATTGAATTATTGTGTTTTAAGCATTCTATGAGAGGTATAGTTTCCATGGCTAACAACGGCCCTGATACCAACGGATCACAATTCTTTATCACATACGACAAGCAACCTCATCTAGATTTAAAGTATACAGTATTTGGAAGGTAAAGTTTGTGATTTTGTTAGAATTGCTATATTATAATATTATGATTGCTTTAAAAGGTTCAGCAGTTTTGATTGTTTCTGCCAATTTGTTTAAATTTTAATACTTTAATTTTTTGTTTAATTACATCGGTTCTTGCATTAAACTGTTTGGCACATGGATATTTTTTTTAATTTTATAAAAGTCACTATGTTGTATCATAGCTGACTAACTTTAATTGTTTCCTTATGAAATGAATTGTGGGAGAATTTCACAATTTTATTTTACCTTTAATTTTAAATATTATCGATATTGGTAAATTTTCTGCCTTAATAGTTAAAATCATGATATTTATAATTTAAATTTAATTTCCTGTTGCTTTGAAAGGGTAATCGATGGCTTTGATACTCTAGAAGCCCTGGAAAATACACCAGTGAAAGAGAATTCTCACAGGCCAATAAATGACACAAAGATTTGCTCTGTGACTATACATGCAAATCCCATAGCAGAACTTGAATCTAACAATCTTGATTAAACATTTTAAGATGATCTTTGCTTGTCATTAATTAAATAATTGTTAGCACTGTTGATTCACAACAACTGCTTCTTAAGCCTCTTCCTGCAATTGTTTTGTACTTACCTGGTCTTGCAAATTTGTCTAGGAAGGGCACTGCAACTGTTTGACCATGTACACAGTTCCTCTTCCCAAGAATATTCCCTAGCATTGTATGCTGGATCAAGAAAAGCCAGGGACACAATTTTCTTAGAAAATTGTTTGTTCAAATGTTCTTTGCAATCCAACACATTCTAAAGTGCATATATTTTGAGAGATACAGCTTAAAACTTGTTCACATGCCTAGGGCTGTTCACACAGTCTCAACAGATGCAAGAGAATGCTTTTTCTGCTGGTAAAATTAATTTTAATGGTGTTTTCTATTTAGCTCAGTGCAAGACTAATTAATAGAATGTTTAAATAGTTCGATATAATTATATGCATGACCTGTGTCAGCAGTTTGGCCTGTCAGTCGTTTGTACCGGGGGTCACTGAGAATTCAACATTTTTTGGCAAAACTTTATCATTAACCCTACACATAATTTTGAGCAATATGCTTTCTATAGTGCAAGCTTTTTATGGCTTTTATGTAAAGCTCAGTGTCGCGTCGGGCCGTTCGCAGGGTGGCAGAAATGCTTGCGGAGATAGTGTGACGTTTAATGATAATAATAATAATAATAATAATAATAATTAATTTATAAAGCGCCATGTGCGTAGCGTCAGAGGAGCCTTGTGTCTTTGCTGTCCCATGAAGTCCAAAGACGTTTACTGACTGGCTTGTAGGTTGGCTGGATACAATGTAGAAACTGTGCCCGGAACTTGGTACAATCAACTAATTACGTTATTTGATATTGTACATGATAAGGATGTGTTCACATATCGTTCTATGTTAAGTTTTTGTTTCTAGTGAGCACGTTTCTTGGTTCTTGCCATCTTGAATTTAGCAAGCACTGCCATCTCACTGAAACTGTTGCAATGTTTAGAAACTCAAATAATGTTATAAATAAATAATTTAAAAGCATGACAATATGTGCAGGTTTCGGCGTGCAGGTTGGTCCAATGAGTTACGTGCTTTCATGCGTCGGTAATGGCAACCCAGCATGCACTGCCACAAGGGCCCTTGGGGGTGAGCGCTATATAAATGGCTGGCTATGCAAGTTAGAGGGAGCACCGTCCTAAAAATCTATGCAACGGACGTTAATAAAACATTACTTTTTAGTTATCTCAGAAAGTCCAAATCATCTCAGTCATGCAACGGACTATAATCAAATAAATAAATAAGTTAGCTCAGACGGTAAAAGCAACAGTAGTTACGAGTTCGCAATCTATCAAAGCAACAAATGGTTGAGAGCCCCTGACGCTTACGCTTATGGCGTATACAAAAAAACATTATTATTATTATTGCTGTTGTTGTTATTGTTATTATTATTATTATTGCTGTTATTATTATTATTATTATTATTATTATTATTATTATTATTATTATTATTATTATTATATTATTATTATTATTATTATTATTTATTATTATTATTATTATTATTATTATTATTATTATTATTATTATTAATATGTCTCATGTTTTCATATTTAAAACTAAGTATCTTGCAAGTGAGGTTTGGGTAAATAGGTCTTAAATATAAATTTTCTAATATTTAGAGGTGAAAGGCATAACAACGACAATGATCCCTGAATAAAAGGCAGCCCAATCATTTTTTGGGGGGCGCCGCAGCTCTTGCCTGGGGCAATGGGGTAGATGAGGCCAACGTTATAATATAATAACTGAATTAGGATAATAAATCGGTCACAAGATCACTGCAGCGGCTACATCAGACGTTTCATTCGTCTCTGTCGTTCACCGTGGTCGAATTTAAGAAGTACAGCGGGAGTCTCAAACACGTTGGAGCGCACGATCAGAAGCTCTTAAAGATATCCATGAAGGACTAGATTAGCTAAAGCAAGGCTGCTAGATAAATTGTCGGAGGACTAAAACCAATGGCATATCAAGGGGGTGCGGCAGGGGCGCCCCGAGTGGCAAATGCCAAGGGGTGGCATTTTGAGAAAAAACGGCCATCTCCTCAGTGTTTTACTGTGTCCATGGAAGAGTCAGATTTCAGCAAGTTCATGATCTTGCAAACAAACATGCCTTTCTCAAACCGTCAAATCCGCTTGGTAATTATGATGGGCGTAGTTGATGAAAACATAGAGAAAAAAGAGAAAAATAAGAGATTGAAGTGTTTTGCGGAAGCTAGGAAACGATAAAAACAATAGTCCCTTTTCAGCTTTTGAGCTTCATATAGAGACCCCGCCTTGGGATTCTGCCCCTAATATTGCATGTCTTCCTAGCCTGTGCTAGTGACCGATTGTAAAAATATTTCAGATCCTTTCGAAAACTTATTATTAACGGCCAAGAAGGGGTGGGGGAATCTTACTATCGCCCCGGGCGGCAAGAACAGTTGGTACGCCACTGACTAAAAAGTCACTGCAGAAAAGTTACGGGCTTATTAAATTTTAACTTCATAGTTTTATTACATTCTGGAAAAATTGATCGTGTGTAGAAGACCTACATGATCCTACTAAGAATGTTAAGGAAGAAACTGATATTAAATCTTTGGAGCAAGAACTTCAAGCATGATGATTTGAGCCAAGATGCTATAGAAAATGCCAAAAAATAAAATGAAGCCAAATGGCCAGTGCCGTGATGTAGTTACTTATTACTCCGCCTTGGAGATCCGACAGGGATCCTCAGAGGAGTTTCCCCCGTCTTCAAACGTTTCGGCCCTTTGTACCTCCTTACGTTTTCGGGGGGTGGGCCGCATCCGGTGATCAGCCGGATGTCCCTGTCGGTTTGGTCTATCTGGACCCAACTGTTACCGCCGGCTATGAGAGGCACTCATCGGCCTTGTTATGCCGGTCACTGCCGTCTTGGACTGGAGCGACTGCGAACGCTCTCAATGGCTTCTTCATGTCGCATATAACCTGTTTATCACCTGCAAACTTCGACTATGCGAGGCTCACTTTGGCCTTATTATGTCGATCGCCTCCACCCCAGTTTGCCTACAGCGGTCATGAAAGCTCTCAGTGGCTTCTTCACACCGTCTTAATATATGCAAACTGGGCCTTATAATTTCTTTGTAGCGGCGGCCGGAGATTTTTCGGGACCCGACCGCGGGCCTATTCGCGGCTGCGGTTTGATCCGCATTTCATGTTGTTCGCGAGTCCGCGGCCGGCCCATTTCTCCCGACAACACCGCGTCTCTCGGCCAATGATTTGGCCCCGTCGTTCGGTGGATTATTCATACCGGAGACCGACGGCTTTCCCCGGCTTCCTGCAATGGCCTCTTAAGACTTCTTCTGGCTCCTCATGTGCCAGATCCAGAATGAAGCCGCTTCTGCGGCCTCAGACATCTTTGTCATAGCCTTTGTTCTCTCCCGGCTTGACAGTCCAATCTTAGTGAGGAAAGCGTAAGTCGACTTGCCGACCACGCCCCTTGCGCCAATCTCGATTGGGAAGAGGTCTGTACGGTACCCTCTCGTTTCCAGGTCCATCGTCAGATCTGCGTACTTATCTGCTTTGAGCGCATTGCTGTATTGCAGCCTGTCCTCCCATGGGACCGTCAACTCCACCAGAATGATGGCATCCGTCGACGGCGATACGAGCACCAGATCCGGCCTCTTGCCACTTTCTATCAGCACTTGGGGGTAGTGCCTCATCCCTTCTAAGTCGGCTGCGATAGTCCAGTCGTTTGCCTCTGCCAGAATGTCTCACCTGGGGGTTTGGCATCTCTTTTGCAGAGTTTCTAGTTGCTCCTATATCCTTGCACATGGAAGATATACATAGCGCCACAACCAAGATTTAGAGGTGATTGTACTTAAACAAAGTTTTAATGTTAAAGAAGACAGTAATGAGCAGGGACACAAATGTAAAGCCAGCTCTTGAGTACTGCGAGCAAGTACTATGGAATCCATATTTGGGAAAGGATGTAGGAGTGTTGGAAAGAGTACAAAGAAGGGCAACCAGGATGATAGAAGAATTAAGTAGATGCAAAATACTCTGGAAAAGAGAAGAAGTAGAGGGAAATACATCGAGGAATTCAAAATCTTATCGGGAAGGGAAGGCCTTTTGCCCAAGCAGTTTTTCGAAGCCACAAAAAGTGCTTCTACTAGAGGGCATGATTGTAAATTATATAAGAAGGCTTTGGAAACTTAAAAAATAATTATTTCAGCGCAATATTCCTTATGGAATAAAGTAGATAAGGAAACCATCCACGGACACGATAGATAAATTTAACATTTACCTAAGTAAATTTGGTTATTAGGACTAAAAAGAGTGGTTATTACACAGGAACCAGTTCTTCTCAGCCACTATAAATAATTGTTACGCTATGTTATTGCGGAGGCAATAAGGACTGCTTGCTCCAAAGCGAATGCTCGAGAATCTTCGACGCAGAGAAGAGTATACAGTGCTAGAAATATTGTTACGACATGCCCACTTTTTATGGATAATTTCCTTACAAATTAACATATCTTGATGAAATTACGTAAAACACCATTTGTAAGCATCGTGCAAAATTTCCTTTCATATGGGTTAATGGTTCCCGTAAATTATGCAAATGAACCATTTTTGGCCTGGAAATATTATTACGACAGTTTCCGGTTTGGACTCGTTTCATCAATTTCAAAGTCTCGTTAGAAAGATCAAACATTAAATTGTCATTAAGAAGGCTATGTAAAGGAGTATGAAATTCAAAACTTCCTTTTACATTCATTTCATCACGTGAAAGAAAGCAGGTTTGACAGAAGGAGAAAAAGGACAAGTTAAAGCCTTGGGAAAGGCAAACTATTCAGTAAAAAAGATTGCAAATGAGTTGAATAGGTCAAGAACTGTCATCAAATGTTTTTTGGATGATCCAGACTCATATGGGAAGAAGTACAAGGGCGGAAGACCGAAAAAACTCTCGAATCAGATTCAGAGACGCCTCATCAGGGAGTCTTCACAAGAAGAATAAACAGCTAAAAGATAAGCTGGATTTGGATGTCCATGTTAGGACAGTCTGCAATTATCTTAATTCAAGTGGACAGCAGAGATAAGAAATGCGAAAGCGAGCTCCAGCGTTGAAAGTCCATCACAAGAAAAAACGCCTCTTCTGGGCCAGAGGGTCAGCTACAACGAAAGATGGGAACGCGTAATTTTCACAGAAGAAAAAAAAATTTAACCTTGATGGACCAGACGGCTATAAATACTACTGGCATGATCTCAGAAAAAAAAGAGAGGTTTGTTATAGCAGAAAACACAGAGGAGGCTCTGTGATGGTCTGGGGAGGAATTTCAGCATTTGGGAGGACTGAACTGATGATTTTGAAAGGGATGCAGGACTCTCAGAAGTACATCTAAATGCTCAAGGATCATCTCCTTCCTTTTGCTGAAGCAAAACAACATGAATTTCAGCAAGATAATGCTCCTAGTCATGTTTCCAAGGCAACCAGAGCATATTTCCAGGAGTCCAACATTCAAGTGATGGACTGGCAGGCGTGTTCACCCTGCTTGAATCCGATATAAAATGTCTGGGGCCTTCTTTCAAGATCAGTTTATGGCAATGGACAACAATAAAACACAGAAAATGAATTTAAAGAAGCGATTTGGAGCGCCTGGAGAAATTTGGATGAAAAGGTCATCAAAACACTGATTTTCTCCATGAAAAATAAGTGCATAGATGTTATTTCTAAAAAAGGAGGAATGGCATCTTATTGAAACATTATTTCATTTAGTTTTAAATAAAAATTTTTGCCAAAATCCTGAAATTCATGAGTTTATTTGTAACCTAACAATATTTCTATGCAAAAAAATGGATTTTTGAGGAATTTGCGCTTAATTCTTGATCAAAGTGAAAAAAAATATACGAGTTATGTTCTTTAAGTATATTACAGAGTTCTTTTAAATTTGAGTTTCGTACGATAATTTAAACTTAAGTTATTACAAAAAATGGGGACTGTCGTAACATTTTTTCTAGCACTGTACTTCCTGCGCAGTGGCGCAACCAGCGAAAAATGCTGGGGGCTCAAGTTTAGAAAAGGGACGAAAGCCCGACGCAGTCGAAAAATTTTTGAAACTGTTCAAATCAAAACTACCAATTATAATTAATAAAGAATTAAAGATAGAACAGATAATAATAATGATAATTAATTTATAAAGCGCCATGTGCATAGCGTCAGATTATTATTATTATTATTATGAGTTTAACTATCTTCTGTCTGCAGTCTTATTTTGTATCTTTAATAATTTATTAAAGAGTTTGACTATCTTCTGTCTCAAAGTTTCAAACCAGTTAAATCCCCTTACCCCCCCCCCCACCAAAAAAAACTCATTGGATTTGGAAAAATTGCAGGGTCTCTCCTATTAGTTTAGAAAAGGGACGAAAGCCCGACGCAGTCGAAAATTTTTTGAAATTGTTTAAATCAAAACTTCCAATTATAATTAATAAAGAATTAAAGATAGAACAGATTATTATTATTATGAGTTTAACTATCTTCTGTCTGCAGTCTTATTTTGTATCTTTAATAATTTATTAATGAGTTTGACTATCTTCTGTCTCAAAGTTTCAAACCAGTTAAATCCCCGTACCCACCCCCCCCACCAAAAAAACTTTCTTAACTTTTTTACGTCTAGTCCAAAGTCGGGGAAACCTCAAATTATGTCCCAGACTACCAGCATAGCTCATTCTTTGACAGTACTATTTCAGTTGAAAGTTTAAAATATGCCAATAATACCAATAATAATTGACTTATTATTGGGAATTTTCACATATTTGTGCTCTATTATGACTTAATAACACCTGATTAAAACATAAACATTAAACATTGCTCATATTTCATAAACATTTCATAAATTTATGAAAGGTTTAAAAAATTACATTAATATTTCAAGTGCAATGATGAACATTGAATTCGGCTGTTGGTAGAGGCAAACTGGAGAGAAAAGAGTCTGTGTAATTCAGCCTAAAAAAATAATTTATTGCTGATGTCCATTTAAAAAGTCATGTTTTGAATCCTCAATTGAAATCATATTTTCAACATATTGAGTGATAGTTGTAAAATAATTAATTTGCTACCTTCTAGGAATTGGAAGAGTTTTTGTGCAGTGGAACTTGTGGAAAACTGGTGGTAATTGTTTCCACTGATTGAATGAATTGGACATATCCTTAAATTTAATGATTAAATATTATTTTTGAATACTGGTACAATAAAACCTGAGTGAAGCATCAATTATCCAGAATAGTTTGGATTGAGGGTAATTCTGAATATCACTGTATTAAAATATTCTGGAAAGTGGTTTAACATTAACAAGACAATGTTATATTAGCCAAAAATATGACTATTAGCAGGATTAGCTTAAAAAGTGTCAATAATTGTTTTCCTCTAAAATGACAAAATATACAAGATCCTGTTGGTGCAGCAATAACGCAGGCTTTGTTAGGATTTGCAAGGTCATGGCAATGTTTTTCTATTGCACGCAGCAGGAAATGTTTTTGTTCCTCACGAATAATTAGAACCTTATTGAACTCTTGAACCAAGGCCATTCTTCTCTCGACCACATCATTGATGACTTTTAAACTCTCACCTTCTGTTGAACAGCAATTTACTAATTGCAATCTTTCCAACTGTCTAATGGTACTAATGGTCATGAAATCTTGTGATATATCCAAAGTTATAAAAAGGTTTGTTAGGATAAGAAGTCAGAATGCTGATTACGTGATGCTACAGGCTTGAAAGATTAGTGGCACAGCTGACTTCATCTTCAACTCAAAGAATGCTAAAATGACAAGGACTTCACTTAAAAACCACACGTGTCCAAATAATGACTTAATTGCAGCATTAGCTACAGCTTCATTTATTCTAACTCAGAGAAGGAACAGATGGAGCATTTAGAGATGTAAATCAAGCCTTCAGTAAGATCTGCCTTACAAAAGCGTTGCACATTACGAGAGATTACAGCTCACTAATGGACAGCAGGGAAAGATGTGGTTCGGCATTCCATCAGTTGATGAATGAGATATGGATATGTCTCCATATTTATTGGATTTTGCAGTAAGACTGATTTATGGCCTTCTAAAGACAATTTGCAAAGATGGAGCTTGATGGAAGGTTCCATTCCTGTATGCGTTTAAACATTGCAGTTGCTTTCGCCTATCTAATTCTTTTGAAATTTTTGATACCCCAAATTATTTGTTCCAGCTAAATTTAAAATTGAGTGTCCAATAAATATCAACATATTGAAATGAAAAATATTAAGGTTACTACATATCCTAAAATGATACTTCAGAAGACATGTACCGTATTTTCATCCATATTACATGCGTGTTATGCTAGATTAAATTTACATGAATTTGATTTCCGACCAACAAAAAATAAAAACATTTAAATGATAACACAGACTGTTGATTGTTTTTAGACTATATTTTTAATTTTAAATAGTTTATAATTGATTGGGCGTTAGTGCAATGCATAAAGAACTTTCGATGTGTGCTTACAGAAGCATGTGACAAAACATTCACGCTAATCATTGCATTGTCCAGCTCTCGAATTTATGAATTTAATTGAATTTAACATAAATTAATTGATGGTAACTATAGGAAACTTGTAGGTGTTGTACTTTTTTATGAATTTTCATCATAATTTTTCAACTCTTTATTACTCATAATTATAATTGGAGCTAATGTTTTCAGTTTGTGTGACGATGTTTTTTCAGCACTGGTGGTTCAGATAGCTTTGGTTGGTGCTGTTTAATATTTTAATAGTCAACACATCACATGCATGGACTTATTGTAGCAAATGTCTTCAATCTCTTAATGGTCTTGCTATAAAAACTCTTTGAACACTTCTCAAAAGCATGGAACAAAATAAATACAATCTTGGTAATAGTGTCAGTTATCAGTCTTTATTGGAAAACAAAATGGAAGTCTTAGCCCATTCTCTTGGAACTCATTATGAAGATTCAAATTGGTAATTGGTTTGGACCTCAACAATGCTATACTTTCCATCAAAGCTGTGTCTCACAGTATGTTCTGATTTACTTTATCATCTACTCCAAGAATTGATCTCAAATGTTCAAAAATGTCTCTTAAGATTTGTACATTTAAAATATGTGATTTCCATATTTAGGGAGTTATGGGACTCAGAGACTTGTTAAGCGGACTCCTTGAAGCGTGGAATTGGTTAACGAGTTCGTTACCGTCCTTTGCTTCACTTTTGTCTTACAAATTATTATGCGTAAACAATATGCATTCCAAAGTAGGAAGTTGATGTAAATCTTAAGATAAAAATAGTTTCGAGGAAGAATTGAAGAGAGAACGCAATATCGAAGCGACTCGTGACCAATTTTGGTCAATTGCAGCGAGCTCATGAATCGTTAACCAGTTCTTTGAAGTTTTTAAACAATTTATTAACAGACATTCAAAAAATCAATCATAAGACCAATAATTATTCCTCATCATCAGTTAAGCCTCCAAATCCGTCAAAAGTCGAACAGTCTTCATATTCATTTATTCGCAGGCTAGTTCAAAGTCCGGGTGGTCACTTTACTCCTTTTCTGTAGACTTAATGCCAGCATTTCTAAAGCCACTCATAATCAAATCAAGAGACACTTTGTCCCATGCTCGTGCAACTCATGTGCATACCTCGGAATACAAGGCCTTCCTGTCTCGTCCAGATGGTGTGTGAGTGTATGTGCCATTCTGCATCCATTCCTCCCTCTCAGATCTGTCAATTTCTCAACGATTTGTAGTTGCAGTTTGGATGATAGACCACCCGGGATGATTGCAATGTGACATCCGCTTAAATTGAGCATCTTCTTAACTGACTCCTCTTTATGAACAGTCATTGCATCCATGATCAACCGCGAGCTCTAAAAGAATCCCCTCTTTTGAGAACATTTTTGAATCCAGAGCTTCATGCCGAAAATTTTTCGCATTGTCTCTTGAAAATCAATATTGGTTTGGACTTGGTGCCAGCCGCAGAGCATCCAAGTATGACTGTGAAACATGTCCATTCGTAACCACTTGTTGTTATTGCCACAGTTCTGGATCAGACTCTAACTTTGGCCATTTCGCATTTTGGCCAAGGCATGCACGTTTTCTCAGGTTCAGTTTCTCAAGCAATCATTCCTTCTTTCTCCATTCGCGAACCGACACTTCATTAACGTTAAGGTAACAGCTGCTCTGTTACCTTTGTCTTTTGCTCTAGAAATGACTTGAAGCTTGTGTACCAGTGTATGAGTTACGTTTATCAGCCACTTTCTTAACGACGTTGATATTTCAATCTATTTATTTATTTGATTATAGTCCGTTGCATGACTAAGATGATTTTGACTTATATTTCAATCAAGAGCACTTCTATCTATATATCACTGTATTTATCACTTCAAGCATCGGCCGCTCAGCCAACGGAAAATTTTTTACAACTTTTATATTTGATTGTTTTATGTATTAGAAACTGCTTCAATTTAATATTTTAATATATATAGTTTTAATTTAAATGTTAAATTATTTTAGCCAAAAGAAAAAAAAGGCATCTATTGATGCGTGTTATAATCGTTTGCGTGTTTTAAAAGTGATTTTTTACATAAATTGGAAAAATTGCGTGTTATATTCGTCCGCGTGTTAAATTCGTCTGCGTGTTTATTTCGTGAAAATACGGTAATTTAAGATGTTAAAAAATTTACAGTGCATATAATTGAGTGGCATCCTAATATATAATAATTATAATTTAATTATAATTATTAATTTATTTTGTATTAATTTATTTATTATTTTATTTTAATAATTATAATTTAATTTAATTATTAATTTAATTATAATTATTATTATATAATTATTAATATTTATTATAAAACCATCTTTTAAAATCATTGGGTTGAAGTTGAAAAAAGTCAAATGATACAAAACACATTAACGAATGACAAAACTGAAATAGTAGCATAAAATGCAAACATGCCTCTAAAGGTTGAAGAGATGCTTTGACCTGTGCGAATGACTCAAACTTTAGCAAGCATTGTTTGCTACTGGATGAACCTTAAAAATATTAAGAAAATTTAATCAAAAGGTGTAAAGACTTTATTTCTGCAAAACATATTTTGGAAAAATAAACTTTAAATCAATTCCAAACCTATCATTATTTCCAGACTGCAGTTGCTTTTAAGGGCACCATAAAAATTGTTCGTAAGTTCGTTACTACTGCAAAGCTCTTGAGCCTGGATATTTAATGTAAAAGAATTCAAATTACTTAAACCAGTTTAGGAATCTCTGATGCTGAACATATGGTGCTTTATAAATTAACTACAATAAAAACTGCAAATATGGAAATTTTTTTCAGCATCAAAAAATTATCCTGTGAGCAGTTTTGCCCTATAACAAGGTCTATGCTAAATAAAAGGAAATAGTAAACTCATACACATTGATAAATAGAAAGCAAGTTTAACACATTTATAGACAAGATATAACAAGAAACTGTGCAGCTATTAGAAATTATTGAAAAATGTTTTGACAGCAATTTGTTTGGTCCTTTCAGTGTTTTTCAATGTTGCCCTCCAGACCTTGACCTAAATCCCAGATATTTCAAATGATATCTTCTAAGGAAGGCATTGAATTGGAATAGAATAACAGCTCATATATCTTATTCTAGGCTTCTTTGTGAGAAATTATCACAGGTGTAAAGTTTGTGCTTTTGTCAAATTCTTCTTCGTTGACACAAGCATCATTGCCTTCATAAAACAAATTCCTGAAAAGTCTGGAAAAAGAACAGATGTGGTTGTGCACAACATCTTTGCAATCATCATAGCTCTTTCTTTCAGTAACAGACCTTTTATTGAGATTCATAAAATTCTAGTCAGGCCATTCAAAACAATTAGTTATTAACTTTGCTGTAAATTTCTTTACTTCTTTGCTTTGACTTATTCCTCTATCCAATTTTTTAAAAATCGGTTTTTAAAATTTTAAATGCTCTCATTGACATGTTTTGGAAACAATTTTAGGTGTGCTTTTACTAAGGTTTCATAGATTTGCAATTTAGCACTTTAGGGTCAAATTGTATTAGAGAAAAATACATTCTTGAAAATGTCCACAGATGTAGTTTTTCTTTATATCAAGGTTTGCATAAGCAGTTTTTAATGTATTATTATTGTTATCAATCATCATCATAATTAATATTACATTAGATATATCTTACGTTTATTTAGTTTTTATTGACTATTTTATAAATTAGCAAAATACATGTTTCAAAAGAACACACTTTTGCAATATAATTTGTGAGCCTCAGCTGATTGTCACGATGGTTAGAAATGTCCATTAAGGTACTTGGATAATACCCCAGTCTTTTATAAACAAATGGAAGCTGAAATTATATAAACTTCAACATTTTATAAGACTAAATGCTTATTAAATGAATTGTTAGCCTCTAGTAACTAATTTAAGTGAGGATCATGCAGGAAAAAAACAATATATATAATCAGGCAAAGGTTAGTCTTCTGCTGGTAGAATAACCCTAAAGCAAAATTTTATTAAACAATTTTTTAAAACAATCATAATCAGTAAAAAAAATATTTTACAGCCATTCACACTACAAATATAATGTACATGATTTTATAAATAATAAATAAAGATGTAACAAATTATTTTATGAACATTGTAACAAGAGTGAGAAGGCAATTGTTTCATATGGCCAAGGTCCTAAACATTAAATATAAATTAATTTGTTACTTGTCCCAACAAAGTAAAAGAGTGTTAATAATCTATAATAATCATAATTTATTCTATTAATATTAAAATCAGTAAGTTATGAATTCAATTCAACTAACTTTGGGATGCAAATGATTTGGAATATCCCTGACGTAAATTTCATTCCTACCCACAGAAATGAAGGTCTCAAAACATTTCTAAAAACACTCATATTTAAATAAAATTAAAATATTGATAATAAAAGATAAAGTGTTGCTTGCACCTCCTTCCTGTTGTTAATTAAAATAGGAAATTGACAAGACAGGAAAAACTTCAATTCTTCCTCATCATTAGCAGCCTTTTCGATACAATAATTTATGCCTTCAACATAATAAGCCATCATCACAAATTAGCCATTAAATAAGAATAAAGATGTATTTCCCCAAATTTAAAATATTTGGATTCCTATACAAAGATTCCTATATCTGCTCTATGTAAATTAGTTTAGGAAATTGGATGCAAAAGCAGATTGCCATTAAACAAGCATAATAATAATAACAATTTTTTTTGGCATTTTGGTTTTTCGTAAAGATTCCAGATGGCAAGGGAGCCTCAACTGATGCATGTCCTTATTTAGATATTTGAAGGTTTGGAGAGTCACACATTTATGAAATAATCCTTAGTTTGTAATGCAAATAAAAAGAATGCTAATTTCTATTTCCATCATCACTAGAGTTTCCATATCAACCTATAACCTTCAAAAAACCACTTTCTTCATCACCAAATCACAAACTAAGAGTCAAGGGGGCCTGACTCTCTGGAATTATGTACAAGATGCCATATAAATGTACTGTTATTATTATCATTAGCACTTCTATAATTATCATTATCGCTACTGAAAAGAACACACAGAAGAATCTAAGTCCAAAACTTGGTTTGATCCCACAAGAATGGAATACAAATTGTTTTAAAAACTTTTAAGTTCAATTACCTAATTTAGCATTTTATTCCGATCATCAAATACTTTTTTTTTTAAATAAAAATTTAAGTTACATGTTCTTGAAGATAAACAGGGTTTCATGCTTCTTAGCATTGAAAGACGTTTGTTTATTCTATTTCTCAGCATCACCTTTAATTTAAATTACAAATCATTATAGAGCTAGAATCCACTTAAGAGTATATTCTGACCTGCTTTGCAGCGTTTTGGAACATTGCGAGAAGTTGCTTTTTAGAATCCCAATCCGTTGATGAAGCATTGTCAAAAGTTGGCCTCCACAACAGTAGATTCTAAACTTAAGAAAATCTCTCGTTAATAACAAAGTTTAATTTGTAATGTGGTCTTAAGAAACCCAACAAGTGCTTGCTGTTTTGTTGTCTTGGAGAAAATTTTGCAATTCTCAAATGTAACATTAGTTGCTGTGACTTCCAGGGCCTGTTTTATTGACATCAACTAGTTAATAAAAAAGTATTTGTATTTTAAATACGTTTTGTCGACATCAATTCTTTGTTTTAAAAATAGAAACAAATCAAATTTTAACCAGTATCTTATACGAAACAAATCATTTTATCAAACGAAGAACCTGATTTTCGTCATGACATATACTTCTTGCCACTTCAAGTGAATTAATTTTCTCCATATTATACTCCTCTTAACTAGAAGTTTACATAAGATACCAGGCATACGCCAACCACAGTAACGGTCGAATCCGGAACCGTCTCTAATGTAACTAATCCTTAGAGTTAGTAAATAAAATGTCTAGATGATCAAAGCCCAAATAAAATAAATAAAAGTTAAAAAAACACAAATAATAAATACAATAAGTTAAGCAATCAGCCTTTAATTAATTAGTATGTGAACCTGTTGAGCAAATCTAGCTGTTGAGCTGTTCTCTATCAAATCTAACTTTCCTGAAGGCTTTAATTTTCCCCTTCCCATTTTCGGACAATGCTTTACATCTACCCATCACTAAACTACTTTTATTTTTATTTAAATAAGTGAGCAGCGGCCTCCTACAATGATTTTATACTATACACAAAAAAAGTCATCGTAACATAACAATTACTTATAGTGGTTGAGAAGACTTGATTTCCTTATCTAATTTATTATGTAAAAAAAACCACTCTTGCGCTTAAATAATTACTTTTTAAATTTCCAAAGCCTTCCTATATATTTTACAATCGTGCCCTCTAGTAGAAGCACTTTTTGTGGCTTCGAAAAACTGCATGGGCAAAAGGCCTTCCCTTCCCTATAAGATTTTGAAGGCCTCGATGAAGTCCCTATACTCAGGTACGTACCGAAGGCAAAATAGTGGGGGGGCATAAAGGACAATTTTTCCCAACACCAAAAAATGTTTTCTTAATATTTAGTCAATATTTATTGTTCGCTAACAACAACTATTATGACCAACTCAAAACTTTGATAAAATTTAACAGAAAAGAGTCATGGTACATTAGAATATGTGTGCAATGTCTCCCAAATATTAAACAAAATCTATCTTTTACACAAAAATATAACTTCTTCACTAGCAGTAAGGAAATCTTCAATAGTGCTTGTATCCGCTTGTAAAATGGCCAACCAACTCATATACTTTCTGTTGAGCTCCTTTAAATTCCCCCGACATTGAAGCAGCAAAATCACACGATTGTAAAGATTGTCAGTATCAACATTGCATTGCAAGCAACTGACTGTACTTTTTCCTATTCCAGCGCCAGTCCTGTCAGTTATTTTGGTTATTTGCAAGAGTCTTTCATTTGCAATTCCTTCCTGATTGACGAAACAGATTACAATAGTCAACAAGTCTTTCCTCGAACTACCTGGTGTTGGATCCGCCGTCACAGTGTAGAACTTGTCAGAAATTTCTTTAATGATTTTACTTTTGAGCGTGTTCACAATTAATTAAACAACATTTTCCGATCTACGCCTCAGATATGAAACATGATAAGGTCTCAGCATAACATCAAACCTTCCTTTTAAACAAGGATTATAACGAGCCATAAGATATACTATTTACTGATAATTACTGCGGAATTGTAATAACAACTTGTTAATTAGACTTATTAAACTATAGTAATATTTGTTATTACTACAAATTAAGCGCTTATTATAACACGTATCAAAAACTCAAACTTTCAAATAACCGTCAACAAATTATGAAAGTAAACAAAATCACCAAGACAACGAAATATCCAACCAATAGCGAATTTAATTTAATACCAAGGGAGATGGGCGTCTGCTGACATTATTTCATTTTAAATATTTGTTGTAACTTTAAATCCTAAACTTTGTATGAATTATTATAATATGCATTTAAATTTTGAATCCTAATTTTCCCAACTTATTTCAGTCTGTTCGAAGTGGGGGGCAGCTTGCCCCCCTTGCCCCCCTCAAGGGGCGTCCCTGCCTCTACTTCTCTTTCTGGAGTAGTTAGTTTGCATCTACTTAATCTTTCCTCGTAATTCAGCTTTCCAAATCCTTTTATCATCTTGGCCAGGGGAGCAGAGGGAACAGCCGTTCTCCCTACGATCATTTAAAAAAACTGGGCCTTTTCAAGATTAGCAAAATATTATATTTAATTAAACTTTATCATATTACAAAGAAACTAGTTGAACATTTTCTTATAACATTTCATTTATTTAATGATAGAACTATCTTGTCTGGTCTTTTAGCAGCAAAAAGAAAAGAAATAGGTTGTAAAGTTCTTTCTTAGTAACTACCGTGATATGCCGTAACGAGCAGAATCAAATCGAAGAGACAAATCAAGATTCTAATAAATGGAAAGCGATTATACAGTCAGGACAGAAACCATAAGGACACCCCATTATTTCGTAATAACTCGATAAAGAAAAATTTGATTGTAGGGAAATTTTCATATGTTATG
Source organism: Whitmania pigra (assembly GCA_021613335.1). Taxonomy (NCBI): domain Eukaryota; kingdom Metazoa; phylum Annelida; class Clitellata; order Hirudinida; family Haemopidae; genus Whitmania; species Whitmania pigra. Next base: position 3,921,701 of record JAJTWR010000299.1, read on the forward strand.
TATTTATATATTTGTGATTATCTCTTAAATTTTCATCAAAATATGTTCGTGCATTAATTTTAAAATTCCAAAAACGTGATTTCGGGGCGTCCAATAACCAGAAAAGACACTTGCAAAAGTCATCAAAAAATGACTAAAAACTTTGTGAAAAAAACAGGAAAAAAGTTTATTAATATGAAATAATGTTTCCTTTATTTTCAATAACTTTAAAACATCTATTGTCCATTGATTTTATAAGAGTTTTTAAGAAATTTCTGTCCAGTTCTTTCCAGGCACTCCTAATGGCGTTTTCCAGGTCAGATTTTGAATGAAACTGCCTTCCATTGTTGTAAACAAGTCTTGACAACATTCCCCAAACATTTTCTATAGGATTTAAGTCCGGGGGACAAGCTGGCCAACTCATAACTGTCTTTGTCAACTTGGAAGTGTGGATCGGGGCATTATCTTGCTGGAAAATAAAATTTCCTCCATAATAATCTTCCCCAAAAGGCAACAGATGATCTTCTAAAACTTTGATGTAATCCACAGAATACTGTCTCCCATCCAGTAAGGCTAATTCAGTCAATCCTTCACTGGAAATTCCTCCCCAAATCATCACCGATCCTGGTCCATGATTTCGACTAAAAAATGTTTCTTTTTCTAATCTGAAGTCATGCCAATAGAACTGATGACCATCAGGTCCATCCAGGTTAAATTTCTTCTCATCACCAACCATCTCTGTTGGAGAGCATGGTTTTGGCCCATTCTACTCTTGCCAACTTGTGATGGTTTTTAAGAGCTGGAATCTTTAATCTTTTTTCATATAATAAAATACCACTAGATCTCAAATAACTTAACACTACTTTTACAAATTCTTAAATCAAGTTCATTTCTAATTTGATTTTCTGAAAATTTACCTGAAGAAGCCTTTCTTACCAGGAGTCTCTGCTGACGAATCGTCAGTTTTTTAGGTCTTCCGTGATCATTTTTTGCACCATATTCCTCAGGAGCTTTTACGTAGTTCCAGATGACTGTCTTGGATTGCTTGAGCTTTTTGACAATTTCCTTGATCGAATAATTTGCTTGTCTGAAGGCCTCAATCTGCCCCTTCTCCTTGTCAGACAACATTTTTCCTCTAGCCATTTATAAAATAGTAATTTTATAAACTTCACATCAATTTTTAACTTTCTTTGGGTTTATATATCGATAATATTTGCATAATGTGCATTTTGGTTGCATAACTATGACAAATTTCAAGTTTTATTGAGAATAATCAAGATTGCTTGAGCTTTTTGACAATTTCCCTGATCGAATAATTTGCTTGTCTGAAGGCCTCAATCTGCCCCTTCTCCTTGTCAGACAACATTTTTCCTCTAGCCATTTATAAAATAGTAATTTTATAAACTTCACATCAATTTTTAACTTTCTTTGGGTTTATATATCGATAATATTTGCATAATGTGCATTTTGGTTGCATAACTATGACAAATTTCAAGTTTTATTGAGAATAAGTAAGGATGTCCTTTATCGTTTTCAAACGGCCATAAAATGCTATTTTACATATTTTACAAGATCAGCTTGTTAAATTTTTTTTGAAATTTTGCAGGATGTTTTGTCTACCATAAAGAGATATTATATAAAAAATTGAGTAATATTGAACTTATATTTAACGAGTTATCACAAAAATATGGGGTGTCCTTAAGGTTTCCGTCCGCACTGTATTACAAATCAAAAGCATCAACGTAACTCAAAAGAAACCAGCAGCAAACAATAAATACAATAAATAAGCATGGGACTTTCTTCCGTTCCCTTCTTCCGTACGTATAAAACCGATTGCTTGTTATTTTTTTTCGAAAATTCGATTGAAATCACTTCCGTCTGCGTCCAAGTGGGACTCACTTTACTAAGTCAGATAGTAAAGATGAGGCCATTTGTAATAAATGTAAGCCGGTGGAACTCTAACCGAATGATGATAGAGCCGATATTTAGTTTGAGGTCAGCATTTAAAAAACTCTATAATGAGCAGAACAAGGATGTGAGCCAAGTGATTCCAAGTCAGTCAGATTTCATCCTTTTAGAACAATCACTGCCTATCCTAACGCAGATGAAAGCGCTATCAGAATGCTCCGTTGAGACCAAACCCACTTCGCATCTGGCAATTGTTCATCTGTTCAATATTCTCTAATTTTTGAAAAATAAAGTTCAATCAAAAGAACACACAAAAATCTCAACGGATGAAAAATGTGTTGACGTTTTGAGATTCGCACATCTTCTATACCCATTTTCAAAGGCACTTCATTGAACTTCAAAATGTTTTGTCTCCACAATGAATGAGCTAATTGAAAGTCATTAAACAACGAATGACTTCAGAAAAAAAAAACAAATTCATCTCTGTCACAGTCTCAATTCAATAAAACGTCTATATCAATATCTATTGATGAAGCAGAAAGGATGATTCCTGAGTTATCTGAAGAAGGGGCAACAACCGAAGTTCCCAGCTTAAAAGAGAAATAGATCTCAACTTGCCTAAGCCGATTTGGACTTTAGTTAGTGTTAGGAATAGTAATAGCTGAAACTCTTTCCTTGCTCCGGCAGGAATCCTCAGAGGAGACCCCTTCTTTGAGCGTTTCGACCCTTGAATCCTCTGACACTCTCGGGGGGATCCTGCCGATCCCCACCGAAGTGTGTGTGTGTATTTTATGAACTTCCCTTTCATAACTAGATGATTAGGACGGTAACCACCACCGATTTATTTATTTATTTAATTTGATTTGAGTCAGTTGCATAACTAAGATGATTTAGACTTTAGTTAGTGTTTAGAGATACCAGAGAGCAATGTCATCAGCATAAGTGGACAGCTCAACCCTCTTTTGTGGGTCTGGGATCAATTTTCAAGATGATGAATAGAAGAGGACTGAGAAAGCTGTCCTGTGGAGTACCATTTTCTAAGACGACCGGTTCGGAGAGAGCTGATCCAACCCACAGTTCTAGCAATACTTCTATCCTGAAGGAAGTCCAGACGACAAAACGCCGCATCGCGTTCATCCACATCTCCGCGACATAAAATAAAACGCAACAATTAAATAAAATAAATAACATAATTAATTACAATCGTGATATGTTGGCGTGCGAGTTGGTTCAGATGATTGAGTTCCTGCGAATGGCGGTGAAACAACCGTCGTTATGCAGTGCGTCGTGCAATGCCGGATTAAGCCGGCGGGTGGCCATGGGCCCACTTGGGAGTCCCCATTTCCAATTCTCTTTATTGCACACTCCACATCACATACTAGTAACCTAATATATAAATACTTCGAGCACGACAATATTGCACTTGCCAAATTTATTCACAGTTATAATAATTTAATTTTCCATGAAAAATAAAATTATAATATAACCAAATAAATATGGCTAAAATCAGAAAATGAATGAAGTTATAACAGCTATGCTTACAGCCTTTTTTAGTTTGTGGCAAACTCGCTGAAGATGTCACTGAAGTTTAATTCACGCAGTACATTTGACTCGATGCTCATGATTTGTAAATCAATGTACTTGCCACACATTGCAGATGCATTATCGTAGCTTTTCCCGCGGCAGTCTCTCAGGTCTAGGTCATGTATCTTCAGAAATTCAAGGCGTTGAACATCTCTTGAGCGCCGTGGCCATTGTTAGCCATGAATGTTACAAATCGTTCCTCTGGGCCATTTTTCTCCATGTATCTCAATACAAGGGTAAGTTGGTAAATGAAATCGGGTATGAAATCTAATGAGATGGAGTAGTACTTTGATTTCATAACTCGGGAAGTGATTTCTCCGAGTACTTGTTCACCAATTAAACTGATAAGCTCTTCCATTATTGTAGACGACAGATAGTTTGTGTGTCCCGCGATTGGCTTGAGTTTCGATATGCTGTGCAAGAAAATCGTCGTACTGCGCGATGAGCTCAAGAATACCCAAAACGTTTAAATTACTAGGTGATCCAAGCAATTCATTGTCGCCTCTGAATGCTAAGCCACGCTCGGCACTAAACTTAATGACATTACTCGTTTCAGCACTGATCTCCAGTACTGCTCTAGGCTCTCGACCTGTTGTTTCAGCTCCGTATCAATTCGCCCTACTGCTTTTAACCTCTTACTTAAAGCAATCGTTGCCTTCAGATGTTCTGTTGGTTGCTCATGTCTACGTAGATATTCTTGTGAATGTTTCCAATCACAGAATCCATTTGACGAAAGGAGAGAAGACCCAGGTTTTGCTGTATTTGAGCATATCAATCCCGCATCTGATTCGAAATAATGGATGGCCAAAGTTCAATGTCATTGCCCTTTGGTGTGCCATCAACTATCAGCTTTCATTTCTATATAATCTTCAATTGGACACGTTACTACTTCTGCATTTTCTATATCAGGATCATCAGCCATTTCTGCTGGAGCATCTTCAGGCTGATCAGGTTCTGCAAATTCATCACTCTTCTCTGACATTTGTATTGGATGAACAGTGAAGAAGTGGTCCAGTTGTATTATAACTTTGCTACTTCCAATGATGATTTCATCGCTGCTTCCTTCGTTAGACGTCTTTTAGAAACCCCAGACTCCCAAGTTCTTTTGCGATTCCCGTATCTGTCTCCGTCACGATTGTCCATGCTGGTAATCTGAAAATAAACGAAATGACAATATACAGGATTAATTATACAGAACGACTGGAAAGTAACTCCATATTTTTAAATATTACTAATTTATTTATAAATTATAATTCTTATAAAAATGAATATGAGACGATATTATGTATGCATGAAGTTTTATCTAAATTGAATTTGATAATTATTATATTGGTAGTGAATATGAATATGATGAAAGTATGAATATGAAACGAAAATGAATATGAAACTGAATATGAAAATGAATATGACACGAAGCTTCTCTGATTTTGTAAAAAATTTTATATTTAAATAAAAGCAAAATTATTTTAAATTATTTTTTTAATATTTCTAGGTTTTGATTTGTTTTGTTTTTTTTTTGCTTGTATACATTCATGTACAAATCCTTGTGCTACTAAATTAAGCGCTATAAACTTTAAATGTAAACATTGTGATGGCGGCACAGGGAATTTAAATCCTATTCTATGGAAGTGGGCTCACTTTGTGGTTTATTTCTGCCAAGTTCGCTGGCTTAGCAAGTCATTGACATTATTCATATTCTGGAGTCTATGTGATGATATTCATGACAAATAAATGAAATGATGTATGTTTTCTGGATGACGACCCATGGGTGAACGACTTGGTGTTTCTAGTCGACAAAACAAAATTCAAGGCAGAGTTAAAGGAAAGGACCAGCTGGTTCACAAGTTGTATGAACATGTTTTGACGTTCGTTCAGAAGTTGAAGCTAATTCAATCACAGCTGGTTCTGAAGAAGGTTGTACATTGCCCAGTCCTTTCGTCGATGTCGACTGTATTAGTACAATATAAGAAGTACTCTGAATTAGTTACCAAACTTGCTGATGATTTTGACGGACGCTGCTGATAAATACCAGCCGGAACTCATTGACATTCAGAATGACAGTGACTTGAAAACCGAGTATGATCTACTTAACTTTTACAGCCACTATGTATCATCAGACAAGTACCAATATCCTAAAAGGATGGCAGGAAGTTCACTGTTCTGTTCGCAAACACCTACTGTTGCGAACAAGTGCTTTCTAGAACGAAAAACACGAAATCGAAGTTAAGTTCTCTGCTTACAGACTAACATTTGGCAGCATCATTGCGCATTTCAACTTCTACTGTTGGAGCAGACATAGACTACTTGTGCACAAAAAAGCAGTGCCAGATTGCACATTAAGCCAGGGGTTCCCAACCTGAGAGCCGTGAAGGGGTCCAGGAGAGCCGCGGAGTACTTTTCAAAAATCTGCATAAAAAATTTTCAAAATTATTTTTAAACTAACTTTTTAAAAAAATCCGAGAATAACATTTATTCACAAGTAACGAGTATGGAGCAGAGTTTATGATAAAGTACAGGAAAGTGTCAGAGCAGAGGTACCTCATGTTACTGTCACGCATTGCATGCTCCATCGATATGCCTTTGCAGCAAAGACTCTTCCAAATGGATTGAAAGAGGTGATGTCAACAGTAGTAAAGGTGGTGAACTACATCCGTGCAAGAGCAACATACCACAGATTATTCAAGGAACTCTGCAAGGAGGTTGGTGCTCTTTTTGAAGTCCTGCTCTTTCACACTGACGTCAGGTGGATGTCCAGAAGGCAGGTTTTCAGCTGACTAATGGAACTGCAGAGTGAGGTGTTCTTACAAAAGAAACAGAGTGACCTTGAAAGTATATTTTGTCTGCCAGAATTCAGCCTATCACTGGCGTATTTGGCTGACATTTTTACCCATTTAAATGAGCTTACATGAAGATTCATGGTCCTAACATGACTGTTATTGATACTGGTGAAAAACTAGGCTCATTTCTGGAGAAGCTGCCCCTTTGGATCAGAAGAGTGGAAAATAACAACTTTGCCAATTTTCCAAGATTTTAGAAGAGTCTCTGCAACCCAGTCTGGATGCAGCTGGCACCATACCAGCTTCTCTTAAAGGCGACATTTTGACGCACCTAGGAACTCTGATGGCATCATTTCATGACTACTTTATTACGAAAGAGTTGCAGCCCCATGATACCTGGGTCAGGAATCCATTTTTGGTCAATTTGGAAAGTGTGGATGATCAGGAATTGGCCAAAGATGATCTCATTGATCTGAAGCACAAAGAGTTGCTAAAGAGGGAGTTTAGGGTCAAGAGTTTGGCTGACTTTTGGTGCTCCATGATGATACCATACCCAGTTCTAGCCAAAAGAGCCATGACATCCATCATTCCTTTTGAACAACCTACCTCTATGAAGCTGGATTTTCAACCCTGCTGACAATCAAAACAAAATCGCGAAACAAACTTGATGCAAATGATGACATGAGAGTGGCCCTGTCAAAATCAAAGCCCAGATTCCATCTACTTGTGAATAAGAAGCAGGAGCAATCTTCACATTAAAAATTTGTTTTCAAAATACATTGTATGGTTCTTTTTTGACAGTAAATTATTGTTCATTACTTTTTTCTTGAGAAATTATAATAGGGGGCCGTGGACCACATTTTGTCCTCTAAGAGAGCCGTGAGCACAAAAAGGTTGGGAACCCCTGCATTAAACTGATCATAAGCATAAACTTATAAGACTCTTCTAGCTTAAATGTAGCATGAAGAGGTATTTTGTGTGTTATTGTTTTTTGGTTGTGAAATTGCTAATCCGGCCCGCGACTAGTCTAAAAGTTTTACACTTGGCCCTCCGCTCAAAAAGGTTGGACACCCCTGATCTAAATTGAATGTGATAATTATTATATTGGTAGTGATGACGTAATCATCACCATCAACATATTTATCATCCTTTTCATCATCAACAACATCATTACCGCCATCATCATAATTAAAATACCATTATTAAAAATCAATCTTCGTCGAATCCTAATTCAACCATGACCCAAAACATTTTATTTCAAACAAATTTTAACAAATAAACGATCTAAAAATAAAACAAGAACACAGATTTATTTGCCATACAGCAATGGAATGCATGCAAGAAGAATTTTAAATAAATTATTGAAAACGTATAAGCATTACAAAATAGGGAGTTACTAGCCGATCAATATATATATATAGCCCTATAGATAAAAGATATTTGTATTTAAATGCTAATAATATGCCAGGTATCTGGTACAATACGTCAGGTTATGTCAGTGGCATAGCAACTGTTTTTGCCGCCCCCTTTACCGTTAATAATCCGTTAGCAGGCTGCAAAACGACTGTTAAAGAGTGACACAAACCCTTGATGTGTCAAACCAGCCTATCCAATCAGTCTTGGAAGTGCTAGTCAAATTGCTGTCCCAACTTGCTCATAATGATTGTTTAGCCAACTATTCAGATAAGTAAAACAAATAACTATTGAAAGAAAAAAAAATACTAATCAGGTTTTAAGCCGAGATGCTTTCGAATCCAAGTTCTTCAATATAACAATTAATGAACGTGGTTCCAGCGGTGACCCGTCATAACAGCCCGGCGACAAAACAGCCCGTCAAGACAGCCCCGTCAAAATAGACCGGCGTCACAATAGCCCAGGACAACAACGTATTTAAAAAAAATTTTGTGAGTTGAATACATTAACCGATAACGGATTCCAAATTTCGAAGTTAAGTTTGAATGCTTTTATGACCGTTTTGAGTTGAGTTTAATTGGTATCAGGGAATTTCATTAAGTGGAAGATTTATCGTCTAAAATAGTATTAGGATTCCGGCTACTTCCTCACTTTACATGGTCTTTTCAAGTTGGTATTTAATATAAATTATCGATTGACAATCAACGTGTGCAATCTGCACAAAGAGAATTTACCAGACACTCATTAAGTCACGAATGTTCCTTTTATCGTTTAATTTCTTTTGATCCTTTCCCGAGTTTCCGTTGCAATGTGTACGATGAAGGGCTTGATTTGGAATTGGAATTTAATCTATGTTATAGATTGAAATACAACATATTCGAGCTACACAAAGTGAATCACCTAATCGGACTCACCTTATCATCACGTCATGTGGACATGTAACATATCCACAATGAACCAATTTTACCACTATTTTGACGGGCTATTTCGTCCTGAGCTATTATGTCGCCGGGCTATTCTGACGGGGCCATTTTGACGGGGCTGTCTTGACGGGAATATTTTGACGGGGCTATTTTGTCGCCGGGTTGTTATGACGCGGTGCAGGTTCCAGCAAGTGTATGGAAGCAGAATGCACGAACAATATGCTTTAGTCTCGGAGTAGTTCCATATATACTTTTATTATCAAAAGAAATCACTGGACGTTCTGAGGAACAGACGTGACTTGATGACAGGCTTGGACTGGGCCGCCGGGACACCGGGAATTTCCCGGTGGGCCGGTAGCCGCCAACTGCCAAAAGAAAGTTAATATATTTTTAGTTTTAACTGAAATTACCGTTGATTATAAATAGCTTCAAATAATAGTTTGTATTAAAAATAACCAAACTGAAACAGCAAAGTCATTACATAAGGAGTCTAAATATATTTATATAATAAGCTTCCGTCAATGGTTATAACGCAATTTTAATAATTTATAACGTCAATTTTAACGCAAAATTATATTATTTTTTAATAAAATATTTTTTAACACGAACGTGAGCTACAGTCAATTGCACACCAACGACTGGAAAAGGAATGTATGATTTGGTTTGTGGCTCTTGGTTTGTTTTATTATTTTATATGAAGTAATTATAAAAACTAAAAAAATATATATAAAAATTAAATTAAATTGAAAATAAGTAAAATATTAAATTATTGAAAAAATTTATATGAAACTATGAAGTGGGCCGCCACGACCAAATTTCCCGGGCCAGTTTTTTAAGCCAGTCCGACCCTGCTTGATGATGGCCTTATAAGGTGATTTTCTTTGATATGTAGTTCGCATATGTAGTACATCAATCGATGCGCTAAACCAAATGCCAAATTGAAACCTAACTCTTCAATGGACGCATTTATCAAGGACTACTGATTTTGAAAACATATCATACTACACATTCTGTATAAATTTGATCGAAAGTCTATATTGGTGGGAGGCCTCTTTTAGTGGGTGACCCTGGGCCCGGGCCCGTCGGCCCCCCTTAATCCGGCACTGGTTGCGTGTCGTGCTCGCAACCCATCTCGCACCGCCAGGGAGATATGCTTTCACGTCTCATCTCAAAAAATAGGCAAATATAAAAAAAAATAAAATACAAATATCGTAGATGATGTTTGTTTTGGGAAAGCAGGGATTGGTATTCCGTGGTCATCGCGAATATCTTGATTTAGATTTGCCAACAGACGAATAAAGGCAGTATCTTATATCTAATTAAACTGCTGGCTAAAAATTATATATTGATGGAACAACATCTATTAGTATGTGATCGAAATGCAATTGCTAACAAGGGTTGCCAGTGTTGGGTTTTTAAGCCAAGATCTTGGCTTTTTTTTTAAATTGGACCCAATCTGGCTTACTAGGAAATGTTTGGAAATCTGGATTTAATAAAAATAAATAATTTTTGGGGTAAAAATAATAGTCTGCAAGGTTTTTTGGTTTATGTCTTCAATCAAGAACCATCATCACTACCGGCTTCTTTCTTTTCCGTTTTCTTTGCACGCGCTTACTAAATTGATTTTTGAATAATGGACGGTGACGCCCAGGGTTGCCAGATTATGTTAAACCAGCTTCTGTTGTCAATTATTATAGTTTTTAAATTAAGATTCATGTTATTATACATAACCAACTATGGGGGTCCCAATTAATTAAAGATCTGATTATTAACGAAACAAGTCAAACACAATTTTTTTTATAATTAAAAAATTCAACAGAGTCAGCCTCAGAAATTGCATCATCATAAATATAAAAGTTAAATAAAAATTAGACCAATAATGAAATAAGTCAAGCATAATTTCATTTTAATACAAGCTATCTACAGAGTCAGTGTTGGAAACTATATCATCACAATTAGAAAAATTTAATTTGAGTCTTGAATGTTATGTTTCCTATTGCTGTCATATCTCTGCAAACAACGTCCTTACATCGCATCATCAACCAAACTCTTGCCAGGAATGAACTTGGAACATCTATCCCTAGCAATTGCTCGTTTGGCTAACTAGCGAGAGTTCAACGTTACACAAATTTGTTAGCCTGTTTTAACCAACGTCACATGCGAACAAATTCTTTCGCGAAAACGGAGTATTGCGTTCGACCATAATAGCCTTCAACACCAGCTCAGCTCGAGTTTACTTAATCATGAATTAAGAGCTCGTTACAAGTTCTACAAAACTATCCAATAGTCAAAGCTATACCTCGGGTCTTGATGTTTTTCATATGTTCCTAGCTATGCTTCTGTGTCGTCAAAGTGATGCAAAAGTTGCAAAATAAACCACTCAATAAACAATGTGATCCGTTTTTGTGCGGATCAAACAAGACAGAAAGTCGAAAAACTTTATACATCTAAAACATTCGGCGTATTACAATTCAGATTTAAGAAATTAATCATCAAAACGTTTGCCCCAGCCTCTTCTCTTCAAAAATGGCTTTATGATTCTTTTGCCCCATCCTCTTCTCTTTGGTGCATTAGAACAAGAACTCTCTTGGCAGTCTTGAAGATACCAGAGTTTTCCAGAATTTTCAAAACCTTTGTCTTGTGCTTGAGATTCATCACCAATTTGCAATAAATCTTCAGAGTCGGTAGAAATGTGAGTGTTGAATAGATTCTGGGGACTCAAACGTTTCCCCCATCCTCGACGTTTGTCATGAAAACCTTTGATGGGCGTCTTGCTCTCTTGGAAATCGTAGTTGTATTCGACTTCATCGAAAGCCACCATCAGAGAGCATTCATTGAATAACAAAATAAATGTAAATAAAATCGACAATCTAGTCATTCTCATTAAGTTCTCGTAAATTAAGGCTGCGAAAAAAAATGTTGCATCTGAATGAAGCAACTATTTGGCCGCCTTTTATACAGAAATTGTCTGTACTACCGAATAACATTTGATGACTTTTAAAATGCCCCTGGGAGTGGCGGAAAACATTCAATTTATTTTTAATCATTTGACTAATTCGACTTTAAAATAAATTACCAAAAAAATTAAATGCTTCAATTGCTAAATTGAACTCTATTCTGTGTGCATGTCTTGACTTGAATCCACGGAGGATTCCGTTGACAGGATGTGCACATAAACCCATGTGTTTGCTAATTGTTTACTGAACTGTTAATGTTAACTTTTCAAATCTGAATATCTGAAACGATTGAGAAGCACCTCATCTTGATGATTCTAACTATTTCTTTATTTCTGAAATAATAATAATAATGAATTGACATTTACTGTAGTTCAGAAAAATTTGAATTATCTAATTGAACATTCCTTCATATTTCTAACGTATTTGTCTGAACTAATGTATAAAATGTTAAAACTGCTACTCAGGAGCATCATTTCAGCCTTTTCCAAGGAGATAACCCCTTGCACATTTTTAGAACATGACATTTTTATGCATCTAGTCTAAAGTCAGGGTGGGCCCTCCAAATGATGCCCCTGCTGCTACTAAGTAGTCACAATAAGCTATCTCACTATGGATCGCCATTTCAACTACCAACTTAGGTAAATCATTAAGTGCATTGTAAACTTGTTCATTAAGTACATTTGATAGTTTAAAGATTAGCGACAATGACAACATGATATTTGACCCAAATATCCTTTATATTATTCACAAAGTTGTTTTTAATTAATAGACTTTAAAATTTAGCAGTAAAATTTTATTGACTGGGATTTCATCAATAAATGCCTTTGATGTTGTTTTTCGAGGTTTTCGTCGCTGAGCATGGGGTCTCTTCATGTCCAGTAAATAATTTTTATTATGGGAATTGCAAAAGCCTTCAGAAGAGTAGTTTTCTGAAGTTTATAACGTTAGCACAAACCACTTCTAACGGAGGCTCACAAGAAAATCCGGTTAAACTGGGCAATTTTCTCCAGTTTTTTTGCTGCCTATTGAAGGATCAGATTTCAATTTGGTATAACGTATCTATTGCTCTACGAGCCATCAAAGAAAATCAGCTTATTAATTTCTTAAAACGTTTCGTGAAATATTAAATAACGTCAATTCGTTCTATACCAAGACCACATTTTATATTTTATTCGTCTGAAGCTTCCATCCATTTTGTATTTTTCAGAATCTTTGTGTGATTTTTCAAAAGATATCGTGATGAAGAGAGTGAAGGAAAGCCACGCGTTATTCCGTAGAAAGAGACAGTGCAATAGAAGAATCCAAAAAATTCTGCTCTGAAATGGAGATAAGCATGGAGCGTCGAATCCGCAAAAAGAAACGAATGGATGTGAAGTATTGGATGAGTACCGATTTCAGGATCTCCAGTACTTGTTCCCATTTTTTGAAAAGCTTGTTTATCGACCTGCACAAAATGCATAATCGATGTGATATGAAAGTTAGCAAGAACTCACACTCCTTCTTATTCAATTGGGTTTGAAAAATGACAAAATTTTCTGAATTCAATTAGATTGATCTATGCCTAAAATGTTACTCCGAAACACTGGGAAACTGTCATGGAATCATATTTCACAACGACCACTGTTCCCTCTTAGTTATATATAGGTAAACATACGTAAACAGATTGTCAGTCCAAATCATCTGAGTTATGCAACGGACTATAATCAAATAAATAAATAAATAAATAATCAGATTGTGCTTCATGGAATGATAATGTTTTTAGAGTTTGCAAGAGGATACTATGAATACAATAATGTAAAAAGTCTGCAATACTAATGTTTTAATTATAATAAGTGATATTATAGCATGTATATATTATAACATCTCGTCTCCTATTCAGTTCTCAACTTGTTGATGTATTAAACATGCAATAAAAGGTTTATAGTAGTATCGAAGAAAATTGAGGACACCAATAAAGTGATAATCCGCCGACGCCTCATCCGCTGTACGTACAAAATTTTACTCTACCTCTAAGTAGTGTTACACAGAAGAAAGCGCACAAACTCAAAATAGGGAACATTGCAATACATACGACATGGGAGCATTCAATCTAGAGCAGGAAAGTTCATTTAGAGGCCAAAGCATAGTGACCTCTCAAAGTTTCGGAAAAGTGATGGCTCAGTGATGGTCTGGGCTGCCATTTCCTCTTGCGTTCATTTGAACTCGTCTTCTGAGAGGGGAAGCAGAACTCACAAAAATATAATGAAACACTGGACCACTATCTCTTTCCACTGTGTGATAAATTTGGAAATGATGAAGTCATTTTTTAACATGACAATGCCCCTCTACATACATCAAGAGTGACAAACCTTTCTCCAGGAGAGGAATTTGAAGGTTCTGAAGTGACCAGCTCGCTCCCCAGATTTGAACCCCATTGAAAACGTGTGGGGACTGCTTGCTAGGAAAGTATACTCCAATGGGAAGCAATATTTTAGTGTTCAGGAGTTGAAAGTTGTTTTGAATAAGGCCTGGAAAGAACTGGATAAAATGAGCTTGAAACCTTTCTTGGATTCATTAAAAATAGAGTTCAAGAGTTAATTATTAGGAAAAGGAGATAAGATACATTATTTATTTTCATATAAATAATAATTTAAAGGTTTAATTTTAATAAATATGAAAATTTATGCTCCATGGTGTTTCTTGTTATTATAGAAAATTTTTTGTTTTTCGCGAAAATCCCACAAAATATTTATCAGAGTTCAATAAATTTCATAAGTATTAAACTCTGATGGCATCATTTCATGACTACTTTATTACGAAAGAGTTGCAGCCCCATGATACCTGGGTCAGGAATCCATTTTTGGTCAATTTGGAAAGTGTGGATGATCAGGAATTGGCCAAAGATGATCTCATTGATCTGAAGCACAAAGAGTTGCTAAAGAGGGAGTTTAGGGTCAAGAGTTTGGCTGACTTTTGGTGCTCCATGATGATACCATACCCAGTTCTAGCCAAAAGAGCCATGACATCCATCATTCCTTTTGAACAACCTACCTCTATGAAGCTGGATTTTCAACCCTGCTGACAATCAAAACAAAATCGCGAAACAAACTTGATGCAAAGGATGACATGAGAGTGGCCCTGTCAAAACCAAAGCCCAGATTCCATCTACTTGTGAACAAGAAGCAGGAGCAATCTTCACATTAAAAATTTGCTTTCAAAATACATTGTATGGTTCTTTTTTGACAGTAAATTATTGTTCATTACTTTTTTTCTTGAAAAATTTTGATAGGGGGGCCGTGGACCACATTTTGTCCTTTGAGGGAGCCGTGGGCACAAAAAGGTTGGGAATCCCTGCCCTAGAGCCTAGACGCACCTCTGCAGCATGGCTGTAGCTGTTACCATGGCAGTTATCATATCACCGGATAGTAGGAATCGACCGGGGACCCCGGTAAATTTTAGCCAGGGTTTAGTCGGGGAATGTCGTAAACCATGTATAATAAATTTAGATAATTTTTTGAAAATGCGAATGTCCATTTCATCTCTGAATCTAAGTTATCGTAAAATCCCTCATTTGATGGAATAAAATCATTAGGTATTAGTTATAAAAGCTCTTGAGAGAGGCTGGGACTTGAACTCCTAATGGAATCCAAAAGTCTGAATTTCTCTTGATACTTTTATTAAGGTTTATCAACTTATTTAGTGATAACCAAAGATAGTTAATAAAAGAATAGTAAATAAAATTTATACGTACAAATGAGTCTTGAAATTGTGAAATTACAACCAAACTGCATTCATCATTGAATTTGCATGATGGTATTGCAAGTATTTTTAAAAAATTGAAGAAAATCAGAAAATGAGACTGTTAATACATTACAAATTTTCATAACTTTACACGTATTTTGTACCAACTGAACCCAGTCAAAAGTGACCCCGGTCGATTCCTATCGGATAGTCAATTCTCGTTACTCATTAGTTTGACACATAACATTAAGTGTAAAACCCACCACCGGTGAATATTTTGCGTAAACAGCAAATATAAACGCGAAAAGCGAATCGCGTAAAATGTGAATTGCTTCAATAATGTCTAGTTTACTTTATAATGCTTCATGGCAGACGTGTTCAAGATCTTACTTCGTTACAAACTGTAACTTATGCAGGACAGCATTAGAAAGAAATCATGACATGGCCTGACAATCTCTTTAAGTTAGGTAGTGCAGTGAATGAACTAACTGGATCACCTTGCCAATCACAATAAAAAACATGATATAAATAAACCGACTTTAAATGCTAGTTTGTTGTTGATCTAGCATTTATTAATGATAAGAACCAATCAAATAAATCTTGAATAACTAGGTTATAACATTTCCAGGTTTACAAGGACTTTCTCACTGCAATCTCCTGAAAAAATAAAAATCACTAAAAGATAATCCCTTGCAAATTAATTATAAGAATTTGACAAGTTTGCCTAAGCATCTTGGGTTGGTTTAGATAACTATTAAAATTCATTACAAAGTAATCAAAGAATCTAGAACAAACCCATAAATTCATAAGAGTTGTGAGAGAATAACTGCCCATTAATCTGCATACTTCATCCTTGAAACATTCACTGATTCTATTAAACAATTCTGATGAACCTGTGATGAGAAAGGATATAGGTTGATGAGGACCTTTTATAAATTAATTTTAGCAAACATGTTTATACAAATGTTCACAATTAAAGCATCAAGATAATAAATAAAATGTACCAAAAACGTTTTCATCAATATAAAATTGTGGACTTCTAAATGGATATCCTTTAGGCAGGTGAACCACAAATGGAGGAATAGCAGGAAGACTGTCATCATCTGAAAATCATTTTGGATTAAATGGACCTTTCAACACCTTATATCACCTATGAATTTTATACCTAGTTTGCATGACAATACGACATAGTCAGACCCAGGGAAATGGGAATCATCAATATTAACAACAAATCTTTTATTGAGTCTGGCAACCTCCAATTGTATTGGATCTTCAACTTCTAAATCCTCCCCATTGTCAAACGGAGGTTTAATGATTTCAACTTCTGGCTCTTCATACCTCAAAAATTGTATTTACATTGCAATGAGATAACCTCACAAATTTTGAATCAAGCACTTCAAGTGACCAACTTTGGAAAGTAGATAATATTTCTTGTAAAGCCAAATGTCTGAGTCAGGGTATGATTAAATGTTGGCAATTTTTTATGACTGACAAGAGTATCATAAAGATCTTGTCCAACTACTAAACCATCTCCAGCACCAATGGAGGAGGTGTTTGCTGATGAAGTGACAGCATCAGAGGTAACTTGCTACAAAACAACTAGCCTCATCAGGATATTATCATTACTTTAAGTTACATTTTATTGCTAGTAGTGTAATAACAATAGTTGTTATAAGTCGTGTTCGTAACCCATATAACCGTTCGTGACCTCTATTAATAAACAGAAAAGCAAAAAAACAAAGTTAATGATTTTTAATTTTAGAATATCCATGACATGTAAGTGCAAGGAATTTAGTCTGTAAACAGCTTACCAGTTGCTTTTCTAGCACTGCCTCACATTTGACCAGTGCATTAAGAGACAGTCTGTAATAATAGACCGAAGACAGTAAATTTAAAAAGTTGCAATGAAAAATCTCCTACCCACCTTTTATTTTTGTCAGTCAATATGTCAAGCAGATTCTTCATTTTGTTCAAGTCCATTTTTTTGTCTAAATTGCAATCATTAATATAAATTAATTAATATGCCTTCCTATAAAGAGTTTCTGGGTTATGTGGTACATAAGCGATCATTTCCTAAATTCTATTTTATTAATAGAAATAATTAATTATCTAATAATTACATGCATGTCAATGGAATTACCCTCTTCCTTATCAATTTTACTAATCATTTTCTTAAGTGGATCAAGATACTTCTGCAGATGTTCCCATTTTTGTAAATATTCCTGCTCTTCTGTAGCAAGCTGCCCACTTCCAATGGGTACTGAACCAGGATTACCTAAAGGAATTTAGGTATTTAATCATCGCAGCATATATTTTAAGTGCTAAAGTATCCATGGCATGATGTTAGTCACTATGGTGATCAAAACCAGATACTGTGATTTTTCTAGCAAACTGGATCTAAAAACACATCAGCATGGGCTAAAATGCTCACTGTTTAAACAAATAGGTTTGAGATTAGTTATGAATGAGGCGACTCAGATGACTTAACATGTCATGGGAGATCATTCCATGTCTGCGGACTATATTGAAGCGTTTGCAGTAGCAATAAATATAACTCGAGAAATACTTTGCCGATCTTAACCTGGTGTTCCCAGATGTGAACCAGGAGATGACAGAGAGACACGAGAAGATGGTGAAAGGCCAATAAGGTGAGGTTGCATTACAGGAGACTGAGAAGGAATGTTGAGATTGGCAGGTGAAGGTATCATCATTCCTGATCCAGCCAATGCAGGCGATGGCTGCATTTGCTGTAGGTGCTGCTGAGAAACTAATGACTGCTGGGATCCGCCAGTGCTTTGGAGATTTCCAGGACTCCCAGCCATTTGCTTAAAATAAAAACATAAATAACTTGAGACCATCAGTTGCTTGTGCTAAATAAAAATTATAAAATTTCAAAATACAGTACAGGCTGTCTAATCTTATAAATTATTCTAAATCACAATAACACACATTGGCTTAAATTCTTTCCATTTTGACAAAATCAAAACTTTACCTGATTAAATGCTTGCAATGGCAAGATATGCTGACCACGCTGCTGAGCAGAAAGATGAAATTGGGATTGCATAGAATTTCCAACAAACTGCAAAGTTTTAAAGTAAAGTTGCAAAAATTGCATTTATCTTTTCATGCAATTTGAGAACATTATGGTCAAACTAATAATCTTTACTTGTCCTGTCATTACTTGCCCCTGCTGAGCCATCATTTGAATTCGAGATGGCTGTGATTGCATCATCATCATGTCCCCTCTCCCCTTTGAAACCATCAAACAACCTATTAGGAAATTCACATTTAATAATTTGTTCTAAAAAAATAACAACCTGCTGTACCACATTTCTTGGACCACTACTTGTGTATTGCTGAAATCCTTGCATTCTTTGCTGCATGACTGATGTCATCTGATTCGGTTGCCTGATGACTTGGCTTGTCTGTTGACCTGAAATCATGCAAGATTGACTTTTTCATCTTCTAGAAAGAGCTAAAACTTAGAGTTTAAGGCCCCTTCTGCTCGGCATTTTTTTACCACTTTACTTATTAAAATTAACCTAACAATCTTTAATTCTAGGTAGATAAACAGAATCGAGAAATACGAACTATTAGATATCTTTTTATATCTAAATTCAGAATAATTGACTCAAATTCAAATGCATTTCTAATAGACGTTCATCAAGCTTAGAATGATCTTAATGAAACTCAATGAGCCAATGGGTACTGTTAAAACTTGGTGCTCCCTCGTGCATGTAGTATTAACGCAAATGTAAAACATTTTCAATAAAAACCTATGCAATTACCGAGATTCAAGTCACAAATCATCAAAGAGGATTAATTTTAAAAAAATGAAATAAATGCAGAACATAATCTCAAAAGGATGAAAGTTTGTGGCAAAGATTGCAAACCTTGATAAAAGTTCTGAGGCCCTTCAATTGGTAACATCATCCAGTCAGCACCAACTGGCCACCTCCCATGGTGGAACATTTTAAATTTTAAATGACCAAATGGCTATCCATTTATAACTTAGCCAGCCTAATCACTTTAGAAACAATGTACATAGTATTTATTTTGCAAGTGGCACTTTGTGGATGCAACAAGCTCAATGTGATCCTTATATAGTGTCCTGCACAGCTTGCTTCACAGCCAGGCAGGTCCCCAAGCAATAGAAGCAAGGACACTGCTTAAAACTCCCACATTATTAAAAACATTTCACCATACTTTCTATTGAAATTTCATATAATGTTAAATAATATATGTAAATGTCACCAGTTAATAAAATAATTACATTACTACTCTCTTCAATTTATTTCTAAAAAATTCTTTAATTCATCCACATCACCAGGTAAATAAATATTAATAAAGATTATCAGAAATAATATTGGATCAATTTTATAGGAACTCAGAAAACTTAGCATAATTGAGCAATGAGGCCGACCACAGCAACACATGGAGGAGCCAATCAATAAGCACAGCTTGGGTGTACATATCAGATGTACAATTCTGCACCATAAATCCTAACAGGTCTCACAGACATCATTGTTAATGTGGTAATTAGTTATATTAATAGATAAAATTCATTATAAAATGAAATTTAAAGAAGTATTGCAGAAATATCCAAAATGAGTGGCTAAAAACATTTTGACAAATGAAAAAAACCTAACAAACACATATTTATAAGTAATATAGATCTAGGATCTGCAAAATGTATTAAATTACATTTGCTAATATCTAGACTCACAGACATATCATCATAACTTCCATATGACAACAACATTAAGAAGTTCTAATACTTCAATATTTACTCTGGGGCAAACTGCTGCTCATTTTTTAACCCATTATAATTGGTAATTAAACAATGTTATTATAATTTATTAATTTGTAAAAACTCAATGCTTCAGAAAAGACAAGAAAATATTTCATAAGAAAGAATTTGCATTTCCAAACATTAAAAAATTTAGTTGTTTTCTCTTAAATCAGCTGTTACAACACCTCCATTAAATAATCTTCAAACTACCTACACAAACTAAATTCTATCTGGAATTGAAAAAAACTGAAATATATATCTTCCATAAATCCTCTCAATACATTTATCTCTAGGTATTAGGACCTCTTTTACTCCTGATTTTTTTTTAAATTTTATCTTTTGGTTCAAGCGATTGGATAGCTACTAAGGCCATTTGGTTTGGACAATTATTTACAATACATGCAAGTTTGAGCTAGCTCAGAGGGTTGCTTTCCTGCAAAAAGCGGTGAAAGCAACAGTCGTTAAGTGTCATGTTCGCAACTCAGCTCACACAGGGAGCACCCTTTGGTAGGGTCGCTATATAGACGGCAGATCAATTAAAAAGTTCATGTTCTATCAAAAGATTGGCTAAATACAAATACAAAAGTACAAATACAAATCTCGTAAAAATAATGAATAAAACAATGTTTGCATGTCATTACAAATTTGTTAAAGTAAACTCCCAACCCACCTGGCTGCAATCCTTGCTTTGCCATGCTCTGAAGAGCATTAATTGGATCAGCTTGTCGATTGCCCTGCACTTGTTGTAACATTTGTTGCTGAATCAGACTGGATTGCTGGCTTCCATTGACATGATGTGATGAAGTTGATCCATCGGTAAAGGATGGTGAGGCAGCAGACATGAGGCTGGCACGCTGAGCAATCAACTGAGCTTGCCTTTGTTGTGCAATTTTCTCATTTCTCTGTTTACCTGCCAAAATAGTTTTAGTTATTGATCAATTGTAAACTACAATTATTCAATAACACCAACTAAGTTCAGGAATCTTGCTTGTTATGTATCCAAGATATTCTTTCTGCAAAATTTAATTTTTATGACAAACTATCAAAGAAACATAGCAATATAAAAAATTCTTTCTGGATGTCAGTATTTGGGAATTTGTAGAATTCAAATCCCAAATTGGCATTCACAGTCAGAAATACAATAGCAGCTGTAACCTGTGAATTAGAGTTTTCAAATGCTTGGTTTTCAATCTCAATAACATTAGTTCCCTTCTTCAGTTGCTCTCTGCAAAATAATAAATTGATGTCCTTTACATCATTATAGAGTGGAACAAATAGAAAATGAACAACACCTACATGTGATCCCGAACTTTCTGCCTATTCTCAGCAGATCTCCAATCCATTTAAGAAAATTAGTTCTGTAACAGTGTAAATTTATGACGCTTAAAGTAGCATCAAGTCACGGCTAAAACTGAGTTCGAAAGTCAAATATATTCAACATATTCAAGCCCTTCTATACTTCAAAACTATTGTTACTGCTTAACAATTTCAAACATTGATTCCCAAAATAGTTACTTAACAACCACATCCCGATCTTACAATTAATGAGCTTCAACGCGAACAATTACATCGCTGAACAAAATTTGGCAACAAAAGCTTATTTGTGTGCTAATGTTAGCATGTTTTCCAAATCTGAACAATGTACTCATCATAAATGAACCTAACCCTTTTATAAAAAAAACAACTCTTTTCCGAATTACACCTTAATGTTTCCCACTCACCAGATCGAAATAAATTTTAGCGAAGACCTGGGCAGAGCCGAACCACTATTAAGCAAAAACTATGATGTTTCTGTTGTTTGTAATAACCGATTTAAATTGAAAATATTTTTAAATAACAGTTATTTATTAAGCCTCAAAATCAATAATAAAAACATCTAATGTAGGC
The DNA here is from genome assembly GCA_021613335.1 of Whitmania pigra. NCBI lineage: Eukaryota > Metazoa > Annelida > Clitellata > Hirudinida > Haemopidae > Whitmania > Whitmania pigra. The sequence goes on from JAJTWR010000299.1 coordinate 3,943,641, forward strand.
AGGAATTATTTCTTTATTTTATATGTTAAATTTCATTATAAAAGAACCCATCATTTCTTTTTAAATAAATAGCCTTTTGCCCCACTTGATTTTGTAAACAGAGATGAGAAAGAACTTAAAATTGTGGGTTGTAAGGCTTTGCAAACGTGGTCCAGTTATGTTCGGGCTCTGGCGGGGTGCGCAACAGTGACTTCTTCAAAGATCAGGGACAAGCTACTAATAATTTCCTTCAAAGTCGTAAATTACTGAAACAACACATTTTATTCTTAAATAAAATTATTATAATTTCTCGCAGACTTTAAAAATACGTCGCAGCACGAACCTGCGACATTGCAAGCAACTGACACGTGAGAAAAACCTTTAACATGAGTTCTAGTACTCAGTTTACCCATCCCAACTACAATCCAAAACCATACTTATAAGCTAGTTAAGTCTTATTACATCTATATCAATAGTAACAAGCTCATCTTGCCACAGTTTTTCACACTCAATGAGATATGATGTCATTAATGTTGTTGTTGTCATTAATGTTGTTTTATGTTTATAATACGCATTATATGTATATATTTTACTAAATTATAAGATGAGCCAGAAATTGGATATCCTGTCAAAATCTAACTTCAAAAAGATTTCAAGGTCATTAAGATAATAAAGCATAAGTTCATTGTACAACAAACTTTATCCCACATCAACACAATAGTGAAAATAATAGCATATAACCACATTCTTTAAGGACCACATACAGTTACTGTTTTAGAACATCAGAAAAAATCAAAGCTATTGCAAAAAATTGTTCAAGTGATAATTCATAAGATATTGTCAAAATAACTTATTTAAGCATTTACACCATTCATAACTTCCCGGGCAACTTAAGCAAGCCACCATGAAATGTGGTCAATTACAAACTACAAATTACCACTTGTCCGTAAGGAGTCTTTTAGAAACTTTCTCATCATAAAAGTTTATATGGAGTAATATTGCTGAAGTGGATGCAAGTGAGGTACGACGAGGTGCTTTAGCAAAAGGTGACCACGAATCACTTTCAGAACTGTAAGACCAAATGTCATCTTCGGTGGCAAGATGATGCTCTCTTCCCAAGGATAGAATGCTTTTGTTATATACAGTAAAATGACCAATGGATCTCCCTGCAAGGGTACAGCTTAGAAGAGTCCACTGATTGCAGTCCAATGAGTAACGCTCAACTGGTATTTGATTCTGCTGCTGAACAAAACTATGAGAACCAATACCTCCTAGCACATAAATATGGTCACCCAGGGTCTCCATCTCATGCAGACGCCTTGGGCCATTCATGGATGCTTTAGTAGAATATCGATTCGTGTAAGGATTAAACTCGAAAAAATTATCAGAGGCCACATTTCTCGAAGAGGCAGTTACTCCACCACTTAAGTAAATCAGTCCTTTAGCAACACACACGGCATGCGAATGAGTTGGATGAGGCATTGGCTCGGCATCATTCCAAGTGTTTTCTTTGACATTGTAAACCTCTACAAAGTCCAAAATGGTGTTTCCAGAAGATCCTTGAGGTATATCAATGCAACCACCAAAGCAATATATCTTCCCATCCGTAGATACAATAGCTGGGTCAATTCTTAAACATCTACAAGGCATCAAAGCAACGAGTGATAAATGTCTGGGATCAAAGCGTATCAGACAATTAACAAATGTTCCACCTCCACTATCTACAACTCTAAATACATATAAAAAGTTATCAACTTCCACTACTCTGCAGTCTCTGCTAGCATTAGAATCACTTGCCAGCTGGTAATAATTAGAACTAGTTTCGTCAAAAGCAGATATATCCAGAGGACGTGGAGATGAGCCGTGGTAAACGAGAACCAGAGAAGGAACCATAGAGCGCACTTTACACATTGTGTTTATAGCTGGATGACCAGTAACGGCATCATTGTGATATTTTAAACCTTGTTGAACATAAGGCGTAGAGCTTGGAAAAAGTGTCAACAATGGATGGCTTTGCAACAAAACATTCTTTGGAACGAGAGCAAATCTGATACATTTTAATAAAGATATAATGTGCTCTGCTCTGGTGTTATCATGTTTGTACCATTTTGTTATACAATCAAGAAGAACAAATTCCGATTTCACTTTCAATCTATCATCATTTAGATAGTTTATCAAATTTTGAGCTGAAGTTGTCAGATAAACTGCAGCATCAACAAACTCCTCAAAATTGGTTAACAGCTTTTTTGTGAAAAAGTCGCTAACTTTTTTCAGAGAATATATGTCTGCAATGTGGACAAATTCTTCTGCATTTGAAAATGATAAAAGGGATATTATATAATCACTGCATAAATCAAGAGCTGTCTGGATCTGCAAATGATTGGCTGTATTTAAAATATCTATAAGACAATCTAAATTCAAATCCATTTCTCCACTATATATAAAATCGATTATCATTTCAAGTGAAGATGCGCTGATACCACCCAAGTCAACGGTATCTTCTTTAGTTTCTTTCATGTAACCTCGAAGCATAGCCCTAAAATACTCGCTAGAAGCAGCGAGGATTACTTTATGTACCTGCAAACAAATATAATATTTTCTAGAACGAAACATTCTGTCACAAAATGAACTGCCAAAAACAGACCAAACGTTACTTTTAATGACTTTCCTTCTGCAGAGACAGTGAAATCGCATAATTCATCATTATATTGTAGCGATTTAATGTTCTTCATTATTTCGTTTCCGTATGACGGATACGCCAGCTTAATTCCAGTTTTATGTGCCATAGCGAATAGTCTCAAGACACGGCTTATTCCTAACTAATGCAAACCAAATTATGGTTACAGTTGATTGATTTTTTTATTATTTTTTTAGTGCCAATTACGAGAAACCATGTCACACCAAACCGACAAAAAACATGATCAACTGGACGACATTCCATACACATCAGAAACTTGTCTAGACCATAAACAAAGTAAATTTGATGAATGTTCCTAAAACATAAATAAGCACTAATTTGAAAATATTTTAATTAATGAGTCAATTAATTTTGGAGGTGAAAATTGCATAAAAATCTATTAAAGTTTACCGTACAACGATACAACCGCAATAAATATATTATAATATTGCAAATATTTTGTGTTATGCAGAAATTTCGCTAAGTTTTTGTCTCGAAGATTATATTTTTATTAACATTTTCAATAATATAATTTAATGCTGTAAAATATTTGAAAAATTAAGAAGTAATTCCAGTAGTTAGAGGGGCGTGGCCCCCACTTTCCACTACATGTAATATCTAGATGATTCAATTGCACTATATATGTTCTGAGGAATCAGGAGTTTTTTTTAAACTTTTACGGGTAATATTACAAAGATCTGGAGAATGTTGTCAAGAATGGTTTACAACTATGAAAGACAGTTCCACTCCAAATCTGACTGGAAAACGCCATTATGAGTGCCTGGAAAGAGCTGGACAGAAAATTCGTAAAAACTTTGATAGAACCAATAAATAACAGATGTTTTAAAGTTATTGATAATGAAGGAAACATTATTTCTTTAAAAAAAACATGATCAACCGGACGACATTCCACACACATCAGAAACTTGTCTAGACCATAAACAAAGTAAATTTGATGAATGTTCCTAAAACACTATTAATAATTCTTTTTCAAAATTTTCACGAGGTTTTTTAGTCATTTATGGATGATTTTTGAAAGTGTCTTTCATTGTTATTGGACGCCCCGAAATCAAGTTTTTGGAATTTTTAAATTAATTCATGAACGAAAATTTGAAACATCTTGACGAAAATTTAATGTGATAATCACAAATATATAAATACATATCATATTAAAATTTCTCCCTAATCAAATTTTTCTTTAGCGAGTTACCACGAAATAATGGGGCGTCCCCATAGTTACTGTCGTGACTGTATGACAGTTGGAATTCTAATAAATAGACTAACTGCATATAATAGTCAAATAAAATGACTTCAAGATGGCGATTTAAATTTTATTAGTATAAATTAGAAATGATTAATAGCTTCATCAGCTTTTCAAGTTACAGTAACTAGAAAAGTACATAAACGTATATGTTAAACACAATTCATGCATGTCCATATCATTAACTATTTACAAATATACTTAAATCATTCATCATCTGAATGCTCAGTTTCAATAAGACAACAGTATGCAGAAAATATATGAAAAAAGAAAACTATTAAAATAGATTATTATTAAATCAGGGTTGCGTTGCGTTCTGTTTTTGTGGCAAAATTACAAATCACATTGTCAAAGTCTGAAACATCAGGCTATACTAAGCCTAGTCAAGTTGTTCAGGCGATCCTGATCCATGATGAACCATGATATGAGGTAATTTTTTAACGTAAGCTTGCTGAAACTCTTTTTTGCTGGTGTTGTAAGGAACATCCTCAAACTGACAGTGAAGTTGGGAAATATACTTGCTAATCCATTCATTATCATGCGTAATTGCCCATTTCAATATTGAGTTCTATTGTTCATGGGCTTCCTCAATTTTTCTGGGCCCCGATGCGGCTCACCAGCTGCATCAAGTTTTGGAGCCTCTCTTGGAGCCTGCTTACATACAGTCAAATTTAACTCTGTTTTTAGCTGGTTTGCAGAAAATTTACCTGAAGATTCCTAACTAAAAGTGTATTATTTATATAATAGTTTACTAGTATGTGGTGTTGTGGTGTATTCAATAAGAAAAATTGGAAAGGGGCCGACTTGGGAAGGAGGCCCAGGGTGTAGCGTACGTAACAGTGTCCAACAAGGGCCATCCACCGGCCTAATCCGGCACCGGCTAAATTTAATTAAATCTTGCAATTGTGGGATGTGCGCAAAAAGGTTTTAAATACAAATTTTTTAATATTTAGAAGTGAAAAGCATAACAGCAACAATGATTCATGAATGAAAGGTAGCCCAATCAATTTTGTTTTGGAAAGTCGCGGCGTCACGAAGGTTGAGAACCGCTGACTTAATATATCAACAAGTTGAGAACTGAACGAGAGACAAGAGTTATAATATCACTTATTATTAATAAAACATTAGAATTATTTTTATTATATGTAGACATTTTACATTATTGCATTCGCAATAGTATCCTCTTACAAACTCTAAAAACATTCTCACTCCGTGAAACAATGCGCTCGTTCCACAAACAGTTAAGATGGAAAAGTGGTCATTGTGAAATATGATTCTATGTTATCAAGAGTTTCGGAGTGACATTTATATATTTTAGACATAGATCGATGTAATTAAATTCAGAAAATCTTGTCAGTATTCGAATCCATTTGAATAAAAGAATATGTATCCTTGCTAACTTTCACATAACATTGATTATGCATATAGATTTTGTTAAACAAGCTTTTCAATCAAATGGGAACAATTTGGGAGGTCCAACTACAAGTACCAAGTAACCCATGATTACTCTTTAGAGAAAGCAAACCCTAATAATAGAAGTGGTCTCCATGAAATATGCCACTGTGAACAAATTCGGAATCATAGTCATTATATTTTATTATTATTATCGTTATCAAGTAGTGTACAAAATAAAATTTGTCATAAACCATATTTTATAAACCTGAGTTCAATTTATTTTTCTGAAATCAACACTTTTTATTTATTTTATAAGGTGAAATTATTAATAATTAAAAATAATTTTAAAAATTTATAAATACTAATATTTAATTGCTTTTTAACATTATATTAAGCACCTTCGAGAACATATTTACTTATTGACAAAAAGTCTTCGGTAGTTTGATTCGCTCAATCTTTGCTTTTCAATATGGATCTCAAAGGCCAGGATATTATGGAAATTAATTCATTGAAACAGTTCGCTGAATTACGAACGAATTATGGCGGGTAAGTGGGAATACAGTGTTAGTGTTTATAACGTGAATTTACAATGTTAGCTAGTTACTTGTTCGATACTTCTGTGGATTGTTTACTTTATTTTAATTTGTGGTTGTTAGCTTATTGAAAAATGATTAGTGGCATTCCATGTACTCATTAATAGATCTTAATTAAGCACGCTTTCTACATGGTTTTTACTCCTTATTCCTTTAACTGCTTTAAAAGGGGATTGATCATTGTTCACTTTACTGCAAAATGGTCTCCTCACTGTAAACAGCTTCATGAAGCTTTAGAAGAAATTAGGAAGCAGCTCTCGGGAAAAAAAGCAATGATTGTTGAGGTTGCAAATTATTTCAAATGTACCATTAGGTTTTGAGCTAATTTGTATCAATATCCCAACTAGGTTGAAGCAGAAGACCATCCATCAATATCTCAACAATTCAGTGTTGTTGCAGTTCCAACGTGTATTTTGCTCAAGGTAATGTAACATTTTTTGTATTTATAATAGTTATATTTATGAAAAGATAATTATGGTTGAAAAAATTCTTTATATTATTTATATAAATCATAATTTGTAGGATGGGCTAGAGTTATCAAGAGTTGAGGGAATTGATATCCAAGAAATTTATACCAAAATTCAACAACATGTGAATAGTTCTAATGAGGAGAAGGTGGTTTTTGATTCTGGTATTGAGTATTTAATCAAGTATAATGAGTTTATATGATTGTATAATGTGCTTAGTATAAAACATTAGTTTGTAACATATTGCATAACTAGGTAGAATTATTCTGTTTTATTAAGGTTTTATTTATTTGATTATAGTCCTTTGCTGAGATGATTTGGATGTTTTATTAAGGGCATACAGCTTCATTAAATAGATTAATGGAAAAAAAATCTTAAGATTGTTATCATCATCATAAGTTTCAAAATTTGGACAATAATGTCATTCCAGGATATAAATTCTTTTTTGAAATCCTTGATAAATCAATCTTTGGTGATGGTCTTTATGAAGGGAACACCAGAACACCCAAGATGTGGTCAGATAACCTTAAATTCTCATTTCTGAATGAAGTTCTATTAATTATAATAATAGAGTTCATGTTTAGGTTTTAGCAAGACTCTCATAGGCTTATTGAATGCAGAAGGAGTTACATTTGGTTCTTTTGATATATTATCAAACGAAAAAGTTAGGCAAGGTTATCATCATCCTTTGCATTTATGTTGTTTCATGTGGTATTTAATAAATATCAATTAACATTGACTATAATAACATATTGCTTCAGGTTTGAAAGAATTTTCCAACTGGCCTACATATCCTCAGCTTTACATTAATGGAGAGTTAATAGGTGGACTGGATATTGTGAAGGAATTGATTGAAAGAGGAGAGTTTAAAGATCTTTTACCCAAGGAAAATAAGCTAGAAGAAAAATTAACAAGGCTAATAAACAAGGAAAAGATCATGTTGTTTTTGAAGGGTTCACCAGATGATGTGAAATGTGGATTCAGTAAATCTATTATTGAGATTTTGAACTCCAAGCGGTAAAGGATTAATGTTTTGGAATGTAACCTGAGTTTTTTTTATAATGAAATGGCTACTTACTATATATAGGCTGAAATATGGACATTTTGATATCTTAACAAATGAAGAAGTTAGGCAAGGTCTTAAGGAATTCTCAAAATGGCCAACATATCCCCAGCTCTACATTAAGGGAGATCTTGTCGGGGGACTAGACATTGTCAAAGTAAGATTTTGTTACAATTATAAAATCTGAAACTACAATTTCATGTCAAATTTTAGGAATTGGACCAGTCAGGAGAGTTGGATAAATTGTTGAAGGATTGATTCCCTCATCCACTGAAATGATATCCAATTTAGTAAAGCTATAGAAATAAAGTTATGAGAAATTCAGGAGTCATCCACATTTTTATTTTTCAAAATCAGTCCTGGCTATTAGAAACAGCATCTTCCTTTGATTGAATTTTGGAGGCAGCAGCCCTCTGGTTTCTTTTTGCATCTAGATATGTCCGAGGGTGGATGGGTAGAAAACCAGATAGTCCTGGTGTAATATTAATTGGTTGGAGAAATAGTTTTAAACACAATTCAAGTTTCTTAAATAGACTCACCTAAGAGCTTTTCAACGTGAAAGGACATTACCGCACCCTTCCCTAGCCAGTATTTCACTCTATCAAAGTTGAATGAAACAAGTTTTTCATTGTATTTGTTTGGCATGGGATCATATGAACCAAGTTGCTCCTCGCCTGGGTGGTCCCTCGGCAAGTTCTGCTTTGCTACAACTATATGAAAAAATGGTCGGTTTTTGCATCCGAAATAGGCAAGTCGTATCGAGTAAGGAGGAACCATTGTGTAACTGATCTGAAACGATGAACCCCAAACTGTATATTGCTAAGACGATAGTTTCCGAGTTAAATGACTTAAGGGAACTCACGAGCTTGATTTGAGACAGAAGGTGAGCACTGCGCCGCACGATCAACGGGAAGGGTAACAGCGATAGCAAGCTTGTTTATATTATCGGTGGACGAGCATAGAATCCTCAATATATATTTGAATTTTACTAATGATTGTTGAGGTACAATAAAATAAATATCAAAATTATAAAAATCTACATATAAAAAATGAGAAGTAACATAACTCATGTTAACTAGTGTTTTTAGCAGCGCTTCTTAACGGGAATAAAAGAGAAACGATCTTACTTAATTGACCATAACAAGTTTGTTCGATTAAGTAAAAAAAACATTAGCAAAATGCTCCCACAGACAAGCACCTTGATCACGGTAATTTTTGAAGCATAGCATTCAATCTTAGAAGACTTGAATATTAAGTAGTTTTTTAATCAGAACTAAATATTATTATGCTAATTGATTGATTAATTTAGAAACGTTTACCTACAAATATTTTGTATGTAGATAAAGAGAAATCAATGTTTTTTTTATTATCATCCGTTGCATATCTAGATGATTAGATAAATCAATGAAAAGCGCAGATTTGAATACGTTGTACTAGAACAGGGGTGGGCAAACTTTTTGACTCGAGGGCCGCAATGGGTTCATATATTGGACCCGGGGGCCGGACCAAGAGTAGATGGACGGTGTGTATGTGTGAATTAATATAAATTAAATTTACATTTGTAACATTAAATGTTTAGATTAATTTAAGGTAGAAAAGCATAAAAAGAGTTATTTTACAAAACTTTTATGCAATCTTTAATAAAATAGTATCTTCAATTTTAGTGGGAACAGTGTTGTTGGTCTCCCTTTCATTAAGGAATCAAAGTCAGGCGTTAGCTTTGTTGTAGCAATTCGCAGAATAGATCTGAGGTGTTGATCAGTTAACTGGTATCTGTGACGGGATTTATTGATCTTCATGACGCTGAACGTCTGTTCACACATGTAGGTTGAGCCAAACAAGGCCCAAATCTTCTGTGCCATCTCTCGGAAATTTGGAAAGCAGTCATCTTTAAGTGAGGCATAGAACTCTTTTAATGGAAGAGAGCGGAAATTCTCCTTTAAGATTGCATCAGATTGACGATCGATTAGTTCCAATTGCACTTCTTGTGGGGCTGTTTCTGGGTCTTGTGATAAGGAACAGGCCACCAGCTGAAGTGACTTTTCAATTTTTTAAAAAACTGAAAACCGACGGCAGAATTCTTCATGCAGGTCATTCAGTGATTTGCTATATTTATTCACATTTTGGATGGTCTTTTCCTGTGTGGCTAGTGTGGGAAAATGAGAGAAGATTTTCTTTGAAATTTGCCTAGAAAAAAACTTGGCTTTGAAGGCATTTACATTACTATACATGTCGTGCACATACAGGTCTTTTCCCTGTAGCTTAACTTTAAGCTCATTCATATGAGAAAAAATGTCAACAGCAAACGCAAAGTCACACAGCCAATTCTTGTCGCTCAGCTCTGGAAAATCATCAGACTTCCCCTTTAACTCAAAAAATGTATCAATCACTTCTTTAAGATCCCACACTCGTTTAAAGACTTTGCCCAAACTCAACCAGCGGACATGAGAGTGGTAAAGCAAGTGGTGGTCTGCGTCGGTTTCCTCCAGAAATGCAATAAACTGACGGTGCTGAAGTCCCTTTGCTCGTATGCAGTTAACAAGCTTTATAACTGACTAAATTATCTAGTGCTCCGCGGGCCGGCTTGAAACGGCTGCCGGGCCGTAGTTTGCCCATGCCCGTCGCAAGCCCAAATCATCCTAGTTATGCAACGGACTTTAATCAAATAAATAAAGCATGCCCGTCGCATTTAACGTTATTTTATTATTCAAAAACTATAATAAAATAAATAAATGATAAAAGCATTTAACGTTCACTTCATAAGCTTCAAGAGGCCATGAATCAGTGACGTACCAAAGAGGTGTGAGGCAGGGTGAACCACTGAATCAGGAACATTAATCAGACACGTTTTACTTGTAATCACTAACGAGCAAGGCACCAGAGGCTCAATGCCAGTTCACTCTAACATACCCACAAACTATTAAGAACCCATTTTATAAATTTATTTAGCCTTCCAGAAAAAATACTCACCAAAATTATCCTAGCTAATAGAACATAGAAACAAATTTTATAAGGTCCTTATCATATTATCCTAACACATCCATTTCTTAGCAAAGGTTTAAGAAGCATTAGCAATGCAATGTTTTAAAATGTGGAAAATGAAGTGCCCTTAAATGGGAAGTTCAAACTTGACATTCACTGCAACTTCCTGGGCTAATCCAACTATATCAGCCAACTTGACAGCCTAAGCAAAAAGTGAACATTACATGATGACATGTGTGCAACTCAAAAGAAACATACCATTTTAGCAGCATCATCAAGATTGTCACATGCAAGAATCCTCAGTGAGCTGGCAGCAATCAGAGCCTTAGCATCATCAACTTGGGTGCCTTGCAGTCTGACAATTATGGGTATCTTAAGTTGAAGAGTGTGAGCAGCATCAATGATTCCTTTAGCTATGACATCACATCTCATGATACCCCCAAAAATATTTACGAGGATGGCCTTAACCTGTGAGCATAAATTATCAACAACTAAAATTAAATATGTCAAACATCACAAAAGCTCAATAACATGAAAACTTGCTTTTGGATCAGAAGAAATAAGCCTGAAAGCCTCAGTAACTTGTTGAGAAGTAGCACCACCTCCAACATCCAAGAAATTAGCAGGATAACCACCATGCAGCCTTATTATATCCATAGTTGACATTGCCAAACCTGCTCCATTTACTGGAATTAAAATTAATTCAAGTTATCATTACTGCTCAGTGGTGAAAGCAACATAATATAATAAGCCAATACAACAATATAGTCCAATCACCTACAAATGATAACGAACTAATTTTAAATACCAGTTTCAACTACCTAGACATCCAATAGTTCCATCAAGAGCAATGTAATTAAGGTTAGCATCAGAGGCTATTTTCTCCTTTTCATCAACTTGAGACCAGTCCTTTAGACCAAATATCTCCTTTTGTCTGTACTCAGCATTGTCATCAAAATTTAATTTGCAGTCCATGCATATAACTGAGAAATTTTAAGGTTGAGTCTAAAAATTACTATATTTGTTGCTTAGCAGTAAAAAACAAATCACACCTTTGCCATTCGAAAGCTCAGCCATGGGATTAATCTCCAAAAGTGTGCAATCGTACTTTGTAAATATTCCATAAAGCTTGGTGAAATGGTCCATAGCCTGCAAGTACCAAAAATTGGAATCAATGACAGCAATCACAAAATTAGTGTTTTCAAATTTTGCCCTGCCTGAGTTAAGCAATCTCCTTCAAATCCAACGAAAGTGCCAATTTTTAATGCATCTTCAGGCTGAATTCCCTTTTCAATATCAATTGGCTGACGAATTATGCTTTCTGGACTGTCACGAGCTACATCTTCAATATTCACACCTCCTTGTGAACTTGCCAATATGACTGGCCCCTGGTCAAGAAGATGAAAGCTTATCATCCAATAAAAATCAAATCTTAGTCATTGTTACTCACAGCAGCAACTCTGTCCAATGCAATAGCAAAATAATATTCTTTTCTGGAATAAACCCTTTCACTGACCATCACCTTTCTACAAATTGTTCCTGCTTCTCCAGTTTGTTTGGTAAAGATTTTAGAATCAATCATTTTTGAGGCAATATCTTTGGCTTGGTTGCAACTTCACAAAAATTATCATCAAAAATAGTATAGTAAATATTTGATTCACTCTAACAGAACACTATTAGCATCACAAAATGATAATCACAAACTTAGTCAAGTTATCAAGATTACATAAATAATGGAAGTATTTCATTCCCAAATCATTATAAAGTTACAAAAATCATAAAATAAATTAACTGACTCGAAAACAACTTTGACTCCCCCTTTCAATCCACTTTCAAAATGACCCTTTCCTCTTCCTCCAGCAAGCACCTGAGCCTTCAATACCACATCTTTGGTGCCCGTGGCATCAGCTTCCATTTAAGTAAGGATATTCTCATATCTATTTGATGTTGATCTCGATATGAAATTTGCTCACCAAATGATTTTGCAATATCATAGGCTTCCTGAGCTGAAGATGCAACTTTGTATTGTGGAGTTAGGACTCCAGAAGCACGAAGCAAATCCATTGCTTGGTGTTCATGGATGCTCAGGAATCTTTTACTTAGGTGCTGGACAGATGTACCATGGTACTGATATCAAACAATAAATTAACAACATGTAAGACAAAACACTATTAGACAAATACCAAAAATTATACCTTTAAGTAGGTTTTTCCTTGCAGTGACTTAGCAAGAAATTTTAACACACTGGACATCTAACAAGTTTAAGAATTTTAGAACATTTATAAATGAACTCAATAATTATCTATAAAAAATTTATTAATTATTTTTATGTGGTTTTTAAAGATCACTGAATAAAACATATAAATATCAATTTATTAAGATGGTTAATCACTTATTAGGGATTGTTAAACAACTTAAATTTAACGTTTCCAAAAAAGCCTAAGCTTAGCAACTTAGCTTCTAAAAACATGCAATTAGAATTATAGAACCAAACCAAATTTACTAGCAGACAAAACCTTAATCTGGGCACTTAATCTATTTTTCTTTAAACTCATCATTCTATGGCAAATTAATCAGTGGAAAAATCAATTAAATACCACCTTCCAATTTTTTCGTTTTATTCAACCGCTTTCAACCTCCAAGCGAGAAGAGAAATAAGGATGCTGAGGAAAAATATGCCGACCAAAGACAAGAAAAGGTTAAGGCTATCGAAAATGGTTTTCGTTCTGATTATATTTTTTAAATATATACATATTTAATATATTTAAACAATTTGCCATTTAAAATTTAAATAATTAAACATATTATAAAGCATTTAAGCAGTTTTTATTCTAATATTTTTACTTATTTTTACTTTATTTTAAAAGTAAAAGCGATTTAATTTTCACTTTTCATAAACATTTTTATAAGATATTTTAGAATGTATAAGATCAGTCATTTAACTGTTTTCACAAATGGCGCTTCCCGGATCCAATCAGTACAACAAAATCGAAATAGCCTTATGCCCGTGTTGGCTTCTTAGTTACAGTTTGTGGCTATTTTTTTTAAAACTTGGCACAGATCGTTCTAATCACTTATTGGCGTTGTTTGGCCACATACAAACGTTTTACGATAAATGCCAATTTAATCGTGCATTAACAATCAAGTTTTCACCAAAGTGTTATTCGGTTAAAAACACTAACTTTGTTAATAACTAATACAACGTTCGAGCGCATATGTAGTAAGGGACCCTTGAGTTGAGCTAGAAATATTTTTTCTATCGGACTGGATTTTTTTCTCTTGTTTTTTTTTAACGTCCGTGGCGTAGCTAGATGATTAGGATAGTGCTGCTGCAGCTACTGCTGTGTGTGAGCTCCACTCGTTGGATCCACAAATTAACCGTTTAATGAATATAAAGTTGAAAGTGTCATCTGATGACCATTGTTACATAAACGTTGCTGATGGATCACTCCGTGGCTTTGCAGAAAACGTATTGCCGTCTCCTTGTCGTGAACGAGAGTCGAAAGTTCATTTCAGGTTTTAAGTCCGAACGTAGAAAATATTTGCACAAAATGGGCATAGAGATGGATAAGGAGTTGTTTTGATAGCGTGCATTTAAATATTCAAATGTCCAGACATCAGAAATTGTGTGCGTGCATGAAATTAGAGTGGCGGGGCTTAACTATTCGCGAGTACAATTTTATCATTAGTGGCGGGGGTTATCTGGAAAAGATCCACATTTATTGTTAGTGAGCGTCAACCAAAAGTTTTTTAATAAAACTAATTTACATCTACAGTCAAGACAGAAACCATGAGGACTATGATTTCGTGATAACTCGATAAAGAAAATTTTGAATTTGGGGAAATTTTAATATGTTATGTATTTATATATTTGTGATTGCTTCTTAAATTTTCGTCAAAATATGTTCACGCATTCATTTTAAAATTCCAAAAACGTGATTGCGGGGCCTCCAATAACTATGAAAGACACTTTCAAAAATGATCGAAAAATGTTCAAAAACCGTGAAAAAACAAGAAAATATTATACTGTATTATACAGGATCATCAATAATTTAACATCAACTCACCCTAAAAACCATATTCATTTTGCAAGCTACTCATCAACTAGAGGTCATCAATTTAAACTAAGGTCATATTTTTGCGCAATAGACAACACCAAATATTTTTTCACAAATCGAATTATTAACATTTGGAATAAACTACCTAATAGCTTAGTCTCAGCTAGCACCTATAGTCGCTTCACCTCCCTTCTCAATGAATATGACTTGTCTCCTTTTCTCGTCTATTACTGATTGAACTTCTCGTTTCTTTTTTAAATGTTTTGCTGTTTGATAGTGGGCAGGTAAGAGGCTTCGGTCCTCTACCCACTTAATAAAATAAAATAAATAAATAAAATAAAAAAATTTATTAATAAAAAATAATGTTTCCATTATTTTCAATAACTTTAAAACATCTGTTATCCATTGATTTTATTAAGATTTTTACGAAATTTCTGTCCAGTTCTTTCCAGGCACCCCGAATGACGTTTTCCAGGTCAGATTTTGAGTAAAACTGCCTTCCACTGTTATAAACAAGTCTTGACAATATTCCCCAGACATTTTCTACAGGATTTAAGTCCGGGGAACAAGCTAGCCAGCTCATAACTTTCCAATTTCTGCTCACTGTCTCTCTACCACGGTCATCACGAAATCAAGGAGACTCAAGATTGTCAATTTCTACGTTCCTCCTGGAAAATGCTTTTCAGAGGAAAAGCTGGAAAAAATCTTGAACCACTAAGATGCCATCATCTGCGGGGATATGAATGCCCATTCTCCCATATTCGGAGCTCGCCACTCTGATCGCAGAGGTAAGATAGTGGAAGACTTTACACAAAACTTGAATCTTGTTATTCTTAATTCAGGTGAAGGTACACACCTTGTAGCAAGTGGTGGCACGTCCCACTTTGACATTTCTCTGGCCTCTCCATGCTGGGCGGCCAAAACCACGTGGAAGGTCCTCAACACAAGCCTTGGCAGCGATCATTACATCATCCATATGATGATCAATGACAAAGTGCTTTACGAGGACCTGAGACCAGCAAGAATAAGCCTGAAGACACTTAACTGGAACTCCTTCCATGCTAATGTGTCTGTCCCTCATCAACCAGGAGCTACCTTCGAAAGACCTGGAGGAAAACGCAAGATTCATCACCGACACTATCGCCAGATCGGCCAAAGACAGCTCTCCGACCCACAAGGGGCTTACTACGTCGCCCCTTGTACCTTACTGGAACAATGACTGCAGGGAACAATCAAATTAAGGAACATAAAGAGAGCCGTCCACCGTCGACTTCGAAGCGAAGCTAGTTTTGAAGAATACAAGAGGGCCAAAGGACAATCTCAGTGGACCATCAAGAATGCCAAAAAAGAGTATGGGCAAAAACATTGCGCTAGTTTTGACGGTGCCACTGGCCTCAAAACTCTTTGGAGAACCATAAGAGGGTTGAACGGCAACTACAACGGTCCACTAATTCCTCCGATCGCCTCAGATTCTGGGGATCCTATAGGAAACTCAGAAAAGGCGGAAATGCTAGCCCGATCCTTTGCATTAGCCAGCAGCAACGCGAACCTTTCCCCGCTTTTCGCACAAACCACGACTGAATGGCGCTTGACCCCTGAACTTTTGGCCCCAAAGGACACACCCTCTCTGATCCCATCAGCATCTCTGAAGTTATTGATGCACTAAGGAAATGTGGGGAATTAGCAGAGGCTACTTCTGATAGCCCAAGCCATTTTGTAGGCTTGTCATCAATTTCTAGTTTTTCTAGGTTCTCCAGCGGAGGATGTTGATGTAAAGCTATTTTTGTAAACTAGGGGTGCCTGGACTTGTCCTGGCTACTCCGGCGCGTTGACCCGGTATTGCAGTACAACCGGGAACGGCTTTGAAACTGAGCAGGTAGTCCTGCTCCGTCCTAATCATCTAGTTATGCAATGGACGTAAATTTAATTACCCCAATTACCCGGAAATGTGGGAATTCATCTCCGAGACCTGCTGTGGTGGCATGAGGGAAACAAGTGCCTCGTCTCTACTGGTGGAATGAGGTGAGCTTCCCCTCGACCTACATCGTAAGAAGCTTATGGCAAACCATGCCCTCAGGTTTATCGCCATTAAAAATGAATCAGTTAAATCTAAATACTTCATTTCAGACGGCAAAAAGTCCAAGTCTCAAGCTAGGCTCCACTTCAAAATGAAGAAACGAGGGGATACAACCCCGTACGAGAAAGTCGAGTCCCTCCTTCCGGCAGACATCCTAGGAGATATCGAAGAGGAAACTCCCACAATTTCTCCTTGGAGACTGAGGAAACCGGTGATTGACATCTCGAATTTCTCCTTCGCATCCGACGACCCTCTGAGGAAGCTGGTAGCAATGGAGAAGATATGGGATCTCCAGGGAAGTCTTCTTTGTTATACGGATGCCTGGAAGACGACGGACAACAAGGCAGGAATAGGGATCCACATCCCAAAGAAAAACGTGAACTTAAGCCTCAGGACAAGTCACAGCTGCATAAGTTCTGTCGAACTAGCAGCCATTGAGGACTGTCTGATTCACGTGAAGGACTCCTATCAGGGGGAAACCTTTGATATAGTTGTTCTGAGCAATTCGTTTAGTGCTTTAAAGGATTTTTAGGCACTAAAGGATTGCAATAATGATGCTCCTGACATTAAGAAAACCCAGTTTCTAATTTCAGATATCCAGGAGAGCGTCAGAAAGGTCACGCTCATCTGGAATCCTGCTCACGTTGGAATCCCTGGCAATGAGAAGGCCGGTGCTCTGGCAAAAGCCGCCACTGCAAGGAATCAGATAGACCGCTGGATCCCAGCGTCTATCAAGGATGTCGAAAGGTCCGTGGCCTGCAGCATCATCCAACAGTGGCAAGATAGGACGAAGACCCGCGAAGCCAGCATTACAAGACCATAGAGAAACTTGTGTCGACTAAGCAAGTTCCAATGTGCCTCAAGGAAAAAGAAGGTCTTTATTTCCAGACTCCGAGTTGGAAAATGTGCTCTGAACCAACACCTGTTTCTCTTAAAACATCATCCAGACGGAAAGTGCAAGACGTGCCCTCATGAAGATGAAAATGTGCAGCATTTCCTCATGGAATGTCCGGCCCAATCTGCCCTGAGGAGAGAAATCAGACTCAATACAAATTTATCTGATATGAGTTCTTTGCTTAGCAATCCAGCAAGTGTGGACATCATCTACAGATGGATTTGCAAAAATCGGAGTCAATTACTTTAGTGATTTTTATTTAAACTTTATTTAATCTATTATTATTTCATCCCTATTATTACACCAATACATATTAATAATTTTTAATAACTAACACTAACTAACAAGTCCAAATCATCCTAGTTATGCAACGGACTTTAATCAAATAAGTAAATAAATAAATAAAACTCAGGAAAAATGTCTTTGTCAACTTGGAAGTGAGTGTGGATCGGGACATTATCTTGCTGGAAAAGAAAATTTCCTCCATAATGACCTTCCCCAAAAGGCAAAAGATGATCACATAAAACTTTGATGTAATCCACCGAAGACTGTCTCGCATCCAGAAAGGCTAACTCAGTCAATCTTTCATTGGAAATTCCTCCCCTAATCATCATCCTGCTCCCTGATTTCGACTAAAAAATGTTTCTTTTTCTAATCTGAGATCATGTCAGTACAACTGATAACCATCAGGTCCATATAGATTAAAATTCTTCTCATCTGAAAAAATAATATTGCCCTAACCAGCTGGAGAGCATGGTTTTGGCCCATTCCACTCTTGCCAACCTGTGATGGTTTTTAAGAGCTGGAATCTTTAATCTTTTTTCATAGGATAAAATACCACTAAATCTCAAATAATTAAACACTGTACTTTTACAAATTCTTAAATCAAGTTCATTTCTAATCTGCTGATTTGCTGAAAATTTATCTGAAGAAGCTTTTCTTACCAGGAGTATCTGCTGACAAATCGTTTCTTGGGTCTTCCGTGATCATATTTTGCTCCATATTCCTCAGGAGCCTTTAAGTAGTTCCAGACAGTCTTGGATAGATTGAGCTTTTGGCAATATCCCCGATTGAATAATTTGCTTGTCTGAAGACCTCAATCTGCCCCTTCTCCTTGTCAGACAACATTTTTCCTCCAGCCATGTATAGAATAGTAATTTTATAAACTTCACATTAATTTTTAACTCTTTTTGGTTTATATATGCGATAATATTTGCATAAAGTGCCTTTTGGTTGCATAACTATGACAAATTCCAAGTTTTATTGGGTATAAGTAAGGATTTCCTCAACGTCTTCAAGCAGCCCTAAAATGCGATTTTACATATTTCACAAGATCTACTTGTTAAATTTCTTTTGAAATTTTGTAGTATGTTTTGTCTACAATAAAGAGATATTATGTATAAAATTGAGTAATATTGAACTTATATTTAACGAGTTATCAAAAAAATATGAGGTGTCCTCAAGGTTTCTGTCCGGACTCTACATCATAATCTACACAGGTTGAGAGAACATAATAACATAGTTTTCATGGAACATTTATTCCACAGCGCCATACAGGAATGCTCATAAACATGGAACTGCTGTGATGAATAATGCTTTACAGAAGGTTGTATTTTACTAAAGTTTTAAAAAATCTTTTTTCAATGTTTTGCTGTTTGATAGTGGGCAGGTAAGAGGCTTCGGTTCTCTACCCACTTAATAAAATAAAAAAAATAAACAAATGCTAATATTTTTTGTGCATATTTAACTAAAAATTACATTTTCCAAAATTATTCATAAATGAATGTTTATAAGCTAGTGTCATATGTAATCAAACAGACAATCAATGTTTCGCAACACTGTCGCTTGCAAGAATAGCACGAAATGGTTCGTTTTTGCTGTTTGTAAGGTCATAACAGTGTCCTACATTTTATATTATTTATATAATAAGCTGTGATAGCATGCTAATTCTTAACGCCTTAAAACAGAAGTGATTCTATGAATTTCAAGGAAACAGCAACTGATGTTGAATCTTTGGAGTAAGAACCTGTCAAGCTTCATGATGATTTGAATCATTGCTTCAGAAAACGCCAAAACAAAATGCTCAACCTGGGGAATTGAAGTTGGCATAAGACTTAGGACGATTCCTGGAGAACTGACAAGAGATGCAGGCCTTTCAGCAGAAGAATAAATTGTGAGCGTTATGAAGAGGATATTTGATGGACTTCAACTGGAGATGTGTATAACATTTTTATGTTTAACGACTAAAGGACCCAAGCTCAGAAATTGAGTTTCTGCTGGACGTTAAAATTATATCTGATACAGGTGTCGATGCAATTCATCGAAATTGAGCAGATTTTGAAAATTTATACGACAATGACATCAATGGCCATGAATTTTTTACAGAAATTCAAAATTGCAAAATACTGTTCTGTAATCGGAATGAAGTTCTATCAGAAACTCCTTTGGATCTTCCTGGTTTTAATGTGTTTTATGGAAACGGCTAACTTCCGAACTTCTCTGCAAATTTTATTAACAACAGCGGTTTCAATTGCAAGAGGTCGGTCAGCAAATTAAATTTTTATTTTATTGTATTTCGTCGCGACCAGCCGTCATGTGGACCGCGAAGGCTGGCAATAAAAGTAAAAAAATAGGTATTTCAGTCAATTTTCATGAGGTTGTGAATGAAGCTACATCTTAGAATGCATCGTGATTTTATAGCTTTCCATACAACTCAATCCAGTGTACCTGCATGTAATGTAGGAACGATAGGGGATCTTTGTTTATATGGCGGCGTTGAAGTGCGGAAATTAAAATGAACGGTTGTTGGTTTTTACGAACAAATAAAACGATAGAACATCACATTGGCGACGAGAATTTCGAAACGGACCTTCGCAAATAGTTTGCACCAATTTTATCGACAAAAATCGGAAGTTTGTTCATTTCGGATAGACGCTGTTGTCTGGCCTCCGAGCGTTATCGCAGTCATCGAAAGCTACTATCGATAACACCATTATCTAATCCATGGCTGAAGCACTACCAACGTTTCCGTCGTTTGTAGTCGATTCACACGACTCAGCAGGAGTTCGATGGACAAAGTGGGTTTCTCGCTTTCGCAACCTGATGGTGGCCGTAAATATTGTTGATCGCAAACGTCAAAGAGCTCTCCTACTCCACTACGCGGGTGAGGAAGTCAACGACATCCTTGATACTCTTCCAGATGCCGAAGCTGCAGAGGGAGAGGATCCGTTCGAAAAGGCTGTCACTGCTCTCAACAAGTTTTTCACACCAAAGCAAAACGTCGAATACCAGATCTACACGTTTCGACAATCTAAACAACAAACAGATGAACCACTAACAGCCTACTACACCCGTTTGAAACAACTGGCAACCTCATGCTCTTTCGACAATGTTGATCGTGAGATAAAATCTCAAATCATCCAAGGTTGTTTATCAAGTACACTACGCCGTAAAGCCTTATGTGAACCTGACATGACTCTCACTAAACTCATAGATGTTGGTCGTAGTTTAGAACTCTCCGATATCCAAGCAAAGAGTATGGAGAATGAGCATGTTAACAAACTGAGTCTGAATCGCAATAAGCAGATTTGCAACAATTCCAAGAAAACAGCTGACATGAAGTGTCACAACTGTGGTGGCACATGGCCACACGAGGGTGGAAAGACATCGTGTCCGGCGCATGGCAAGTACTGCAATTCGTGCAAGAAGCCAAATCATTTTGCGTCACAGTGTCGTTCGAAAGATGGTGCATCACAACAGCCGCCACATCAGCGACATCGCGACAGCATATCACATGATAGACCGCAAAGCCGACTGCCGAAAACCCGTCATGGCAAATACCATCGTGTTCGCCGTGTCAATGCCGACAGCAACGGAAGTTCATCTGACAACAGTGAACATTCATCTGAGCAGAGTCGTTATGTGTATGCACTGAGCGTTCATTCAAATCGATTGGACACCAAAAGAAATCTACCACACTTCTTAGTGAATGTAAACAACACTACAATCGATGTCATCGCAGACTCAGGAGCAAGTGTAAGCATCATGAGCCAACTCGATTTTTCTAAAATTAAACCTGTACCTCAGCTGCACAGCAACTACAAACAAGTATTTGCATACTGTTCGCAAAGCCCTCTCAAGGTGCTAGGGACTTTTCGTGCTGTGGTTAGATATAAAGACAGAAAGTCAGACACACTGTTCTACGTCATTGATAGCAAGGAAGGTTCTCTCCTAAGCTGGGAGGTATCTCAAGCACTACACCTACTGCACGTCGTGAAACCGATTGGTGAACGTACGACATCCACCGATCAGATCGTCAATGAACTCGTCACAGAATATGCTGATTTATTTCGTGGTGTCGGTAAGCTGAAGGACTTCCAAGTCAAACTACACATCGACAACGCCGTACAACCAGTCGCGCAGCTTCATCGTCGGGTGCCATTCCATGTTCGTCAACAGTTAGAAGATCAACTCAAGCATGACGAAGAGCTCGACATCATCGAAATGACAGAAGGAGCTACTCCGTGGGTGAGTCCAGTCGTCGTCGTACCCAAGCCTAAGAGTGAAACTGGCCAAAAACGTGTATGTGTAGACATATCGCGCCAAGCTAACACAGCAATCAAACGTGAAAGACACATTACGCCTACTATAAATGAACTGATCAGTGATCTAAATGGTGCAACAGTTTTCTCAAAATTGGATTTAAATCAAGGATATAATCAACTTGAACTTGCACCTGAATCACGTTACATTACAACATTCTCCACGCATGTTGGTCTGCGTCGATACAAACGTCTCAATTTCGGTATTTCATGCGCTGCAGAGATTTTCCAGAATGCAATCCGTGAGACACTCAGTGGATTAACGGGCGCAATAAACATTAGTGACGACATTCTTGTGTACGGTAGAACCGAGCAGGAGATGTTCAACAATCTGCGTGCCGTGTTTCAACGTCTGAGAGAAAAAGGGCTAACTCTTAACAAGCAGAAATGCGTCTATGCGAAGCGCACTCTCGAATTCTTTGGTAACGTATTCACTGAACGTGGCATCATGGCAGACCCGAAGAAGATTCAGTCAATTGTTAACATGAACATGCCAACCAATGCATCTGAAGTCCGCAGTCTACTCGGGATGACTAATTATTGTGCTCGTTTCATACCAAACTATGCTACAGTTTCCGAGCCACTACGTAGACTAACACGACAGGACACACCATGGCAGTGGACCAATGAGCAAGAATCTGCACTCGCACAACTCAAACAGAAACTATGCAATGCTCCAATAATGTCGTATTTTGACTCTGACAAGAAAACAGAAATACACACTGATGCTAGTCCAGTCGGACTCGGCGCCATCTTGATTCAACGTGGAAATAACAACGAAGAACATATCATCGCTTACGCCAGTAGATCGTTGACTGATGTCGAACAACGATACTCACAGACAGAACGAGAAGCACTCGCAGTCGTTTGGTCTTGTGAACATTTTCATATATACATCCATGGCAAGCCAGTGACCATTCATACTGATCACAAGCCATTAGTCAGTCTGTACAACAATCCAAAATGCAAGCCGCCAGCACGCATCGAGCGTTGGGCACTACGCCTTCAACCATATGAGACAACCATCATCTACAGACCAGGTCATGACAACCCAGCCGACTATCTATCACGACATCCAACTTTGTCAAGTGACCGATCGAGTCGTGAAGAACAAATCGCCGAAGAGTACGTCAACTACCTCGTGGGTCATGCAGTACCGAAAGCTATGACTCGCATTGAAATTGCCACTGCGACCGTCAAAGACAAGACACTGCTCGCTGTCATCGATGCGATCCGTACAAACGATTGGTCACACATCGCTAACATAAACACTAACGAGTTTGACACGTTCGCTAGAATGCGTGCTGAACTGTGTGTCAGTGGAGACAATATACTACTACGCAATAGCCGCATAGTTATTCCAGAGTCACTGAGGGAACGTGCAGTCAATCTCGCACATCAAGGACATCAAGGCATTGTCAAAACCAAAGCTTTGATTAGGGAAAAAGTCTGGTTTCCTGGGATCGACCGTTTGGTGGAAGAACGCGTCAAAGCATGCATTGCCTGCCAAATCGCCGTCGCAACCCCGCTTCGTGAACCACTACAAATGACCCAACTACCGTCATCACCCTGGAGTGAATTGAGTATTGATTTTGCTCAGTTAACAACTGGTGACTACCTACTCGTGGTCATTGATGACTATTCACGATTTCCTGTGGTTGAAATTGTTCAGTCAACCGCAGCAGCCAGCGTGATACCAAAACTTGATCGCATCCTATCAGAATTTGGTTCGTGTGACATTCTGAAGTCGGATAATGGACCCCCCTTCAATGGTTTTGAATTCACCCGTTTTGCTGAATATATGGGTTTCAAGCATCGAAAGATAACTCCGCTATGGCCGCGTGCCAATGGTGAGGTCGAACGATTTGTGAAGACAGTCAAGAAGGTTATCAAGACAGCGCAACTCGAACACAAGAATTGGCATCAAGAACTGAACATCTTTCTTCGTCAGTATCGTGCCACGCCTCACAGCACAACTGGTCGTCCTCCTGCGACAATGCTGTTTGGACGTCCCTTCAAAACAACTCTACCATCAACAGAATCATCTACAGTCACTGATACACAAGGCGATAGAAAATTTCGTGAGCGAGATGCTCTCATGAAGTCGAAGATGAAGGACTACGCTGACAACAAGTCCTATGTCAAACCTTCATCAATCAGCGTGGGTGACACGGTTATTGTGAAACAACCAATCACACACAACAGATCACTCACACCGTACATGCCAGTACCACACACAGTTACGTCAAAGAACCACTCGATGATCACTGCTACACGCAACACTGACGGACAATCAGTCACCCGCAACTCGTCACTCTTCAAAGGAATAGATAACCGCTTGTCGGGTTATGCAAAATTCAAGGAACCATCCGAAGACGTGGTGGAAGGTGATGTCACATCCAGTGATGTCATGCCGCAAACTGCTCCGGAAGGCGAGTACAGCACACAGCAAGATCAGAACGTTGTACGCCGCTCCAAGCGTGAACATAAACTGCCCGCCCGCTTTGCAGACTATGTTGTGAACTAATATTTGACTAGGTTTTCCAAAAAGGGGAGGGATGTAATGTAGGAACGATAGGGGATCTTTGTTTATATGGCGGCGTTGAAGTGCGGAAATTAAAATGAACGGTTGTTGGTTTTTACGAACAAATAAAACGATAGAACATCACACTGCATATCCTCTGCCATTTTTGCTGTTTGATTATATTTTTCATTATATTTTAATATCTATGCAAACTACGAACAGCCTGACATATCTTTCTTATTACTCGGTCTTTGAGTTTGATAGGTATTCGTTGGCCTTGTTATGTCGATCGCCTCCATCCCAGTGCCTACAGCGGTCATGAAAGCTCAGTGGCTTCTTCACACCGTGTCCTTAATATATGCAAACTGGGCCTTATAATTTCTTTGTAGCGGCAGCCGGAGATAGAAATTTTCGGGACTCTACCGCGGGCCTTTGTGCGACCGTGGTTTGGTCTGAAGTTCATAGTGCTTTGCAAGTCTGAGGTCGACATTTCTCCTGACAATATCGCGTCTCTTGGCCAATGATTTAGCTCCGTCGTTCATGCATACCGTAGATCAGTGCTTTCCCCGGTTTTCCTGCAGTGGCCTCTTAAGACTTCTTCTGGCTCTTCATGTGGGTGACCCGTCATAAGAGCCCGGCAACAGAATAGCCCCGACAAAACAGCCCCGTCAAAATAGCCCGGCGTCAAAATAGTTCAAGACAAAACAGCCCCCGACAAAACCGCCCCGACAAAACAGCCCCGTCGAAACAGCCCGGCGTCAAAATAGCCCAGGACGGAAAAATCCCGTCAAAATAGCCCCGACAAAATAGCCCGGCGACAAAATAGCCCAGGACAAAACAACCCGGCGACAAAATAGCCCCGTCAAAATAGCCCCATGATAACTCCATGTCAAAGTATTTTTAAAAAATGTTGTGAAACTGAATCAAAATTTAATTCGAAATTAGTGGATTGAATGCTTTGACCGTTTTGAGTATTGTTTGTTGTTATTATTGTTCTCCAGAAGTTTAATTTGCATAGTCTTGCTTATTCAAATTTGTATCTGGCTTACAAATTTGTGTTGACATTATCCTCATCACAAGTTGCTTGTGAGAGGTCGTTTTCAAAATTGAAATACGTTTTGAACAGATTAAGAAATTTTCTGAACATTCATTCATGCTGATGTCTTGTGAGAAAGACTCTTTTCCAAGAATCAATAACAATGAAATCATTGATGTTTTATCATCGACTAGTGAAACGATGAAAGAGCTGTTATAATAGTTAATAGTGAATAGAAATTTTAGACTCTAGTGTTTCTTATGTTTAAGTTGATCAAACTAGGAGTTAAATAAAATTTCCCGGGCCGGTTTTTTAAGCCAGTGCGACCCAGGTGACAGGGTTGTTTTGACGGGGCTGTTTTGTCGGGGCTATTTTGTCGTCGGGCTATTTTGTCGCCGGGTTGTTTTGTCCTGGGCTATTTTGTCGGGGCTATTTGACGGGGCCATTTTGACGGGATTTTTCCGTCCTGGGCTATTTTGACGCCGGGCTGTTTCGACGGGGCTGTTTTGTCGGGGCGGTTTTGTCGGGGCTGTTTTGTCTTGAGCTATTTTGACGCCGGGCTATTTTGACGGGGCTGTTTTGTCGGGGCTATTCTGTCGCCAGGCTGTTATGAAGGGGTGCCCTTCATGTGCCAGATCCAGAATATTGCCGCTTCTGCGGCCTCAGACACCCTTGTCATAGCCTTTGTTCTCTCAAGGCTTGACAATCCAATCTTGGTGAGGAAAGCGTAAATCTAATCGGATACCCTTAAGCCAACCTCGACGGGGAAAAGGTCTGTCCGGTATCTTTTCGCTTTTAGGTCCATCGACAGATCTGCATATTAATCCGCTTTGAGCGCGTTGCCGTTTTCCTGTCCTCCCACGGTACCATCGACCAGAATTATGGTATCCGTCGACAGCGACACGAGCACCAAATCAGGCCTCTTTCTATCAGCACCTGGGGGTAGTGCTTTATCCCTTCTAGGTCGGCTGCGACGGTCCAGTCGTTTGCCTCTGCAAGAATGTCTCGCCTAGAAGAATATCTTCTCTTTTTGCAGAGGTCGCATTATCGCTCTAGTGAAAACTTCGCTAAAATGACTACGAGAAGTTTTAAAGATTTTTAAAAATGCCAAGAATGCGAAATGTATGGAAGTGTCGAGGGTTTGAATCTAAACCAAATTTGCAAGAACTGTGTGCGAATGAAAGACGTCGTCGAAAGACTCGAACAACTCATAGGTATCAATAAGGAACAAAGTCACAAAATCGAGTTGCTCGAAAAAAAGTTGGAGACTATAGAAAGCGGTAAAGTAGGAGGAGATCTTGTGGAAAATAAAGTTTCAAAGCTGGAGGAGAAAGTAGAGAGCTTACTTGTCTCAGTCGAGGCTGACATGACAGCCGAAGCTGGTACTAAAAGCAAGGGTCTTGCATGGACAGAAATTGTAAAGAAAAGAGTAGATGCAAAATTGAAAACAATTGAAGACAGAGTACAAGTTGTGGACAAAAAAATCAGTACAGCAAAAACCATTGCTCAGGAGGAAGTCGAAAGAGAAAAGAGAAGGAACAACATTATACTGTACAGGCTCGAAGAAAGCAAAGCTAAAAGTGAGCCAGAACAGAAAACTGAGGATAGAGACACTGCTATGCATTTCATCAACAATGTACTTGGTGTAAAATGTGATAGTGGTGACATCAAAAGTGTATTCAGGATAGGTAAGGATACAAAGGAGGTAAGGCCACTAATGATTCAATTTAGGGAAAGAGAATCAAAGAAACTAGTTTTGGAATCACTTCCAAAATTACGAACTGCAGAAAGCAAATTCAAAGGCATCTCTGTCTGCCATGATTTGACTAAAGCAGAAAGAGAGCAATGCAAGAAATTATTGGAAGAGGCGAAGAAAAAGCAAGCTGAAGATCAGTCGGGGGACTACATTTTCAGAGTGAAGGGCCAACCAGGCAACATGAAGCTGGAAAAGCTGAGGAGGAGGTAAGATTAGAAATTAATCATTTAAGTAAGGATATAGACAGAGTAAGAGTTCTGAAATGTGTTTATGCCAATGCTAGAAGTATAGTTAGTAAGACTAAAAGGACAGAACTCGAGCTAATTGTCGATACGGAGGAGCCAGATATAATTGGCATTACTGAGTCTTGGGCAAAAGAAAGTATTCAAAACTCTGAGCTAGCAATTGATGGCTATGAGATGTTAAGGAAAGACAGAGAGGGACAGAAAGAAAATGGACATGGAGCAGGAGGGGTATTAATTTATATTAAGAATTATATCAAAGTAATAGAAAGAAAGGAATTTCAAAATGAAAACTTTAAAGAGAGTTTATGGTGTGATATTTACATAGGTAAATTCAAACTTCTTTTAGGGGTTTGCTACAGGCCACCAAATTTTAAAGAGGATACTGGACTAAATGAGATATTATACAAAGCCAGTAAGGAATTTATGCTAGTAATGGGTGACTTTAACTACCATATTAACTGGAACACTTTAGAAGGAGAAAGACCTGAGGATATAAACTTTATAAATGTAACAAATGATAACTTCTTATTCCAGCACATCACTGATCCCACAAGAGGTAAAAACACATTAGATTTGATATTAACAACAGATGAGAACTTAGTGGAAGGCCTAACAGTTGGTGAACACTTTGGAACAAGTGATCATCAAGTTGTCAGATGGAACATTTATTTAGACAACGAGGATTTAAAAAAAGAGAACCTAGATTCTAAAAACTTTTTTAAGGCTGACTATGATAAAATACGGAATGAGTTAGAGAAAACAAACCTAGCTAAAAAAATAGAATCTGCTAATGTAGAAGAAGCTTGGGCAATAATCAAGAAAGAGCTAAATCTAGTTGTAGATAAATATATCCCAAGCAGAGGCAGAACTCAGAAAAGACAGCCATGGCTTACGAAGGAGGTCATCAAATGCAAAAGAGCTAAGTATAAAGCATGGAAGAAATTACGAGTAATGTCAAAAATAAATTCTGGAGAGGAAGAGGAAAGAGAGCTTAAGGATTTAAAACAAAAATATCAGAAACAAAGGAATGCATCAAACAGAATTAATAAAAAAGCATTACTAGAATATGAGAACAAATTAGCAAAGAATGTTAAAAGCGATAGCAAGAGCTTTTTCAGATACGTTAGATGTAAACAAAAAGTAAGGGACAAAATTGGACCATTACAAAATAGTGAGGGGCAAACAGTTGATTCAGTAGAGGAAACAGCCAATATATTAAATAGCTACTTCAGTTCAGTTTTTACTAAAGAAACAATAGGGAATATACCAGAACTGCCAAGGAGAATCCAACAGATTGAGATAAAGTTAGATACAGTAAACTTCTCAAAAACAGGGGTAATTAAGCAACTGGAAAATTTGAAAGTAGACAAGAGCCCTGGAATAGACAACCTACATCCTAAACTACTATATGAGACAAGAACAGCTATAGGAGAAGCATTGGCAATCTTATTTGTCAAATCGTTTGATTCAGGAACAATACCAAGAGATTGGAAAGATGCAATAGTAGTTCCTCTATTCAAAAAGGGAAGTAGGGGTTTGCCATCCAACTACAGGCCAGTAAGCTTAACTTCTATAGTTTGCAAGGTAATGGAAAGAATGATCAAAGAGGCTGTATCAACTTTTTTTGGAAGAAACGATGTGATTGGAAAGAGCCAACATGGTTTTACTAAGAACAGATCGTGTCTTACCAACCTACTTGAGTTTTTTGAAGAAATTTATGAGTGGGTTGATCATGACAAGGCTGTAGATGTAGTGTACCTAGACTTCGCAAAAGCATTTGACAAGGTGCCCCATCAAAGGCTTCAAAAAAAGCATTGAAGGCAAACTATTACATTGGTTTACAAACTGGTTGACAGATAGGAGACAGAAGGTAGGCATAGGAGGAATTTATTCAGAGTGGCAACCAGTACTTAGCGGCGTCCCACAAGGATCGGTGCTTGGACCTGTACTGTTCTGCATATATATAAATGATCTGGATGATGGCATAAGATCTAAGTTATCTAAGTTTGCTGACGACACTAAAGTAGCAAGAAGTGTCAGCAAGCAAGAAGATGTAGATACACTTCAGGAAGATCTTAACAAGTTATTCAAATGGGCAGAAGATTGGCAGATGCTTTTCAACGTAAGCAAATGCTCCATTATGCATATGGGATGCAAAAACACGAAAGTCGAATATGCATTTGGAGGAAGCATTCTGAAGCAGTCAAATCAGGAAAGAGATCTGGGGGTAATAATGCAGAACAATGGAAAAGCATCTCTACAGTGCATGGAAGTTGCTAAAAAAGCAAACAGAGTACTTGGAATGATAAAGAGAACAGTAGTAAGCAGGAACAAGGATGTAATACTGAGATTGTATAAGGCATTAGTAAGGCCACACCTTGAGTACTGTGTGCAAGTATGGAACCCTCATTTGAGGAAGGATGTAGAGATGTTGGAAAGAGTACAAAGAAGGGCAACCAGGATGATAGATGGTTTTGGAAAACTTAGTTACGAGGAAAGATTAAATAGATGTAAATTAACGACTCTGGAAAAGAGAAGAAATAGAGGGGACCTCATCGAGGCATTCAAAATTTTATCGGGAAGGGAAGGCCTTTTGCCTGAACAGTTTTTCGAAGCCACAAAAAGTGTTTCTACTAGAGGGCACGATTGTAAATTATACAGGAAGGCTTCGGGAAACTTGAAAAACAATTATTTCAGTTCAAGGGTGGTTTCCTTATGGAATAAACTAGATAAGGAAACGATCCATGCTGACACAATAGATAAATTCAAAATTTATTTAAGTAAATTCGGATATTAGGACTAAAAAGAGTGGTTATTACACAGATCCAGGTCTTCTTAACCACTATAAATAATTGTTATGTTATGTTATGTTATGTAGGTGTGCGAAGCCCTCGCGCAAGAAATAAATCGTTCGCTGCTTTGCGACCTTTGGTAAGGGCATACGTGCAATTGCTGAGCACGTGATGCAATGAATCGGTCCCACCACAGAGCCGGTATTCGGTATCTTCCACCAAACTCCACTTTTTTAGATTTTCCCTGGAAGGCAACTGGTCATATACTGACCTTATCGCATAGGCATATCGGAGCAGGGACATCTTGCACATATCGCTCCAGGTAAGTGATCGTTTCATCACGTCTTTCCACGTTGTCCATTTACCCCGCCGTGATTGCTGAACCGCCATCTTGACTAGGTCTTTTTCAACTTTCGCTTTCTTTCCAGGTTAATCATAGCTGCTCTGACTGATGAGCTGGCATGGGACCATTTTGGCAAGCGGTTCTATCCAACTCCATGTCGGTCCGTCAGGGTAGGAGCTCTCACTTCGTCGAACATGAGCACGGCTACTGACTCATCGATCTCATTCTGCGATCGTTATTTCCTTCCAGATCTGAGCAGTAGCATGACTACAGTTAACTAACAATTCAATTGCCCAACTTTATAATCTCCAGTACTTCTCTGGGAGTTCTTTTCATCTACATTAATCTAAGGTACTGTACTTTTCCAAATTTATAGATTTTTGTAATATTATCTGTAAGAGCTTTTAACAAGATTCCTGATTTCCCAGAACATATATAGTGCAATTGAATCATCTAGATGTGACAGGTGGTGGAAAGGGGGGGCATAAAAAGTACATATGAAATCTTCCATGCGACGATCCTTTTGGCGTCCTTTGTAGATGCTGAGATTTGGCGCTAGCTTTGCCGGGATGTCAGCCTAGAATGCCCACGTGAGCAGACGAGAGTGAATTGCTGATCTTGGTCTTTGAAATCTGAAATCAAAGATAAAATTCTACGAATTTCAGGATCATGGTAGGCATTGTTTCGATTTCTTACTTACTGGAGGGCACTAAGTGAATTGCCTAAAATTACAATATTCTTGTCCTCGCCTAAGTAGTCCTCAATGGCTAATTCTGTTGCAGAGATGCTGGCTTTGGGGAAAACCCCTAATCTAACCCCAATCCTTTTTTAGGGATGAAAATCCCTATCCCTGCCTTGTCCTTCATCTTGGATGCGTCCGTGTAGCAGAGCAGGCTGGAGTCACTGATTTCTTCGATCTTCTCCCTAGCGACCGGCATCCTGAAATGATTGTCGGCCAATATTTCCAGGGTGGAGGTATAAATGATGGGGTTCTTCAGTGTCCAAGATGCTTTTTTAACCTCGGCATCCAATGATCTTGTGATGTCCTTTTGAGTGCTGTCAAGTAGGAGTCCCGCCGCTGTTTCAAAAGGGCTTGGCCGGCTTGTCTTCATCTTCCAATGGAATTTGCCCTGGGTGCAGGAGTGCAGTGCCTTAAATCATAAGCAGTGACACTCCTTGATTGGATTATTGGGAGTAGCCAGTGACCGTATTGCATGCTTGGCAGTGAGCTTCCTTGAACAAAGGTCTAATGGAAGTTCACCACATTCAACGTGATGTGAGAGGGATCCAGTTCCAGATGTGCTTAATCCCATTCTCTGGCTGAGGTAGACCGTCAAGCATCGCGATGAATATTAGAGGGCTTAGGACACTGCCTTGGAGTGTGCCATTGTCAAGGGTGTGGGGATTGGAAAAAGCCGCTCCGACTATCATTGTTCGGCCTTGCAGGAAGTCGTTAATCCAGCGAAGCATAATCTCTTGGTGCCTGGTTCGGATAACATTGCGATTATCCCTTCTCCATACCGTGTCTAAGACTTTTTCCAGATCTAGGAAAACTCCAAGTGTCATCTGAGCCTTGCTGCTATCACCCTCTCAAAGACCTTGCAAAGAGTGGAGGTTAAAGAGATGGGCCTGTGTGAGGAAATCTCCGAAGGTGGTTTGTCCCTCTTAGGGATAGGAATTACGCTAGCTTTCTTGCAGAAAGAAGGAAGACGCTCTATTGTTCAGGACTGGTTGAATAATGAAACAATGCATTTGAAGCATGGCGAAGGAAATTTTCTTATCATTTCGTAATGAATTCTATCGGGGCCTGGAGAAGAGTTTCCACATTTACCACATTTACATCCATTACTTCAGAAATATCTATGGAGAAGGACAGAGAAGAGTTGGGACGGTCAAGATCGAGAGAGAGTTCCTACTTAATACTTGATAAGTGCGGAGACAGATTTGCATTGCAGCCGGCATAGGCAAAAGGTTTAGCATGGATCTCAGCTTTGCTAAAGTTGTCAGGCGAAGAAATTGGCATTAGAAATTGGTGGAATGCAAGATCTTTGAGAGTGTCCGTTCATGCTTTTGACAGTTCTCCAAAGAGTGCCCAGGTCCATGGAATTGTTGAAGCTGGCATAGAATTTTAGCCAGCAATTTCGACAATCCTTTGTGCACTTCCGTTTGCCCTCTTATATTAATATTCCATGAAAGCTTCGTTTGACCTTACCTTCAAGAAACAGTTCCTCTTCTAGTTTCTCTCTTTTATTGCGTTTCTGCAGTCATCGTTCCAGTAAGGGACAGAAAAGAAAGGAAACATAATTTCATGTTAAATAACTTTTTTTAAATAAATTTTTATTGTTATTATTGACTTTTGACGTTTATTTCCTATCAATTTTGGACAGCGCAAAAACACATTTTTGGGAATTTTTACTAAGTTTGAAAATAATACTTCACCAAATCTAAAACATAATTTTGGAAGAACTATTTACATAACATACAAATATTTTAGAAATTTTCATGGCTAGTTGAGTTTTGATTTTTAGATTGTTTATTTTGTTTGAAATGAAATGTTCTGAGTCATGGTTGAGTTATGACTCGGCGAAGGTTGATGTTTAATAATGATATTTTAATTATGATGATGGTAATGTATGTGGTGGAGATGTTGTTGATGGTGATGATTACGTCATCCCAACCGATACAATACCGCGTTTCCCAAGAAATAAAATATGTAAAATAAAAATGTGTATTTTATTAACGTCTATTTCATGACTAGATGAATAGGTAACAACAGAAAAACAACAAGAAAGTCGATGACACAAAAAAATTGTTCTTAAATATATTATGACATATACAGAGTTTTATGATCAACCAGTCTATACCAGGTTTCTTTTCTTTTCTTGAACACACCGGTAGATAAGATATATGCTAGCGTAATTGCTAAGCATAGTTCTCAAATCCAGTTACTGTATCTTGAGCTTCTACCTGATGTTCCATATGAGGATTTCTTGACTAGGACATTCCAGAAAGAAATGCCCAGTGAACTCCTCCTTCTGAGGAGACGTTTGGCATTTGCAGCTGTTGTGCCTCTTCATTTGGAACAGGTAACGATTCAGATGACATCTTCCAAGCCTGAGGATAAGTACCTCCTTCCTTCTAGAGGCGCATTGGAAGAAGCTCCTCGTCATTACCCGTTTCTGGACATCATAGTGGTGGTAGCCAGAGAAGCAATCCAATCTTCTCTGCCAGTCGTCTTCGATCTTCTGAGCAACAATCCTTTTGGTGTCATTTAGACACTGTCGTCTGCCTTATATACGTGTGCAGCAAAGACATGCATAAGGTCTTATTATGCCACCAATCCTCGATATGCGTGGTCCCAAGCAGATGACAAAACTGCTGCATCATGTTCATCGCATCTCCGCAACATAAAATAAAACTCAATAATCAAATATAATGAATAACATAATTAGATGTAGGCAGGACACTGACAGGTTACATTTACCACCTGTAGGTCAATCAATTTTGATCTCAATCAATAAAATCAATGACAATTGCTAGGCTTTACTAAATTCTTGGCAATCCATTCCATAACACAATACAAAGCTTGTTCCTCATAGAATTTTTTAGCCTTCACTAAAATTTTATTAGTTATGTAGATTTATGTCGTCACAATTATCATCAGCTGGCAGATTGAAAATAAAAATAAACATTGCTAAGAATTTTTCATTATGGAATGATTGATTTTCAATTGTTTATTTGAGGTCTTCAGTTTAAAAATATTTTGTTATGTCAAAAGTGTTCTGGAAAACCTTTCAAAGATGGATAATAATATATTACCAGGAACCTTTTGATGTTTGAGAATTAATTCTTCTATTGAGGCTTTGACCTTAACATTAAAGGTTCATCAATATCAACTCATATTCAGTAGAATAGACAATAACCTGTTCTGCTATTTGATCAACTGTTGCAGAGGAGTGAATATAGAGAGGACAACCAAGAATTGTCCTTCAAATTAATTTATTTATGAATCTAATGAGTGCCAATGTTTCAAATAAAGTTATTAAAATAGCTAATAACCAACGTGAGTTTCACAGGAAATCCACCATATATTGGTACAATTGGCCAACGATATCTTTCATATATATTACGCAGAAGCCCTTTAAGAAGAAAAAATGTCATAATATTATTTTTGGTTAATGTAACATTAAAAAGAAATCTGAAAATTCACTAAATTGTCTTTATTTTGATGCCACTGATGATTTCCAAAATCTTACTGACATTTAGAGATATTTAGAGTTCTGAAAGCTTCTCGAGAATTCTTTGTGAAAACTGGAATCACTGGCTGAATTAACATCATGTTCCGGAATTATTCAATCATTAACAACTCCTTTAAATATTTTAAAATAATGTGCCATCTCCAAATATCAAGCCTAAAATCAATTTATCATAAATTAAAATTATAAATATGGCTTAACAATAACTGAAAGGCAGCACTTACATTTCTAATATCAAAACTTTATGTGATGAATTAAATCATCACAAAAGTGGAGCATAGATTTGAAATATTTGGTAACATTCAAAAATGAAAAACATGTCAACCCAACATAAAGTTATGGGGCCTGCCATTGGGATATGATACTCGTAAGAATCTCACAATTTTTCCAGTTACAAAAATATTTAGTGTCCTTCTGAATGCACTTTGCCATTTAGAACTCCCTATCACTTGAAATGACAGGTGGGCTTAAATACGTTCCAGCTCTGTCAAGGCCGATGGTTCCCTGTGGCACATCTTCCAGATGGAATGGGTCATTTAAGACACCTATAAGTTTCTTCTTCATGCACAACTCTATTTTTCCTCCGACAAAAAAGACATTTAATAGTAATTACAGCATTGTTTGACAAAGAACTGCTTTGCTCTTTAAATAGTTATTAAAGAGCAGACAGCTCGAAGGAATGAAAAAGTTAGGGGCATTTAGGTACAAATTGCTTTTTGACTCCCATGGAATGGATAACGTACAACAGAGTGCATGTAAAAGCATTGGTAACAAATTTATTCAGTGAATATTCATTTATTCAGTAACCCAGGGCAAAAAACTATACACAAAGAGACAATTTTGAACTCAAATGTTAATGACCTTTTTTATACAATTACCATTGATGATTGGAAGTGCTGGATTAGAAAATTTTGTGGTAAATTAATGAAACAATATAAACAAATCTGAAATTAAAATAGCTTTAGTTATTTTCTTTCTTATATTTTCCAAATCATGTGAAGGGCCATGTCCCCTCCTAAATCTGCCACTTATTGCAGATTAGTTTTTAGTAAAATTTAGTAATTTTATATATTTGAACTGGCAACCTAATGCAACCCAATGTACATTATAAAGTGATCCATAAGACCAGAGGTTGTCTGATTTTGTTTTCCCGACATCACACAATATCTTTCAGATTTACATTTAACGGTCCTAATAATTTAACTAGCCCTGATTGCTCCAATGTTCAAAAGTCAAAAGTGGCCCAACAATAAAAATGTTGCAAGTGCCTAGGAAAATTTTAGGGAATCTAATAACAAGCAACTATGCTGGAGGAGAGCATTTTAGTCTTATGAGCCAATGAAGAGAACACACATTCTTTGGAGAAAAAGATCAGATGAACTGAGATATGCTCATTAGGAAGTTCTAATTATAAAATTTCTATGTGAATGACACAATATGGGTCAACCAGTTAAATTTCTGACACAATTACCAAATAATCATCAGAAAAAAACAAGAATGGGCAAGCTGAAAAGAGCCTAGAAGCTTAGAAAAAAAGGAGATCTTGTTGTAATTAAGGTCTAATTGACATCAAGTAGAAGTCAGTTTGGAAGATTGGGTCTTGCATGTGGCATTAATGGCAATTAGAATCTGTCTTGTTCACAACACAACTTTAATTGGCACCATAACTTTTATGAAGGAGCTTTTTAAAAGTCATTAACACTTAGTTAAGAGTTGCACCAAATCCAGTGGCACATAAATGTTGTTAATTAATTCTAATTATTTGTGCAATTTATGCAGGTTATGCAATTGAAATATAAAAAATGTCTGAAATTTCAATTTTTCTGAGTAAAAATTTTCTCTCAATTTGTAAAGTAAACTGGAAATGGCACAAAGTATCATAAAAATGATGACATCTTACAACTTTGGCTTCTTTGATAACTTTAGCAAAGCCTTTTCTTTGACCCCATAACAAATTGTAATATTCATCTCCAAATAATGCTTCTCTTACACCTCCTATATTTAATAAAGAAAATCATCTGAAAATTAACAAAATCCATATTGGTGCAAAGTACTAAGATATTTAAGTAATAACTAATTACAGGCACCTATGTGACTGGCAAATTGCACGTAATCAAAATTGCACGTAAAGGTGAACTGTTAGTTAGTGATCATTTTATGTTGTTTATTTGTTAATGTTAAACAAAATGCGTAAATATAAAGATGCCTAGTTTATGGAATATTAACAGGATTAAAATTGTAATTCGGTGTATGATATTTTTAATGTAATGGTGCAGGTTTCAATCAAGTGATTGAAAAATTAATGAAAGCTAAACATTAAAATGTATTGACAGCACATCATTATCATCATGCATTGTTGTCCTATTCAAACAACTGGAACTTGAAACTATTTCTCTTCTGATGCATCCTCTTCCCAAACATATTTTGTCATGTCTGAGCCTAACTCTCTGTTAACTATATGCAAGCAAGTTAGACCCATAATCCATTATAGTTGCACCAAATAGGTGTTGCCTGATATCTGCTAAGTAAGCTAAGAAATGAAAAAACTACCAAAACATCATCCTGAATAAGCATGAATGCGTATTGAATTAAAATATACCAGGAGCTACAGCCAGAAGGTTTCCTGCTTTTAAAAGTTCCACACAGGATGTGACTGTTCCAGGAATAACTCTCAGTTCTTTCATCATCTTCTTGAAACCTAAAAAATGTTTTTTTTATTTAAAAACCAAATGACAAATTATTCAGGACTTAATCTGACTGTAAATCAGATGTAATGATATAATTATACACCTGGTATTTTATACAGTAAGTTATCCCCAACACAATAAACCACTCTATTTTTTCTGGAATAGATTGTAGCCAATAAATAATAAAGGTCAATAGGGAGAGTAGCATGATAGTAAATAATTATTGCTGGACCACTATCAGGGATGTTTTCAAGTCCAGCAACTTCATAACCTGTATAAACAAATATAGAGCAAATTGGTTATAATTTAAAAAAATTTTAAATTAAATGATAAATAATGACCGTGCCATATCTTGCCGTGTGCTGTCCATAGTGTGGCTAACAATTTTGTTGATGCAGTTTGAGTGTTGGCATAACTAATGTTAAACAGATAACCTCGGAGATGGAACAGTTGTATAAGAAGAGCACACAAATACAGCATTAATACAATTCCAAGAGGTAGAAGAAATGTTGCCATAACAGGGCTTAGCAACCAAAATAGCCATTCCAAATACAAAATATCTCCTTGACCAAGTGGTAAAATTATCCCGAAAAGATCTGGCATGTAATTAGATAAATTCAATTAACAATTAAAAAATAAGTCATATCTTAGAAATAGCTTGCTATCAGTATAAAGTGATTTTTTATAAACCACTAATTATAAATCAAGCAAGTGGTGGTCACTCCACCAAAATGATTTTCTCTTACGAAATTCTATTACACATACATTGTATTTAGGCTATAAAAGGAAAACTTCCCATCCACTTAAAAAAATTAAATTGAACAAAAGAGTTTAAATAACTAATTGTCAACTTAATATTTAATCCTTAAAACATATTTGAGGTCAAAGTTGAAGTTGTGAGTAGTTTTATTTGATTAAAAGTCATTCTCAGAGTGTTCTAATAAACGGATTATGAATTTCCAATTGTTTGTCCTCAGTAATTTCATTCGAAGAAATTCAATCACATCTAAAAGTAGAAAAGTAGTACAAAACATATTTAACACAATTAACTCTTAAATTAGTCCTCAAACTTTAGATTACTCATCTTGAATTTCCATGATTTTGTGAATAATAATAATCTCTCTTCATTAATCCTACACCCTCAATAGTACTGCCACAGTTTGGAAAACCAATAAAAAATAACCTAGAAATCCATAAAATCAAATCATTTGGAAATTCTCCTACTGAGACTTTTTTATATCTTACATTGCAAAATACGAAATATGCCATTGCAAATTTTGTACATGTGATACACCAATAATTATATATAATATATCCATTTATTCAAGAAATCCAGTACTTCTGAATCAATTTTTTAAATTAAATATGGGCAGCTCCGATAACTAACTTTGAATAAATGTATTTTTTATTGTTATTCGCACTTCCAACGCTCTCCATCCCAATTTTAATTACACTCTGCTTGCTGTTCGCTAGATTTCGTTTTTACTAAAAATTGCTAAGCTCAAGTTTCTCAATTAATGTGATTGAAAACTTTATCCATAAGCATCAGTTTAATGATTTTCCTGATTGATCACTGGTACCTGGAAACATCGGAAACTACAAAGTACGCTCATTAAAATAAAAACATAGTTCGATAGAATGATGATTCTGTTCACATCTATGGTTTATCTACTGATCGCATTAATTCAAATTAAAATTTTGTTAAATTAAACTTTCCTGTGCCAAATGTCAGTTTGCCATTTTATTTATTTGTTTTGGAAACTCAATGAAAACAACAAAATGTAAATCCTTTTCTTAAGGGTTTATAAAATTTTGACTAAAGTCTGTTGTGGCTAGACAACGAGCATGATTTTCACACTAATTGTATGCGAATATTCATGAACTTTGTTTTGATAGTTTTTATTATCATTATTATAACCATTTCAGGATAATTATAAAATTCAGTTTTATAATAAGTTTTTATAATAATTATTATAAGAATTTCAGAATAATTATAAAATTATTCAGTGTTTGGGATAATGATGATAGTTTTTATAATCTATATAACTATATAAGCTATTATATAATGGATGTAAATGCGTAAAAACTAAAGTTTCGGACGTTCTTGTAATCATTTTAGTCAAGTGGTTGGGAGACATTGTGAGGGTGCCTTTGTATCTTCTTTTTTTTTTACCTTAATTACTGTCTGATATTCACTGAAACCGATATTTCAGAAACAAAACTTTAATTAATATCTCATAAAAATTTAACATATGTTATATTTAGAATCTTTTAATTGAAGCTCTAAGGGAAGAATGATAAAATCATAAACAGCATTCAAATACTTAACCAATTCAACGCTAAATTCAATCATGACTGGTTATCAAGGATTGGCATGGGACCTCATCCAAACCCACCCAAGCATTTCGATAAGAAGGATTTGGTCAGCCACCAGATTTATTCATTCAATTATTTATGCAGAAGTCTATCCAGAAAATCATCATGGACACGCCGCCAATAAAATTGCATGGCGAACTTCAACACAAAAAGCAGTCAGAAAAGGCGTTTCGCATTGTTATAAAATTCATCTGTCAAAGCCAATAGGGTTTATATGTAGGGCTTAAAGCCTATATAAGGCGCAACGTATATAATATATAGGATAAAACCCACCGTCCCCGGTGGCCGACACTACTTGTCCAAATCATCTCAGTTATGCAACGGACTATAATCAAATAACTAATAAATAAATAAATAAATAATATATAGGAACTGCGGGTGCACCGTCCTAATCATCTAGCTATGCAACGGACGTTAATAAAAAAACAAACTAATATATAGGAATACGTATCTGCAGGAAGACATGCCATTCACCGGCGGTTTTGTTGAGGCACTGCAACTTAAAAATAACACTCGTAATGTTAGAGGTTTATTAACACGAGATAGAGTCCGGAGACAAGCATCGAGAGCCCATCGAGACAAGAGCCGATGCGGCCAAGCGGAGACGAGGAAAGAGTCAAAACCCTCCGTGGTAGGAGTCTAACGAGGCGAGCTGATGAGAGTTATTTATTTATTTATTTGATTACAGTCCGTTGCATAATGAGATGATATGGACTTCGCCGATGAGAGTAATGTTTTATTAACGTCCGTTGCATAGCTAGATGATTGGGACGGTGCTCCAGCAGTGGGGGCGCACCGTTGATGAGAGTCATTTATTTATTTGATTATAAGTCCGTTGCATAACTTAGATGATTTGGACTTTAGTTAGTGTTAGGAATAGAATAACGAAAGAATAATGAAAATATATTAGTTAGGTATGATGAGAGTCTCCTTCTGGCTGCTTAAATAAACTTGCGCTATGCCTTGAAACAAAGGGGTCCACTGCTATGCGCTGACTCATTAGTAATGTCTTGCAATCTTGTAGCCGTGAGAAGTTCTGCACTCCACGTATTGTATGCATAGCGTTCCTAGAGTCGGGTGTATGCGATGGTGCAAGTGGGAGGAGTTTAGTGTCCTATATTCCTTGTCGTGCAAGACAGCTGCTAGAGCTTGCTTGCGATGACGCAAGTAGGGCGAAGTTCAGTGTCCTACAGTTTAACTATTGGAACTAATCATAAACCCGAATTTAAGTCCAAATCATCTCAGTTATGCAACGGACTATAATCAAATAAATAAATAAATAAATAAATAAACCCGAATGCAATACCATCAAGTATATTGGGCATGTAATTGAGTGCCTCCAGGTTTCTGCGCTAAAGGATGAGATTGGAGACTCTATTCTGTAAACCTAAAGAGTATTTCAGAATTGCTAAACCACACTCACGGTAAAGAAATCATGCATAACGGCTTCACTAGAAGGAAGATTAGAACTCAGATCTTCATCGGGGCAACTTATTATCAAATGTGTTATGTACTAGACAGGCAGCTTCAGAAGGGAGATAGAAAGATTGCAAAGCAACTGGACTTTATTTTCACAATCATAATATTATACACTATAGTGGACTAGCATTCCAAAAACGCTATATTGTAATTATATTGCCCTAAGAATAATATAATTTTGCAATCACCCCAACACATCCCTCCTAAGACTGTTAACCGTTGCCATGGGATTTCTTCCAAGGTTCTACGACAAGTCTTTTGGGAGCATGTGTTCTCTGCTTATGTTGTTTACTTGAAGAATCCGACACATTCGGAAGTATTTCTTCTTTTGAGTTTTGCAAACTCACTAAGTCATCTCCTTGTGAGCTTCCATCCTCTGCTTGATCTTCACAATTCCTGAGTCGTTTCCACCGTGACAAAAGAAGTCCATATTCATAAAGGGACTGTCTTGTGGCTAACGGAGTGTTGTTTGTTTATATTTTAGTGTATTTTACTTTAATTTAATTGTATTTACACACGCCTTTAAAATACATACAGTTACACAAAAATGGATATAAAGTGATTTAAAATTTAACTCATTAGAACGCTAAATCAATGAGAACCCTGAGCTTGTTTCTTTGCAACGAGACGGTTCCATCTGGGGGAATCGGAGACAATGATACCCGAAGTGTGTTGCTTATGTCCAGTTTATTCCGTTGTTTTGGTTGCTGTCACTGCAGAAAACCCCGCTTCACAAAGATAGGATGTCGGAAATGGCAACAGGGATTTAAGTGTTGTGGTTGCAATCTCAGAGTATTCCACCATGACTTTTAATCCAGAACATCGGCAGAGTTGTTGTCTGGAACGCAGTTTTAAGGACGCCGTCATTAGCAATTTCCAGCAGTTGATCTTCTTGCACAGACATGCTAGATTCGCCTGGTTTGTTGACAAATGGGTCGCGGATCCATTCCTTAGCAGTTCGTGGGTCTTTTGTGGTTGGGAAGTAACGCTCGAACTCTTTTAAAAGCAAAGACAGGTGATCCGACACCAACTTGGAGAATGAATGCTCAGGTTCAGTCTCGCATAAAATCCCCGCTAATGTTTGAATCATGTCCAAAATGCCTCTGTTCAGGCGCTTTCCCCACAACTCCAGTTTGGCTTTAAATGCAGCTACTTTGTCTGCCAACTTGAAAACAGTTGTCATTTTCTCATAAAGGGACAGATTGAGTTCATTGAGCAGGCTGAATATGTCAAAACAGGTAGTTTTGCGACCCATACCTTGTCACCAAAATGTGCTGCCAACGGTGACTTCTTTTCTGAGAGAAATCTTTGCAATGGCTCTCGCAATTCAAATACTCTGGTTAGCGATTTGCCTCTGGATAGCCATCTTATTTCTGTGTGTAAGAGCAGACATCTGTACTCTGTGTCCAGCTCCTCACAAAGCTGCTCAAAAAGGCGCGAGTTAAGGGCGTGTGCTTTGATGAGGTTAATAACTTTAACACGTTAAGAAAGGGATGACAGCGGTTATTCTCAAGCCCTACAAACTATTTTAATTTTTTAATGAAATGGAAATAATTTATTGTTCCTTGAGCGGCCCGGTACCATTTGATCCACGGACCGGGGGTTGGGGACCACTGATGTAGTGTACATAGGACCTCCCGTTGTAGACTTTTGGGTATCACCACCCTGTTGCCGTATAAAAGACATTCTGAATGAACTGAAAGTGCCTGCCTAATTGCATAAAATCTTGACAATTCGCTAGACATTTTGTAGGGCCATTTACCATTGCTTAGACAATTCAATAATTGATTTAATGCATCATCATTTTTTGTCTCTTCAATTACCTCTGCAGATGTTACAGGTAATTTTCCTAGAGATACATAGAGATAGAAAAACTGAGTTCACATCAACCTTTATCTTAGCAATAACTTGATCTTCCTGGCATGA
The DNA here is from genome assembly GCA_021613335.1 of Whitmania pigra. NCBI lineage: Eukaryota > Metazoa > Annelida > Clitellata > Hirudinida > Haemopidae > Whitmania > Whitmania pigra. The sequence continues at coordinate 3,987,109 of JAJTWR010000299.1, forward strand.
AAAATAGCTTTTTCTGATTCATCTAGAAATTTATGAGATATTACTACTCTTAACCCATACTCTGAAGCATCAGCCGCGACAATTATCTCCTTACTTGAGTCAAAATGAGTTAGAGCTAGATTTGACGTCAGTGTCTTCTTTGCTTTCTCAAAAGCAACTTGACACTATGGACCCCTTAAATTTGACGTCTTTCTTCAATAGTGCGTCTCAAGGGGCTCGCAATTCCCTCATGTTTTTGATGAATGCACCACAATGATTAAGGAGACCAAGAAACGATCTAACTTGTTCAACATGTCTTGGTGCCGGCATTTCTGTGATTGCTGCTGTCTTGTCCGGATCAGGATATCGTCCTGCTGCATCAATGCAAAAACCCAAGTATTTGATTCTGGGCATAAAGAAATTGCACTTGTCGAGTGGGACATGGGAGCCATACTTTAGGACCCTTTTAAACAATGCTTCAAAATTGGCGGTGTGCTCCTCGAATGTGCGGTCCGTCACAATAATATCATCGAGATAAGCTGATACATCTGGTAAGCCTGCAATCATGGAATCTATAATCTGTTGAAAGATGCCTGGTGCCGATTTTACACCGACAGGCAGACGATTATATCTAAAAAGTCAACGATGGGTATTAATCGTCAGCATTTCTCTCGAATTTTGCTCTACTTCGACCTGTAAATAAACATCGGCAAGGTAGAACTAAGCAAATAATGTGCCACCATTCGATTTTGTGAACATCTCATAAGGAGTGGGTAGCGGATGCTGGTGCAATAATAGCGAGTCGTTTAATCCAGTCGAATAGTCACCACAGAGGCGGATGCTTCCGTTCGCCTTTTTGACAATGACAATTAGGGCTGCCCATTTTGAGTAATCAATTTGTGTAATTATTTCTTTTCCTTTTAGCCTATTGATTTTCTCATCAAATCTGACTAAATCCATGAAAGGCACTGGTATTTTCTTTCTGAAGACTGGTTGTGCATCGAGTTGAAGACTCAACTTGGTTTTGGTCACCCTGCACAAACCTAGATCTGAGGAAAATATCTCTTTATACTAATACTATTCTCATTGAGTTTCTCCAGGCCCTTCCTTGAGTCGATCTCTACACTTCTGCATGTCCTATAGTTATCGACTGTTCTGGCAGCTGCTGAATCCAAAGCATTCCACATATTTCCGAGCCATCTGTGACATATAAATTTCCTTTACCATTAGTAATCTTGCCTAATCTGTCCCTCACAGTGAACTCCACTTCCAGTTCTCCATAAACTTTGAGTTCTGACCCGTTTGCAGTCCTCAAGACTCCGTCTGTTTTAAGTTTGGTGACCCAAATCCTCACCCAACTGCAATTGACGACATTCGTGAAACATCAGCGCCAGTATTTAGGAGAAATTTGAAGGATTTCCCTTTTACCAAAATTATCAGATGTGGCAGTGAACCAGCACCATCCACTGTATTAATTGTCTGGAAAACTTCCTTCTCTCCTTGTTCTGAGAATTTTCTTTATTAAAAACTTATTTTCGAAATGTGGTCCTCCACATAAGAAACATGAAGGTGTTTTCATTACCTTCTTAGGAACATTCTTCCGGGTGAAATTTTGTTCTATCCTTCCACAGATCGGAGACAAGTTTGCCAGTAGGCATGGTCAGAAACGCACCGTAGTAATAACGTATGACATGCCATTCACCAGCGACGGTATAATACCGGAACTAATCATGTACAGTGCTAGAAATATTGTTACGACATACCCACTTTTTATGGATAATTTCTTTACAAATTAACATATTTTGCTGAAATTTTCAGCAATTATATAAAACACCATTTGTAAACATCGTGCAAAATTTCCTTTCATGTGGGTTAATGGTTCCCGTAAATTATGCAAATGAACCATTTTTGGCCTGGAAATATTATTACGACAGTTTCCGTTTTGGGCTCGTTTCATCAATTTCAAGGGCTTATTGGAAATATCAAACATTAAATTGTCATTAGGAAGGCTATAAAAAGGAGTGTGAAATTCAAAACTTCCTTTTACATTCATTTCACCATGGGGAAGAAAGCAGGTTTGACAGAAGGAGAAAGAGGACAAGTTAAGGCCTTTAGGAAGGCAAACTATTCAATAAGAAAGATTGCAAATGAGTTGAATAGGTCAAGAGCTGTCATCAAATGTTTTTTGGATGATCCAGACTCATATGGTAAGAAGTACAAGGGCAGAAGACCGAAAAAACTCTCGAATCAGATTCAGAGAGTCTCATCAGGGAGGCTTCACAAGGGGAATAATCGTGTAAACAGCTAAAAGATAAGTTGGACTTGGATGTCCATGTTAGGACAGTCTGCAATTATCTTAATTCAAGTGGACAGTTGAAATGCGGAAGCGAGCTCAAGCGTTGAAAGTCCATCACAAGAAAAAACGCCTCGTCTGGGCAAAAGAGATGGTCAGCTACAACGAAAGATGGGAACGCGTAATTTTCACAGATGAAAAAAAATTCAACCTTGATGGTCCAGATAGCTATAAATACTACTGGCATGATCTTAGAAAAGAAAGAGATATTTTTTTTAGCAGAAAACACGGAGGAGGCTTGGTGATGGTCTGGGGAGGAATTTCAGCATTTGGGAGGACGGAACTGGTGCTTTTGAAAGGGAGGCAGGACTCTCAGAAGTACATCAAAATGCTCAATGATTATTTCCTTTCTTTTGCTAAAGCAAAACAACATGAATTTCAGCAAGATAATGCTCCTATTCATGTTTCCAAGGCCACCAGAGCATTTTTCCAGGAGTCCAACATGTATGTGATGGACTGGCCCGCGTGTTCACCCGACTTGAATCCGATTGAAAATGTCTGGGGCCTTCTTTCAAGGTTTGTGGCAATGGACAGCAATATAACACAGAAAATGAATTGAAAGAAGCGATTTGGAACGCCTGGAGAAATTTGGATGAAAAGATCATCAAAACACTGATTTTCTCCATGAAAAATAGGTGCATAGATGTTATTTCTAAGAAAGGAGGAATGACATCCTATTGAAACATTATTTCATTTAGTTTTAAATAAAAATATTTGCCAAAATACTGAAATTCATGAGTTTTTTTTGTAACCTGTCGTAACAATATTTCTACGCCAAAAAATGGATTTTTGTGGGATTTGCGCTTAATTCTTGATCAAAGTGAAAAAAAATATACGAGTTATATTCTTTAAGGATATTACACAGTTCTTCTAAATTTGAGATAATTTAAACTTAAGTTATTATAAAAATTGGGGACTGTCGTAACATTTTTTCTAGCACTGTAGTAATCATGTAATCTATGTAGGCAATTGTCAGTGTGAGCTATGTAAGTTATCGCTATTTGTCAAAAGTCGGGAAACCTCTTATTTCTATACAGACATGACGCTAGTAATAGCAAAGGAAGCCATCAAATACAAAGTGATAGCTCCCCAAAAAGTGCTTCATAACTCTTCTTTAGTTAGAGTTCAGCCTTGAATTATTTTCTTTGACCAACGATTAAAGTTGAAATAAGGTCCATCTAATCACGTTGCGCAAGTGGATCCCCAGTAAACGTATTTTTTCTCTGTTTACCCCTACATGGCCAAAATGTTGAGGGCTCCCCAATTTCATCCAAGTTAGTTGCATTTGGTCTTAGAAAATGTCATTGACAACAGTAAAATTTCTATGTAATACTCTTTAAAAGTCCTAATATAGACACTTTTGAAAGAATTGAAAGGAAACTGATGCCATAATAATTGAAATTGGCAACTGTATCGGGGTGGGCATTGATATCAGAGAGATGGAGCCATACCCAACGGCTGGCTGGCAAATTTTAACACAAAGTCATCTGATAATATAAATTATATTTTAGTAACATAAAACATCACTTTTGAGTGGCTTTATGATGTGTCTTATGAGATAGTTGTATTTAGCCAATTTTTGAATACCTTATACATCTGGATATGATGTGAAGGCACTTCTTAATCGATCCATCATTTATATAGTGCTCCCCAGCAGTGCAGGCTGGGTTGCAAAACGACACATAACTACTAACACCACCGCATGCAGTTTGGCCAACCTGCACTAGACATATTTTTATCTGTAGCTAGTCTAATTATCTAATTATGTATTTTGAATTGTTTAAAAATGGTGGATATGTAAATAAACTTAAGCAGCCAAACAGTTGATTTTCAAGAATATCTTCTTTAAATGCATGATGTACTGTTCATTCATCACATAATCATAGATAATCTAAAATTTAAAAATGGTTCCATAAAATTTTTATTTCCTTAAGCAAGTAAGTTTTGATATATTAACATAACAGAAGATCCTAAAAATTGTTGACACCAATGGAATGTAAGGCATTTCACAGCTAAAATTTCAAAATGAATTGAAATATTAAACACTTCAGACCACAATGAGAGTATAATTCAGAATAATTAAATTAAATTACTTATAGTGAGCATATACAACAGACCTCATCAAATTGTAAAACAATTTAATAAATAAAACAATCAACTAAAGAGTCTTTGAGCCCGATATAGATATTGTTACAGGCCTATTATCAACTGCATTGTAATGAACAGAAGCCTTTGTTTTATGGTCCATGCCAGCTGCAACGTAAGAGAATATGCACAGCACTGCATAGCAGATCTGAGCTGCCTAAAATTATAAATATAAATCTGATTTAACAATAACTTCATTTACACATTAAAAATTGACATTTTAAAGACTAATTTCCAACGTCACACAAAACAAATGGCAGAGGTAATTTTATACCATGCTTGATTTGTAACGCCTTTGCACTACTTTCCTACTTTTGGGATCTATATGGGAACAAATAATTACTTTAAGCTTTTGAATCAAATTTGTTAATTAATTAATTTGAATGTGATCATTAAAAAAAAAACGATCACGAGATATATTTCTCAGCATAAAGCTTATCATTGACCTCAAAAAGCAACACTTAATTACAATTTGATCTGGAAAAAACAAACTAAAAACCATCTTTATAGAAATGAAATAATTTGGTTTATTATTGGAATGAATCAACTGATATTCATTTAAATCTTTAATAGATATTACCAATCAAGAAATGCATTATAGACTCATTGATTAACACCATTTATGATCTAATTTGAAAACAATTATTTATATTTCATTAAAAGTTGTATATATCACATGAATAATTGATTTTGACAAATAAATATTTAAATATAAAAGCAGTCTTAAGTGGTTCACATCAAAAGTGATTTAAAACTTGTTAAGTCACCAAGTCCTTACTCCAATGATTTTAGCTGACATAATATATGGAAAACCTAGGGAGCATAGTTCAGTTAGCATGGGAGCAGTTCTTTAACCTTACATTAACTAAAATATTTCAAGTGGTACAAAAATAATTTCTGGGTGGAAGTACATTACATAACAGAAATTTAAAGAAATTCAGTCTTTCTAAATAGTTGGAGACACAGCTAGTGCAACAGTAAAATCCACAAACACAATGAATGGAGAAGAGTCTAGAAGACCAAAAAATTCATTTAATTCAAAAGGCCCTTTGAAATTATCCTTTAAAGACATACAAATTCCATTTGAGGTTGATGAAATTTCTTTGAATAATATCCTAATTAGAAAGATGATGACTATGACCACCACAAGAAGGTACAAGATATCAAAAGCAATATTGTGTCCTATTATTTTGTAATGTATATTTTAATATCACTATATGTAATATTTAATTAATTCTTCCTAATGAAGAGATTAACAAGAGGCAAATATGCCACTTGATTGGACAGCCATTGTAAAGCTACATGAATTAAACAAACAAAACAGAGGCTTCACTACTACCATCTTAAGTAATCTAACCGGTGCATCAGTAGGATGACAACACATTTGGTGTAAAATAAATGTAAAAATATCATTTGGAAAATCAAATGGACTCGTATCATGTCTCTCTAAAAACTTATTGTGAAGCTAATTTAAACTGAAAATTAAATATAAAGCAACAAAATGAAACTGAACATATAGAATTTAGAATCTCTTACCAAATTCCTCAAGAACAAATATTCCTCCTTTCACTGTGAAACATTTCTTGATACGACATAGCTCAATAAATAACTGAAAGTAATAAATTTCCCAACTATTAGAAAGCTACAAATTAACTAATGAAACAAAATCAGCCTGAATCAACTGGGATGCACAACAACCAAGTTCAAATAAAAGCAAACCAAATAAGAAACAAAACTGAATGCCATACACCATGCTACAACACCAACTACAGAACTTTAGAGATGGCCATCCAACCAAGATTTTTGCTGGGCTTATCCTTTTTATTCTAAATGTTGGCTGATTTCCAAAATAAAACTTCAAGTGCTTTTTTCATTCATCCTACTTTTGACAACAGATTCAGAAGGATTTAGCAGCAATGGATTCTACTGATACAGAAGCATTAATGGTGGCAATATAAAGAGGTGAAGGAGTATGTGACATGCTCTTTACATCATGTGCTCAAGTGTGCTTTGCATCAAACCATGAAAATCAGGACCAGAAAAAACAAAACGACACGAAACAATGCAAGCTGCAAGGTGCAAACTAATCTACATAACTCTTGTGACTAATTGCAAACAGAACAAAGAAAAGTAACTAGAAAGCACAAATACCTCTAAATCCTTGGATTATTTAGAGTCAGCATTGGTGAAACACAAGTAATTGAGATCATGCATTTTTAGGAAACAATTTTTGAAAGTTTCTAAAACCGAGGGTCTTTAAGATTTCTTTGGATATTCACACTGTGACCCTGCTCAGACCATCTCAAAAGTTCATGCAGGTCAACAAAATCCAGGAATGTAACACAATAGAGATGCACAAATTAAGTTTTAAAACAGAACCTATGCCATAACGGTTAGGGAGAGCATGATAACATAAATATAGATTAACAAGTTTCAAAGAATCAAGTTTCAGAGGAAAGAAAGCTTAAAATTTGTTGTAGTCCAACTAAAGAAGAACAGAAATAAAACAGTCAATAACAAGACCTAAGATGATATGAGGTAACTGCCTTTAGAGTTTTATATTTTAAAGAGACATATAAGTGTGTTAAAAGCAGAAAAGAAACTTAAGCCAGATGTTTGAGGAGGTGAAAACACAAGAATTAGTGGCAGGCAATAAATTAACTTAAAATGCCAAACTGAAGTCTGTTTACTCTTAGAGCTTCAAAAATCAAATAAACAATTAGGCATATCATATAAAAGCTAGACATCATTCTACTCATCTAAATTGACTGGCAATTATTTGCATGAATAAAACTATGGTATATGATAAGATGAACAAAATATTTAGTATGTACCTTGCTGTTTGCAAAGAGGAGTCCAATGCCTTCCATGCAAACCTGCAAGAGTCCTCCTTGGCCTGATTTCAAATCATGGACAGGAAATTCACTTCCCAACTCCAAACCTGTAAAGAAATTCATTGTTCAACCTTATCATACATTTTCTATTAATTTAATATAATTGTAATATAATTATTTGCAATAGAAATGTTCCCTTCATTATTCTATATTTACTTTGAAATACACTTTATATCTGAAAACACTCATAGTTCAAATTAACTCCTAGCAAGTAAATATTTATGATGATCAGGAAGTTAACTTCCTATTTTATAATGCTTATACATTTTTTAATAAACAGAGGTGGGGGTGCAAAAGTAGGTATATAGTGATAAAAAAGTACATAAATTTTTATTTTAAGATATGTTTCAATATAATATGTCACTAATTTCACTGATTTGAAATTGTGTAACTACTTTTGCACCCCCCTGTATTGTAATATATTTTCAATTTTTTGCATACATTCCATGCTGTATGGCAATTAACTCTTTGTTCTTGCATTATTTTTTAAATTGCTTATTTTACTAAAGCATTCTGAGTCATGGTTCATTTATGGCTCGATCAAGGTTGATGTTTAATAGTGATATTTTAGATTTAGTGATGATGATGATGATGGTGGCGGTTATGGTGATAACGATGTTGATGGAGGTGGTGATGGTAGTGATGATGAGGATTATGTCACCGCTACCAATATAATAATCACATTCAATTAAAAAAAACTCCATGCTACATACTTTCATATCCTATTCATGCTTTGTAAGAATTATAGTTCAGAAATAAATTGTTAATATTTAAATATAAGGTAATATTTTCTAATCACCCTATAGATTGTGATTTTCCTTTTAAAACTTATTAAATAAAAACCTGGAATTTTTCCATTGTTCTTTGAGGCTGCCTTTTCCATTGAAGATTTAACACAGTTGTAGAGCTCTTTACACTAAAATAATAATAATTAAAAAAAAAATAAATGAAAATTTAATATCTGCCCATTTATCCAACTTTCAAAGACACCAAGTCAATGACAACTAAGATTTTAATATTCTAAATCAGGTCTCATAATTTTATAAATCAGAAAATACAATTGTTCTTAAGATACAACTGACACAAGTTGACATTCATGAAAGTTGTATGAAGGACTATTCAAAAATTTGTTTGAAAAACAAAAGGTTAATTTGACTTATATATCATGGTGCATTCATTAGTGAACCTTTTTGGTGTAAAACTTGTTTAATTGTGTTTGTCCATCATGTTTGCGCCACAAGCAGAAGACCTTCGTTTTGGGACAATATGTCATATTTATGAGTTTTTCATACCACCATCTGTCACAAATGGCCCCATTGACACTTCTCAGGATCAAACAATCATCACATACCTATGATAAAATTAGCATTTCATCCATATTATTAATTAATTAATTTGGCTTGCGCATTGGCTCAGAGTGTTGTGGGCCTGCGAACAGCGGTAAAGGCAACAGTCTATACGTGTCGAGTTTGAAACCCGGCTCTCACCGCCAGGGAGCATCCTCGGGTAGGGTAGCTATATAAATGGTAGATAGATTAAGCATTACCTTCACATCCTATTCAGATACATAAGGCACTCAAAAAATAGGCTAAATAAAAATGCAAATTAATGCAAACTAATGAACTTTTATTGTCAAAGTATTTAAACTAACCTCCATAAAGAGCATGTCTCCTGTATTATCAGGTCCCCAGTGGACAGTGAAGGACTGCTTCTGCATCAACCTGCTACCTAATGGTTTGAGGTCAATGTCATTTCCAACCTAAGAAGAAAGAGTTTAAAAATCTTATTACATCATGCAATTATCAGTGCATGGGTGATGCTTTTACTACTCACAAGACTCTCTATCTGATCCAGTAACTGGTTTATGTCATAACTGCATGAAAGCCCAATATGGCACTTGCCCAGAAGCCTTCTCACTTTCCTTTTAATTTCATTCTTATTGACAGACATCATGACCATAAAAGAGATCATATTGTAAAGCATGCAACCCAGCAAATGATCTTCATCACATTCCAACCTCTTCTTTTCAGAGTCATTGAGAGACTTGTACCTGTGAAAATTGACCATTCATGTCCCATGTTATTGTAAATTAGTGTTTCCCACAGTGGGATGTATTCTTTGGGGGAAGAAACATACGAGTAGATTTTGCCCTTTAGTGTGAAGCAATCAAAAAATCATCTCATCATCAATAAGGGTTTGCTCCTTCAGAAAATGTAGAAATAAAGAAATAAAGGGCACTGCTGCATCCTTACCACTACTGAGTTTCCCCAAAAAAGCCCTAGCATAAATTTTTGAGGTACTTGTAATATAAGCCTTATCCCAAAAATAAGTCTTAGTTAAAATCTCAGTCAGAGTTTAAGATAGTACAGTAGATATGATGTAACATATGATGTTATCTGTTAAACTAATCTATATATTGTTGAACCCAGTTATCTTGATCTCAGTTAACTAGACAACCCTATTAAGTAGATGTTTTTAAAGAGGAACTGCCAATTCACTCTTTGTCTTAGCATTTTCTCATCAGCTGTTTTGATTCTTTTATATCACTAAACCCAATTCATTCATTCACTTTTGCTGATCTCTTCTGATGTATACATTCTGTTTATTTTCTAATTGTAAAAATGTATGTTGGTGTTAAGAGAAAAATGGACAATAAATATTATAAATCATACTGAAGCTAGAAAAAGGAACAAAACGTTTTAGCAAACACTATTTCAGGATGGAAAAAGAAGGCCGACATAATAAAGCAAATGTACAAGTCTTTGATCCAGCAAGAAAAAAACTGAGTGCCTGAGTAAAGAGAAGTCGATGATGTAGTGTTTCAAAGCTTCCCATCAATGGTTCCTTGCTGATGGAGAAGGCTGACATCCATGCTGCAAAGCAAAGAACACTGTGACCAGGGTTGCCAGTGAGATTTTTGAAAAAAGCCCAGATCACTCGACCAAAAAACCAGCCCAGTTCTTATTAAACCAATATTAAGCTTTTATTGCCAATTATTATCATTTTATAATTACAATTCATGTTATTTTATATAGCCATGGATTCCCAATTAAATAAAGATCAGATTATTAATAAAACAAGTCAAGTATAAATTCATTTTAATAAAAAAATTCTACAGAGTCTGTGTTGGAAACTATATCATCGCAATTAGCAAAATTTAATTTGAGTCTTGGATGTTACGATTCCTATTCGTCACATCTCTGACAACAACATCCCCATGTCACATCATCAACCAAACTCTTGCCAGGAATGAACTTGGAACAACGTCCATCCCTGCCAAAAAGAGTTTGTTAGCCAGTTTGGTTTTGACCAACTTCACTTCTGAAAAATTCTTTTGCGAAATTGGGGTATTGTGTTCGGCCATAAAAGCCATCGATACTAGCTCAGCTCGAGTTACTTTATCTTGAATTAAGAGCTCGCTACAAGTTCTACAAAAGAGGCTGCAGAGGCGGCATCATGTTGGATTTGGGAAATGAAAAGCTAAGGAAAAGAGATGCAGTTTTGGCAGTGGAAGTGATGGTGCATTTGCAAAAGATAAAAAAAAAGCAAATTTCCAAGTAACGGCAGCCACTCTAAAGAAATTATGAGGCTCTGCTCACTTTATGTTGGTATCAATGTGCAAAGGTCGCGAGTCTCTCATCAATAACTACATAATGAGTGCCGCAGTGAAGGTGGTTTAGGTATGAAGTTAACCAATAAGAACAACAGTGCCCCCCACCCCAAGAACATCAAGAGTTTTGGTCAAAACATTTGATGATTCCCTGTCAGTATCTTCCATGATTGGAATTTTTATATTCAACCTAAAAATTACCTAAACAGCTACTACAAGGGGCACTGAGCAAAAATAATTTTGGAAACCACTGTTACAAATGATCCAGATATCACAGCTAACCTCTCCATCATTTCATTTGGACCCTGATCCATTCCAACAATATCTCTCTCCTGAGCAACTGCATCTAAAAACACATCTTCCCAGAACTGTATTTGATCCCATAGATTTGATCGATCTTTGCCTACATTAACAAACACACTCTAAAATGTTGTGGGAAAAGATTTCTCAGAAAATATTTTTGAAACCAACCTATGAGCATTTCGAAAAGATAATTTCTTGTGCACTCCTGCTGAGGAAAATTTAAATTGTGCATTCTTCCTTCCCTGTACCTGTAACCTCCACTTAGGTGACTCTTAGAACTCAGAAAGCTGCTGTTACTGCGTTTTCTTTTGGCTGTGTTTGCCTACAATATTAAAATAATATAAAAGTCATTCTGAAAATAAATACAAAAAGATTTAAGAAAACCACATTTAAACTGAAGTCAGATACATCAGATTCTAATGAATTGGTCTTCATAAGATTTTTCATCTTTGTGTTTTCTAATAATTCCTTGTTCTTAACCATTTCCCTCAACATATCTCCACTTTCGCTGGCATAACCTGAGCTGTCTCTTTGCTTATCAATATAAATTGCAGATTGAATACCAGTGGCTCCCCTGCTTTCTTCAACATTATTGTTGTCGACATCAGATTTGTTCTTTGCAATTATTTTTGTCTTTGATAAATTATCTCTATCTAATCGGCCCTGTTGAAGTTCTATATTTTCAAATTCATCTCCATTAACCACAACAGGAGAACCTTTAATTAAAAATAAAATTTTTAAAAATCCTTAGCATGCATTTCATTGGCTTTGCTGACAAAATAAAACATTTTACACACAAACCAAGAGCAGTGATGGGCGCATCATCTTTGTTTTCAGTTTTTGCATCTGATACTGTTGACAATGCTTCATTGCTCCCAAATGGAGAGCTAGCCTAATATACAAACAAATTTACAACATTTGCTGCATCAACTGCAACATTACTTTTGCCATACTAATGACTGATTGCTGGTATCACTCTTGCTGCTTCCTTCTCTTTCCCAATAATGTGTGTGAGCAATTTCAAGAATCATCATTGCAGATGCCATACCTCCTGTGCCATGGTTCTGGTAAGTAACTTCCAAACCACATATTAATGCCTTTAACATTGTCAGCATTCCTTTAAAAACTTGCTTGGAAACACACTGTAGTAATCAAGTACCATAGAGGATTCAATAAATAAATTAAGCAGAATCCATTTCATACCACATCCTCTAAATGCTGGCTTTCATCAGATAATTTTTTTTCTAGAGCAGTGTTCAGCCGACTGACCACAAAGTTCCTATAATTCTCATCTTCCATCAATTTTTTTACTCTCCCCATTTTCAACCACCCAATTCCTCGACCTTCCAGCACTGCTTGCGATACTTCTTTCAAAAATTGTTGATTTTCACTGCAAATGAAACTAATTTCATTTCAAGCCTGTCGATAATTTAAAAATTGCATGATCCTATTAAATCTATTTGAATTGACCTGTGCTGAATGTTCTTTTGCTCCATTACAGATTGCTGCTTTGTAAGAGTCTTGCTTTTTCGCTGAATGTTGGCATGCTTAACAAGAACTGACTTCTCAATTAATGCCTTTTTGTTACCTGATGATCAAAACAAATAAATTTATGTTGCAAGAAAAAAACTTTCATTGCTTTACCAAGAGGTGTGAAAGGTTTGTTGGTTTTCATGGAGAAGCTGGAACCAAGACTATGGTCTAAAAAATTTGAATAAAACTGTTTGCAATCTTATCAACCTATTATTATAAAATATAAATCCAATATTTGAATTTTTTTTAAATTTAAATGAATCTTAGGATATATCAAAACCAAAATGAAACCCAGGGTTCTGAAGATAATAACTCATAACTTAACTGAATCATAACTTTAGAGTTAGTACCTATTTGTAAAAGCATTTTTAAAACCTATGTCATTTAAAATACAACCATAACTTTCATAACTAACCACTCTCCACCAAAGTGGAAGTGATGGAACCAGCGATGTTGGGGAAATCCATTTTTAATTTCAATGCATCTCCTGAAGCAATGATAATCTGAATTATTGTAAAAATAGCCAATCTATTTAAAGCACCTACCCAAAAATTCAGTTAAGGTATTGCTTGCACTTTGAGCGTAGGTGTTGATTTCACCAGTGAATGAATTTAACATAGATGTTTTGTCAATAGTTTCAGATTGGCTTGTGAAAGTTCTTTGCTGAGGCAATGAAGTCTGCTTTGTGGTGGATTTATTCACATGCTGGGTTAAATATGGAGGTAAAGAGGGCACCTATTAAAGCCAATATTGATTTTTCACTTTTCCATCAGTAACTGAGCATGCGAATTAAGTTGACAATTACTTTCAATTAATACATCGTAATTTAGAATTATTGCCGATCATGAAATTTCAAAACTACAAAAACAATTGTAACCACCCTATTCAAGAATGCTGGATTAGGTGGTGGTGGCCTTTTGGGAGGAATTTTAGTTTTATGCGGATCCTTCAATTCTTCCGATTGAGTAACGGACCTGAAATGAAAACAGGCTTGCTGTAATGTTCTGCCTTTTTAAGATCAAGGCAAAGATGGGTTGCTCTTCATAGCATACAATGAAAACCTCTTGATGCCCATGCTACATGACTTTTATGTAATTGGAGTTATCAGTTATATTATTACATAAGTATTGCCATCGACACTGCACATTCAAAGTCAACATCAGCACCATTTTAACATTGTAACATTGTAGAAGTAGCCTGGAATAAATATAAAAATCTTAAAATACAAACTCAATTTGCTCAACAAGAGCATTTTTCATTTTATTGGATTCTCTGTTTTCATCTTCCATCTGTGAATAGGTTAGACTTAATAATAATATCAAATCAGAAAGGCTTTATAATGCATGTGATACTGTGTTAAAGTTTAGAAGTCATTCTTACTTTAATGGCATGCTTATAAGGTTATTTAAATTCTTTAAATTTTCAAAGTCTTTTGAAAGGACCAAAGATGTTTAATTTTCTATTTAAAATTATATTATGCATGATTCAAGTGTTATTGAATTCAAGGATTATTTTGTTAGTTATATCGATTATCTATAGAACTATTAAAACAGATCAACTATAAATACTTTGGTATCTTCACGTTGAGCCATATCCATGAATTCCTCATTATTGTAAGACATCTCTGAACTATCATCATCGTCGTCATCATCATTATCATCATCACTTTCTTCAATACAGGCCGTTGAGTCAGTTTGAGTAAGATTTGAATCATCGGGAACTTGTAGTTCGCTAGGTGGCTGGAAAACCTTTGACTCATCAACAGCTAACACCTGTTTCTCAGATAGATTGAAAGCTGCAAAATCAAACCATACTTCACACAATTTAATCCTCAGTTATAAATAACTTCAGCCTAAATATAATTTAATTAATTTTTAATATGAGAACAAACGTGCTAATCGTTGGGATTGCTTACATGGAGTGTCCCCATTGATGTCACTATTTTGGATGTCAGTCACAAAGTCACTCAATGACGAATAAGATGAACTAGTACTTTCTGCACCATCAGAGTCACTCCCACTTTCATCTTTTGTTCATCAGTTTAAATATTAAACATTTAGCATTAATAGTTCTTTCATTTGGTAGAACAAAAATTTGATTATGTATGATTATAATTTATGTTTGAAACATAATAAAAAAAAAACAAAATAATTTTATGTAATATTTATCTATATACATCAAATCAAGGGCGTGTGCAACATTCAAAGCAGATTAGATAAAACAAACTCTGCACAACAAATAAATTTAGCTCAGAAAATGAATAAAAGCAAAAAAATAAAAATCCTAAATTTAAATTAATTTTGATTTATAAAAATAGGTCAAATCCAATTATTTTCTTGTTTGTTTGTGCTGGAGCTTTGTTGCATTAAAACTGTGTAAGTTGATGCAACCATCTCTGCCCACAAAATAATTAAAAAGCAGCAATAGAAATCACAAATTCCTAAATCAACTAACAATTTAATTAAATCTATTAAATTAAGTTTTAGAAATTAATAAAATTCATCGGTTTTATTTATTCTTTTTTTGTGAAGTTTTTGTCCATAAACTCTCACAAAAATATTCTGCCTCCATCTGGGTAATGCTTGGATGTTATTGTTACCGATATAAAAATATCTTAAGTTCTTAAATCAACAATTAATTTAATGAAATTGATTACATAAAAACTGTGATTATTTTTGATTACTTAAATTAATATTACAAATTTTCACATAAAACATTCTACTTCAATCCGAGCAACGCCAGGCATAATATCTAGTTAATGTATATTTTTGTAAAGAAATACAGAAATAAGATATGATGCTACAATGTTTATTACCTGTAGGATTGCTGTCGTTCAGATGCTTTGCTTGCATTTGTTCCAAAGCAGAAGCCAAAGTGCTGGCCTCATCATAAATAGAAAATTCAACTTTTTGAAGTGAATTGCTAAACCACTTTGCCTTGTCACCAATCAATAGTGGATCAAAAATCCCTGTCTGTACTCTTAGAAATACTGCATTGGTTGGATTAAGTGCCCATTCCACAAAGTATTCCACAGCCTGTAATAACAAATAGTTTTGATGCCCTTAACAGTAGAAAATTAGTTAGAGCTCCTTCCAATGTAAATCTTGCTCCACAAAATGCATAGAGGCTAAAAAATGTGCAAATTCCTGAACCAACTTCACTATTTCCAGAAATTTTAAGTCACATGCTGTGGACATGAATTCCTTAAGCTACACTAGATAGCATTATTTTTATTTTAGAAAAATTGATGACACTTGGAAGAAGTGAAAAACTAGCAATCCAGAAACCCTTTCTATAAACTCTTCAAAAATAAAAGAAAATATGGTGCCCCAGGACTCTTTCCAAAAAGAGGAGAATAATTCCCAAGATGACAACATCAAAATAAACATGGCTTTCCCATGGAAAAATGTTTTGGAAAATGGCATGCCAAGATACAAGTTTATCCACAGTTGTTCAGAATGAAAAAAAGCTAAAGATCCACTATATTGAGAAAGTATCCAATAAGTACAAAAGCAGCTGTCTCCTGTGAATAGATATTCACCTATAAGACAACCCTAATTTCCAAAAAATACCATACCAGAAGAAAATTCTGAATACAATTAAGCTTCAGTCCTCCCAGACAAAAGGATTTTTCTGTAACTGGAACAGGAAAAGCGTTGGATGAATCAACTCCAAAAACATCCAAAAGACAGAAAGAACTTGCAAGCTTCAAGAAAGGAAAGAAAATGATCCAAAATTGCTGGAAACTGGATATTGTTTATCCATGATCAGCTGAATAATGAGTTCATAATGAGTACCAAAACATCAATAATACAACGACATCGCATCCAAAGTGCGCACAAAATTTTAGCCTACCTCAAAAATGTTGCCCAAAAAAAGTGTGAGCAGACAAACCAAAACAAATTAGAGTGAACACCGTATACGACATCAATATGACACAAAATGCACCTTCTATCCCTATTGGACCAAGTCTTATTGTCGATAAGATTTGAGTTACATCAAACTTTGTGAAGCTTTTGAAAAGGATGCATGTGGAGAAATGAATGATTTTTGAACTAATAAGATGTATATTATTGTATAAAAATATAATATATGTAAAATAAATATATGTAACAATAGGACAACTGGCATCTTGAAAAGACAAGGTTGCCCATGGGCTAGCAATCAGGGTACGAAAAGTTATTGCTACAATGACAATGAATACATGCCCTCAGGGCCTTTCTCCGAAAAGAGAGGGAGAAGGAAGAACCCATCAATGGATTCACAGATTTCAACCGGCACTGTTAAAAGAGCTGTATGGCGACAAATTTTACAGAAACGTGCTCAGATTAACTTGGATGAAGATTTCTCGAAGTGTGCGCAAGGGGCATGTCCAAACATCAGCATTTTGTTTTTGAAGTCTGAAGATGCATTGAGTAAGAATGCAACACTTGTTATGTGTCAAATCATCTGCTCCAATCATGAAGCAGTAAAGCAAAACTATTTTTAACAACTGACAATGAAACCTACTGAAATCAAATTTTTTTTCAAATGGTATTTAACCTGTGTCTTGGCAAGCCTTGATGTAAATTTAGTTTTAACAGGTCTTGATCTTAAAAAGCTAATCAACTGGAAAGCAACTACAGGTCTTGGAAAGAGTCTCAATGTCCGTGTGTGTTCAGCAAAATTCCCCAAAATATTTGGAGAGTTAAAAAAACGAACCTAAAAGATGAAAATATTGTCTGCTGCATGTGATAAGCTGAACAAATTTAATCAAACCATTGCAACTCTAGTTGCCACATCCACTGAATCAACATCATTGCCATAAATTAAGGGGTTGAAGCCATTATTTGAAGAACTTGCTTCCATATGATCTGAAAAAAATTCAATCGAAGTCTTCAGTTCATCTATGTCTTTAATTGGCTGAGGACTGACACTCATACTGGCGAGGGCCTGAAAGAAACATAATTATGATCAAGTTTAGATTCCTAAACTAAAAATGAAAAAAGCTAAGCTTTATCAAAATCCAAAATAAATCATTCCAATATACTAGATCAAATACTCCTTAAGAAACTAAGAAATATTTTGATCAGTAACAATTTTCAGTTTTATCCCAAAACAACATTTTTCTGTTCAAATGAATATAAAAAAAAAACAAAATTACCTAGAGGTTAATATTAACTCACTCACTTGTTTCAAATGATTTTTCAGGACACTACCTTCAGGCTCTGGTAATTCAGGAATTTCTTCTGCATAACTTGGTGATATAATCTAAAGTTATTCGTAAAATTAACATTCCTGCCTAAAACCAATAACTCAATTATATGAAATAACATTCCTACCCAAAAACAATAACTCAATTATATGAAAATTCAATGTCAATAATTTAAATGATTACTGGTGACCTCCAATTTTAATTAATGACTTCGGAACAGTATAGTTAAAAAACCCCAATTAATAGAGTGTCTAAAGAACAATTAGAACACCTTCCTGAGGAACATGTAAAACAATTGTTTAGTTTGATCAATCAATTACCAGCAGTATTTGCTGAATCTTTAGGGATTTGCCCTAACATAATGCATGCGATCAAACTCTCTTCAGATTTCTTCCCCAAGAGACCGAAGGCTTATAGAATCCCACAACTATTGAAGGAGCAGGTATCCAAACAAATTAGTGATATGCTGGAACAGGATATTATTGTACCCTCCAAGAGTCCCATGATAAGCCCCTTGGATTGCATTTTAAAGGGTGCGCAAGGGGAAAAAGAGATACGCCTAGCCATTGATTATCGCCATGTCAACAAATTTACGATTTCAGATTGTTTCTCCATTCCAGGTGTCCCAGATATGCTACAAAGGGTGGGACGAGTGCCTTTACATCAGCTGATTTGATGCATGCCAGGGGTATTGACAAATATTTTTAGACTGTAAATCAGCATGGTTAACAGCGTTTTCATGTGGGGATGGCATATTTGAGTTCTGTAAGATGCCTTTTGGACTCAAATCCGCTGGAAATAACTTTACAAGGGTAGTTAAAGGGACGAGGCGCGCAGGTTTGCCAAATTGGTTATGTGCCTGCCTAAGGCGGTAATAGCAACAGTCGCAATATGTCGTGTTCGAAACCCAGCCTGCACCGCCCCAGCTCCCTTAGGAAGGAGCACTATGCTAAGTGGTTACAAGAAGCGCTTCTGACGCTATGCATATAACACTATAATATATAATATATATAATATATATAATATTGCACTATATAAATGAAGTTACAATTACAATTAAGACATTTTCTAAAACTTTCATTGATGATTATGCGATTCTTTCATCTATCATAGTTGGGAAACATAAATCATACTTTTATGAATTCCTTAAGGTAATGGCTGAATCAGGGTTAACCTTGAAATTAGAAAAGTTTCACTTTACCCAAACTGAAGTAACGCTTTTGGGTCACAAAGTCAGATCGGGAACGGTTGCACCCGATCCCATGAAAGTTGCAACACTGGCTAATATCAAGAAAACCCCCTTTGTAAAAAAGATGTAAAAAGAATCCTGGAATTCTTTGGTTATGTTTGCACTTTCATACCACACTGTGCGGAGATTGCCCACCCCTTGACAGAATTAACAAAAGAGGAGCAACCACAAAAGATTAATTGGGCGAAACAACATCAGGAGGTGTTGCAGGAGTTAATAAGAATTTTGACAGGGGCCACATGTTTGAATACAGATAACTTCCATAAAAGATTTGGGTTAATCATGGATGCTAGTATGTTATGGGGTGATGTTTATTCCAACAAGATGAGGAAGGGAGGGAATGCCCCATGGCATTTGCAAGCTACAAATGATCAGCCACCCAATCTAGATGGACAGCAAAAGAAAGGGAGGTCTAAATCACTTTTACTACAGATCTTGGAATCATAATATAGTTTCAGACTTTTTGTCCAAGATTGAGATGTAGCCTCTATTCCTAATTTCCCATATTAGGTAATTATGAGACAGTGATTCATTTGTGATTCCTTCTTGGGTAATAAAAATCTTTTATTATTAATGACTATCATTGATTTCTCAGTTACAGAACTGACCAGAAGAAGAGGATCAGAACATGAAGACAGAGGAGGATCAGAAAAGAAATGATGAATAGGACCAGAATGGAAGGCAGAAGATCGGAATGTGTGTCGAAAACTCAATTTTATAAATTTAGTTTTGACTTTAATAAGGGGGGAGGTGTGCCATGTTTATGACATGTAAGAGATGGATTAGTCTGAGAATAACTTGAAGCTAGATCTTTCTAATGCCAGCATTTGAAGAAAAATATTTTTTTGTTACAAAATTTCTTTTCAAATGTAAACTTTTTGAATATTCTTATTTTAATTTTTGTCTTTAAATACTGTCCTATTTATGTTTAATGCATAAAGTGACTAAATATCAACATCAATTATTTTGTTGATGCTAAAGTATTCAAATGACTGCAAATGCTCACTCCATATATATAGTATTGGATTTCAAAATTCTAATTGTTACGTCTGGACCACTAATTATTCCACCTTATTGTGCAGATGATCAAACATTTGAAGGCAATGGTTGAATTGAACCAGAAATTTAAAGAATTCAAAATAGTTGAAAAACAAATTACCAAAAACTTTAAAATTAAACCAAAAATATAGAAACTTTCTTAATACATTAAAGAAACTTCTAAAACGCATTCAACATATTACAAAATTAATAAATGCACTGAAGATAATTCTCCAATTATTTTAATAATTCATAATATCATAAAATCAAATTTTTCAAAATTCACCTTGTTGGAATCCAGATCAACCAGCCAGACATCATCTGGTAACTGAAAGTTGTTCTTATACATCAAAAATGATGCTGGAATGCCAATTATATAAGGAGTGGGGACAAGGAGTAACTACAAAAAATAATTTTCAAAATCAGAAATAAGAACCAGTATAAAAGGGAAAGATAGCTCAGTGGGTTGTGTTCCTGCTTGAGACAGTAAAAAGCAGTGATCTCTATTGCTTTTCCACAAAAACAAGAAAGGGTTTTACATTTATTTTTGCTCCACAAGACCTGGTTTGACTTATTCTTGGGGGATGTCTTATATTTTTAGGTATAACAATCTGCAAGCTCATTTATTCATTTATGGAATGTAGGAATATCAGCACTGCATCCAGTGAAAGCCTTTACTCTCCTTTCAAGAATCTATTCACAGATAATGTCTTCTAACTTATGAAATACTGCAAATGTTGGTTGTTGATCTTTAACTTGGGCTTATTTTCAGGGTAGGTCTTATCTATAAGTCAAATGCAATATGCTTTTTTCCAACCAGTCTGAACAGCTAGGGATTGTCCTTGCAGGGTGGTGTCACATAAATGATCAGGCAATTAGAGTGCTTCCCATCAGATAAGGATACATAATTTCAAAATAATCAGCTAAAAACAAATGCATAAGTGTCACTACAAAAGTGAGTACAAGAATCCCAGATTATAATACATAAATTCAAAAGCAAATCAAAACAATTTCTCAAATACATTTTTAAAAAACATTTCAGTAATTAGCATTTGAGAGACTTTAAGAAATTTAATTAAAGGCCCTCTCATGCAGGGGTCACCATATTTTTTTCAACTTACAAAGTGATTTGTGCAGCCACATAATAATCTGTACAATATTTGCAAGCCACAACAAAAAACCAGTGATGGACAACAACTACTTCAAATGCAGTTATTACTACCTTCAACTGCCAACAACTTCAGGACATAACTAAACATAGTTATAACTACATGTTAACTACTTTAGAAGATAAATAGCAAAGTACTACTTTCTTAATTTTTATTAACTGACAATAATTTATTAATTTTTATTAATACATATAATATAATAATATAACTAAATAGTTATAACTACTTTCTTAATTACTAATTAACTAAGTAGTTAACTACTTTATAACTACTTTTTAAAAACTCATATATAATGCATAAAATATCATAAAATATAAAAACAAAATAATCATAATAAATTGAATTTATGTAAGATAAAATTAATTGCCTAATTTAACAGCTATAAAATAATCTTTTATGCAAATGAGTCTTGAAATGATGGAATTACATTCATAACTGAATTTGCATGCTAGTATTGCAAATAGTCTTAAGAAGTTGGACCAAAGCAGAAAATTACAGTGTTAATACATTAGAAAGTTTCATATCTAAACATGTAATTTTGTACCCCAGCCCCAACTGACCCCGGCAAAAAATGTGACCCTGGTGGATCCAACTTTCGAGAAAAGATACAAAAGAGGCAGATATGCATGCCAACTTCTGGAATAAAAGCTCGTCAAAAATCTGAATAGCTTGGCATTTAGGCATCACATAATGGAACTAATTACAAAGATGTTTGAAACACTGATGGGACCTACATAGGTGTATTTCCTGAACTGACAAGCATGGATGAAATCAGCTAGATAACCAGTAAAGCATTATCAATGGTCTAGAACAGATTTCCTCCCCTCATAAGAACATACCTTCAAGTGCCACCTAAAGATCCAACTCTTCAGGACTCATTGTGAAACCAGGAAAACAGAGATACAAGGTGCCTCTGATGCTATGAATGTGCACCTTGTAAATTAACTAATATTATTATTATTAGTTAAAATGTTTGCTTCAGTGGGGCATCACTTATTTCTTAGAAAGGATTCTAGTCATTCATTTTGGTTTTATAATGTACATTACATTTACATTTATAAAGAGCATGACATTTAAGATAGTCTGCTTTCCAACCAATCCATTTCTTTTGCATTGCTCCAATCTGCAGTAACTCAAACCTCTTTACAATTTAATTCTTGCTACTGTCACAAAAAAGTCTAGGAAATCATCGAATTTGAGGTTTTGGCCACCAGATCCATATGCAAATTACTCAGCCATTCCTTCAGATAATATCTCACATTTTACTTAGAGGAGTTCCAGTAGGTTGACTCTCTGCTTTACACATCAACATAGTGCAGTAACAAAATATCGAGTAAATATTTGTACATAGTAATCACAGGAAAACAACAAAGAAATTTTGGCAAATGAGTAACAACTAAAATTAAACCACACATCTCATACACTTTAGGAAAACAAGTTTTGTTTTATTTTTACAATTATTTTGTAATTTCATTCTTATAAAATAATTTGAACTGCTCCAGTTCAAAAAAGCATAAGGGCAAACAGGAAAAGCAATTATTTTATGGAAAGCACTTTTTATGAAATCTGATAAGTACTCAAACCTGCTCTGCACTGCTCATGCAGGTTGGTAAAAGAGGGATTACAGGAAACATGTATTCAAGTGGATACAACATTGCCACAAAGGCCATTACACTCTTTGACAGTGCATTATAATCTCGGCTTTGTATGATAATCTGAAACAAATTTTAAATAACTTAAATAATTTCATTATATTTAACAACTATTGTAAAAAAATTTATTGCACCTGATCACCAAAGCTATACTACAAGTATGACAGGGTCAAAATAGATAATGGCAGCCATTTTTATGATATATCAGCTAACATACAGTTAAAATTACTCAATCCTTAGCATGTTAAGTACATAGTTATTCAAAAGTTATTTTTTAATTTGGTGAAATATTTATTCAAACTAATTTTTTTTAAATCTCAAATAATTATTTGCAGTGCAAAAAAAAAGTTAATGATAAAATTCAATAACAGCTCTACCTTAATCACAATAATTTGACTAAAACATTTTTTAAGTAACTAAAGAAAAATGTACTGCCATACTTTATTTTCAAGCATGATTAAGCTCAAGACTCTAAGACATGTATCAACTCCAAGCAATTCCAGAGGTAGGTGGAGGGGAAAATCAACCAGAGAAAACCTTGTATGGTCAGGCATAGCAAAAACTAGTGGATTGTGATGTCTCAAAGGGAGCACTTTAACCTGCATTAATATTTTTTACACTTTTTTTTAGGTGGCTATGATAGAATTGGCCACAATATCCTTTGTTATCCTTGTCTTTTAGTTTAGACTATTGATGTTGATATAAAATAACCAAATCAAATTAATATTATATGAAAAGATTAATCTTTATGCTAGAAGTGCTTTAGAAAAAAATGATGAAAAATTATCAAAAACCTCAACTCTGGTTTTGCTAGGAACAGGAACAGGGGCACTGAGGAGTCTAAAAATCCAAGTTTCAATTTCTCTGACTTCATGCATAACAAGGTTTGGACAGTTATCTGTAACAAAGCCAGTTAGCACACCCCAAACCGTGTCCCTGTGAAACAAAATGTCTGGTTTTTAGCAATCTTGATGTTTAAATATAACATTTTAGAATGTTGTAATAACATGGCAAACTGACAAAACAATACTCAAAAATAAAATCAGAGGAATAGAAATGTCCTCAATAAAAGTCCTAGCTTAAATCTTGACAGTACATTACATAAAAAGATAGATGAGCTATTACAAATATCATCACTTGCAGAAGCAAATGCAAAATGCAGGCCGTCCTAATATGTTGCATTCCTGCATGCGGCAGTAATGGATAGGGTGTGCTCTATATAAGTTATAGAATGATTTAAGCATCCTACAATGCATAGATTGGCTAATCAGAACAGCAAAGAACACATAACACATAACTTTAAAAGCGTTGAACATTGATGAAAAAATATTCAATGATTCAACAAAAACTCACCTTCCACTGTTTTTAGAGCCACCAACTCTGTGGCAACTGGATCTCTCTGAACATGATTCAATGATTTGCTTTAACATAAAAAGACATTCTCTAAACATGGAAAAAAACGGATGATGACTCAATATGCAAAAAGAGGTTAATGTGTTGTTCTTCACGTGTCTGGGAGATTTCTCTTTATTTATCGTTTTAGGTAAAATTTTGTGTTTTGCCAAAAAGCCGCTATCAGCATGTGGCACATTCTTGTTTGTGGAATATGGTCCCGAACCTAATCTGCCTCTTTCGTACCTTCTCTCAAAAGTTCGAAAAAAATTCATGCATATTCCATATCTGCTTTTCCCAGAGTCCTTGTCAGTCAAAGTAAAAACAAAACACGTATATTCGCTCAGTGTCAGGCGTTTCGGGCCAACGCTAAAGCAACCCTCTGGTTGACAAAAAAAGACCACATCAGGAGGCAGCGGAAAATCGGTATGATCATCTCTAGGATATCTTCTAAGGAGTTCTGGCGTTTGGGCAACCGAATTATTGCGATTTGGATGATGAGTGCCCACGATCAAAATGTAATCCAGCAACCTGGGGCATATATATTTCTTCTGATAATCATAAGACATTTCAAATTATACTGCTTCAAAAAGTCTCTTTTTAACTACATATTCAAAATCCAATCGACACGATCACCGCACAAGACATAAACATGCGAAAAGCGGGACCGAACCGATGCGTAGTAAGAGCCAACACGAGCCCCGCCTCGCAGCGACGTCCGCTAGCACTACCCAACACGTAATCATGCTTCATATGTGCATGCTGCCATTAGAGTTGAAAATCAATACAATGTCATTTTGTCTATGAAGAAGATTTGGAATTATTTTCCTAATTAGCGAAGAATGTTAATAATTAGCAAAGAATGTTAAAAGTGATAGCAAGAGCTTTTTCAGATATGTTGGATGTAAACAAAACGTAAAGAACAAAATTGGACCATTAATAAATGGTGAGGGACAAACATTTGTATTCAGTAGAGGAAATAGCCAACATATTAAACAGCTACTTCAGTTCTATGTTCACTAAGCAAACAATAAGGGATATGCCAGAACTACTAAGGAGAATCCAAGAGACCGAAATAAAATTAGATTAGAAATTTTCGAAAACAGAAGTAACTGGAAAATTTGAAAGTAGGCAAGACCTCTGGCATAGACAAACTACATCCTAAACTACTATATGAGACAAGAATAGTTATAGGAGAAGCATTGTCAAACTTTTTGTTAAATCATTTGACTCAGGAATAATACCAAGAGATTGGAAAGATGCAAGTAGTTCCTCTGTTCAAGAAGGGAAGTAGGAGTTTGTCATCCAACTACAGGCCAGCAAGCTTAACCTCTATAGTTAGCAAAGTAATGGAAAGAATAATCAAAAGGTTGTATCAACCAGTTTTAGAAGAAACGAAGTGATTTGGAAGAGCCAACATGGTTTTACTAAGAACAGATCGTGTCTTACCATCCTACTTGAGTTTTTGGGAGACATTTAGGAGCGGTCATGACAAGGCTGTAGATGCGGTACATCTAGACTTTGCAAAAGCTATTGATAAGGTGCCCCATCTATGGCTTCAAAAAAAGCTCAGTGCATGTGGAATTGAAGGCACATTGGAGGACAAACTGGTTGGTAGATAGGAGACGGAAGGTAGGAATGGGAGGAATTTATTCAAAGTGGCAACCAGTGTTTAGCGGCGTCCCACAAGGTCGGTGCTTGGACCTGTGCTGTTCTGTTACTTACTTATTACTCCGCCTTGGAGCTCCGACAGGGATCCTCAGAGGAGTTTCCCCCGTCTTCAAACGTTTCGGCCCTTTGTATCTCCTTACGTTTTCGGGGGTGGGCCGCATCCGGTGATCAGCCGGATGTCCCTGTCGGTTTGGTCTATCTGGACCCAACTGTTACCGCCGGCTATGAGAGGCACTCATCGGCCTTGTTATGCCGGTCACTGCCGTCTTGGACTGGAGCGACTGCAAACGCTCTCAATGGCTTCTTCATGTCGCATATAACCTGTTTATCACCTGCAAACTTCGACTATGCGAAGCTCTCTTTGGCCTTATTATGTCGATCGCCTCCACCCCAGTTTGCCTACAGTGGTCATGAAAGCTCTCAGTGGCTTCTTCACACCGTCTTAATATATGCAAACTGGGCCTTATAATTTCTTTGTAGCGGCGGCCGGAGATAGAAATTTTCGGGACCCGACCGCGGGCCTATTCGCGGCTGCGGTTTGATCCGCATTTCATGTTGCTTCGCGAGTCCGCGGCCGGCCCATTTCTCCCGACAACACCGCGTCTCTCGGCCAATGATTTGGCCCCGTCGTTTGGTGGATTATTCATACCGGAGACCGACGGCTTTCCCCGGCTTCCTGCAGTGGCCTCTTAAGACTTCTTCTGGCTCCTCATGTGCCAGATCCAGAATGAAGCCGCTTCTGCGGCCTCAGACATCTTTGTCATAGCCTTTGTTCTCTCCCGGCTTGACAGTCCAATCTTAGTGAGGAAAGCGTAAGTCGACTTGCCGACCACGCCCCTTGCGCCAATCTCGATTGGGAAGAGGTCTGTACGGTACCCTCTCGTTTCCAGGTCCATCGTCAGATCTGCGTACTTATCTGCTTTGAGCGCATTGCACATTGCAGCCTGTCCTCCCATGGGATTGGTCACATAAAACTAATTGATTGGTCACTTAAAACTAATTGATTGGTCACATAAAACTAATTGATTGGTTACTTAAAACTAATTGATTGGTTACTTAAAACTAATTGATTGGTTACTTAAAACTAATTGATTGGTTACTTAAAACTAATTGATTGGTCACATAAAACTAATTGATTGGTCACATAAAACTAATTGATTGGTCACTTAAAACTAATTGATTGGTCACTTAAAACTAATTGATTGGTTACTTAAAACTAATTGATTGGTTACTTAAAACTAATTGATTGGTTACTTAAAACTAATTGATTGGTTACTTAAAACTAATTGATTGGTCACTTAAAACTAATTGATTGGTTACTTAAAACTAATTGATTGGTCACTTAAAACTAATTGATTGGTCACATAAAACTAATTGATTGGTCACTTAAAACTAATTGATTGGTCACATAAAACTAATTGATTGGTCACATAAAACTAATTGATTGGTCACATAAAACTAATTGATTGGTCACTTAAAACTAATTGATTGGTTACTTAAAACTAATTGATTGGTCACATAAAACTAATTGATTGGTCACATAAAACTAATTGATTGGTCCTCCCATGGGACCGTCAACTCCACCAGAATGATGGCATTCGTCGACACGAGCACCAGATCCGGCCTTTTGCCACTTTCTATCAGCACTTGGGGGTAGTGCCTCATCCCTTCTAAGTCGGCTGCGATAGTCCAGTCGTTTGCCTCTGCCAGAATGTCTCGCCTGGGGGTTTGGCATCTCTTTTTGCAGAGGTGTGCGAAGCCCTCGCGCAAGAAGTAAATCTTTCGCTGATTTACAATCGTGCGCGAGTTTGCTTTGGATACTGCTGCCTTTGCGGCTTCACACACTTCTCGAAGGACCTGGTTATGTCGCCATGTGTACCGACCATTGGCAAGGGCATACGTGCAGTTGCTGAGCACGTGATGCAGTGTCTCGGTCCCGCCGCAGAGCCGGCATTCGGTGTCTTCCACCATGCCCCACTTTTGCAAATTGTCCCTGGAGGGCAACTGGTCGTACACTGACCTTATCGCGTAGGCAAGTCGGAGCGGGGACATCTTCCACATGTCGCTCCAGGTAAGGGATCTTTGCATCACGTCTTCCCACGTTGCCACTTACCCTGCTGTGACTGCTGGACTGCCTTCGTGACTCGGTCTTGTTCCACTTTCCTCCTCCTTTCCTGGATAATCATAGCGGCTCTGACTGATGCGCTCGCCTGGGACCATTTTGGCAAGTGGTTCCATCCAACTGCATGACGATCCGTCTGGGTAGGACCTCTCATTTCCTCGAACATCAGCTCGGCAACTGATTCGTCGATCTCATTCTGCGCTCTGAATTTCCTTCCAGATCTGAGCAGTGGTTTGACTTCGCGGATCCTGTTGTCCGCGGAGTTGTTGAGCATCCACTGCGTTCTTGTTTTGGAGAGTTTGTACTCTTCCACGATGGACCTTAGTGGCAATTGCAGGCTCGTGCTCCTACTGTAGAGGGCAACCGATGACAGCGCTGGAGGTAGGCCTAGCCATTTTCTGGTGTATCGGTTAACTTTCCTCTCCAGTTTCTCGACCACTGACACCCCAATCTCATAGATGGTTAACGACCAGAGCAGTCTTGGAAGGAGAACGAACTGGAGCAACCACACTTTGAACCGCCCTTGCAGCGGTGCCTCGTCGAATGCATGCAGTCCCTTGATGGTTTGTTGGAGTATGGCGTCCCTCATGCTCTTGTCGGTGAGAGATTTGTCGAAAACCCTCCCAAGGCTTTTCACCGGTTCTTCGGATACTGTGGGGATTCGCTGCTCCGCCACATCGAAGAACACGTCCTCGCGAATTTTCCCCCTGACTAGGGCGAGACTTCTAGATTTCGCAGGCTTGAAAGCCATTCGACACCACCCTAGAAGGTCATTCAACTTGTCCAGGGTATTTTGGACAACCTTCTTCCTGTTCATGATCAGGGTAGTGTCATCCATAAATGCCTTTATTGGAGGCATGTACACACCTTTACCAATGTGCGCCTCTGGAATACGAGACCCAGCTGCCTTCAGTAGGATTTGCATCGCCAGTACAAATAAGGAAGGAGAATCGTGCACCCCATAGCTATTCCAACCTCTAGAGGCACCCACCTTGTAGTGTACGTCTTGGTGGAAAACCGCATCATGAACCCGTTAAAATATTCCTGCATGATGTGAATAACGGTCTGAGGCACATGATGGGCCTCCAATGTTTTCCATAGGAGCTGGTGTGGTACTGACCCGTATGCGTTCGCTAGGTCCAGCCACACGACGTACAAACTCAGCCGGTTTCTCTTGGCTCTCTGGATAGCTTCCCAGATCATCGAGGTATGCTCGATACAACCGGGTACACCTGGAATGCCTCCCTTTTGGACTGAAATATAAAAAATATTTTCCCTTCTACGTTCAACAGCGATATTGGTCTGAATTGATTCAGACCATTGGAGTCTTTATCCTTTGGAATGTAGACGCCCTCTGCCTTTTTCCACTCATCATCGACAGTGGCCAACGACCACGCTCTCTGAATGAGGGAATGCAGCATTTATAGTGTCTTGGGACATCTTTTGTACAGGAGATAGGGAACTCCATTGGGCCCTGGCGCTGATCGGTTTCTCGCTTTCCTCACAACTCCTCTCACCTCCTCAAACGAAGGAGACGCCAAGCAAAAGGGACTGGTCGGCAGAGGCACCGCCGGGATGTCAGCCCTTTCCTGTAGAGATTCATGGCGGAGGGCGTCACTGTACGTTTTGAGTAAGTGCTCCTCCAATTTGTCTTGCTCTACAGAAAGTTCTCCCGATTTCGGAGGGTCTAGTAGCAATCTCCCGTATCTGTACGGATCGCTAAAGAAGCTTCTCATAGCTCTCCTCCTCTCGTACTTCCTCTGTCTCCCTCTTTCTGCGCGGCGCAAGTCCCTCACTCGTCTCTTCACGTCCTCCCATAGGACGGAGAGTCCTTCTCTCTCGTCTTCTTTGGCCACTTTCCACCGACGGCGAAGCGCTTTCTTTTCGCCTTTGAGGCGTCCAAGTTCGCGCTGTCGCCTGGAGTCTTTCGTTTCCTGGGGTCGTCTGACAGGCACAACCCCAAATCTCTCGATGCACTTGCTGTAGATGAAGTCACTGAAGGATTTCACTGATCCATCCTTCAGGCTTTTCTTAAGTCCCTGCTTAAGTTCCTCATCCAGTCCTGACCAGCCTTTCTTGTCGTTTCCTCGAGGGAACTTTATCCTGCCTCTTGGGGGGTCTTGTCCTTGGCGAGAGACTCGGACACACTCGGAACTGTGGTGTGACTCCGGTCCGGTGTCGTCCGGCGTTTTACCTATCTGCAACTTTGCGATAGTACGCTGTCTCAATGCCTCACACCCGCAATTTGATTTTGTTTGGTGGACTTTGAGTCCCCTCTCGGTTGCGAAAACTCTTCCACACGTACATCTTCTAACTGGCACGCCATTGTCCTGGGCGTTATTCAGAATGGAAAGTCCGTTGGAAGCAAATTCGGTAATCCTTGAGTCCGTTGATGGTCCGTCATTCTCCCCCCCTTTCGGCTGGGACCATGGGGGCATATTTCCGTAGTTGATGTGGTAGCAGCTTGGTTTCTTATCGCAATCGGGGAGCTGGCCCACTCGCGACCTCGTCTCTCCGAGATCGCACCTGTCTATCCAGGTCGTCGCCAGTCTTTCCTGGTTGTCACTCGGTCTGTTCCCGAGCGCCAAATGGCCAGTGCCGTGATGTAGTTACTTATTACTCCGCCTTGGAGCTCCGACAGGGATCCTCAGAGGAGTTTCCCCCGTCTTCAAACGTTTCGGCCCTTTGTATCTCCTTACGTTTTCGGGGGGTGGGCCGCATCCGGTGATCAGCCGGATGTCCCTGTCGGTTTGGTCTATCTGGACCCAACTGTTACCGCCGGCTATGAGAGGCACTCATCGGCCTTGTTATGCCGGTCACTGCCGTCTTGGACTGGAGCGACTGCAAACGCTCTCAATGGCTTCTTCATGTCGCATATAACCTGTTTATCACCTGCAAACTTCGACTATGCGAGGCTCTCTTTGGCCTTATTATGTCGATCGCCTCCACCCCAGTTTGCCTACATTATTATTATTATTATTATTATTATATTATTATGATTATTATTATTATATTATATTATTATTATTATTATTATTATTATTATTTATTATTATTATTATCATTAGCATTATCATTATTATTATTATTATTATTATTATTATTATTATATTATTATTATTATGTTATTATTATTATTATTTATTATTATTATTATAATTATTATTATTATTATTATTATTATTATTCTTATTATTATTATATTATTATTATTATCTTATTATTATTATTATCATTATCATTATCATTATTATTATTATTATTATTATTATTATTATTATTATTATTATTATTATTATGATTATTATATTATTATGATTATTATTATTATAATTATTATTATTAATTATTATTATTAGTATTATTATTATTATCAGTATTATTATTATTATTATTATTATTATTATCATTATCATTATTATTATTATTATTATTATTATTAATTATTATTATTATTATTATTATTATTATTATTATTATTATTATTATTATTATTATATTATTATTATTATTATTATTATTATATTATATTATTATTATTATTATTATATTATTATTATTATTATTATTATTATTATTATTATTAATTATTATTATTATTATTATTATTATTATTATTATTAGTATTATTATTATTATTATATATTATTATTATTATTATTATTTATTATTATTATTATTATTAATTATTATTATTATTATTATTATTATTATTATTATTATTATTATTATTATTATTATTATTATTATTATTATTATTATTATTTATTATTATTATTATTATTATTATATTATTATTATTATTATTATTATTATTATTATTATTATTATTATTATTATTATTATTATTATTATTATTTATTATTATTATTATTATTATTGCATATACATAAATGATCTGGATGATGGTGTAAGGTCTAAATTATCAAAGTTTGCTGACGATACCAAAGTAGCAAGAAGTGTCAGCAAGCAAGAAGATGTGGATACACTTCAGGAAGACCTTAACAGGTTATTCAAATGGACAGAAGATTGACAGATGCTTTTCAACATAGACAAATGCTCCATTATGCCTGTGGGGCGCAGAAACACAAAAGTCGAATATGTATTTCAAGGAAGCATTCTGAATAATAATTAATAAATAATAATAGTAATAATTAAGTTATAAAGCGCCATGTGCATACCTTCAGAGGCGCCTTGTGGGTCTTCATCATGAAGTCTAATCGTGAAAAAGATCTGGGGTAATAATGCAGAACAATGGAAAAGCATCTACACAGTGCATGGAAGTTGCTAAAAAAGCAGAGTACTTGGAATGCTAAAGAGAACAGTAGTGAGTAGGGACAATTATATAATTCTGAGATTGTATGAGGCATTAGTAAGACCACATCTTGATTATTGTGTGCAAGTGTGGAACCCTTATTTAAGAAAGGATGTAGGAGTGTTGGAAAGAGTACAAAGAAGGACAACCAGGATGATATTTGGAAATCGTATTTACGAGGAAAGATTAAGTAGATGCAAATTAACTACTCTGGAAAAGAGAAT
Organism: Whitmania pigra; assembly: GCA_021613335.1. NCBI lineage: Eukaryota > Metazoa > Annelida > Clitellata > Hirudinida > Haemopidae > Whitmania > Whitmania pigra. The sequence goes on from JAJTWR010000299.1 coordinate 4,019,952, forward strand.
ATGTAAAGGAGACCTCATCGAAGCATTTAAAATCTTATAGGGAAGGGAAGGCCTTTTGCCGTCATAGCCCGGCGACAAATTAACCCCAACAAAACAGCGGTCGAATTGGTTCTTTGTGGATTTGTTACATGTCCACGTGACGTGATGATAAGGTGAGTCAGATAAGATGATTCACTTCGTGTGGCTCGAATATTTTGTACGTCAATCGATAACATAGATTAAATTCCAATTCCAAATCAAACCCTACATTGTACACATTGCAACGGGAACTCGGGAAAGGATCGAAAGAAATTAGACGATAAAAGGAACATTCGTGACTTAATGAGTGTCTGGTAAATTCTCTTTGTGCAGATTGCACACGTTGATTGTCAATCGATAATTTATATTAAATACCAACTTGAAAAGTCCACGTAAAGTGAGGAAGTAGCCGGAATCCTAATAATATTTTAGATGATAAATCTTCCACTTAATGAAATTCCCTGATACCAATTAAACTCAAAACGGTTATAAAAGCATTCAAACTACTAATTTTGAATTAAATTTGGAACCAGTTATCGGTTAATGTATTCAACTCAAAAATTTTTTTTTAAATGCATTGACGGGGCTATAATGACGGGGCTGTTTTGACCTAAGTAAATTTGGTTATTAGAACTAAAAAGAGTGGCTACTACTAGTGTTGTGAGCGTGATATATTTCAATTGTTTTATTTCAAAATGTTTTGTTTTTTTTTTAAATATTTCAACACAAAAAAACAAAAAAACAAAAAAACAAAAACAAATTAATGTTAATTAAAAAAATTAAGTTTAGTTAAAAAAATTAATTAATTAAAAAAAGTTTTATTGTTTATTACTAATTTTGTAATTATTTATCGTGCAGGAAATTATTAATTAATTTTTGTAAATTTATTACGTAATATTCAGCATCTTTTGTCTTTACAAAAATCAACTTCAGTGGGGGCAATCATTGAACAGAAATATCCTCACATTTATTGCTATGGTTGCTGTGCTCACGGACTTAACCTCTTGATGAATGATATTGCCAAGATGACGCCTATAAACCAGGTAATATCAAGTTCAATAAATGTAATAAAGGAGTTCAAAAGAAGCAATCGATTGACAGCATTGTTGAAGTCCAAAGTCCTTCCACAAAATACTTTTACATCATTAAAACTGCCTGTGAAAACTAGATGGGGCTCCAATGTAATATCATTAAGAAGCTTGGTGGAAAGGTATATGTTCATCACGACCTCTTGCTAAAGTAGCTTCTAAGATTTTGTCATTGCCTGCAACAACCGCTGTAATTGAAAGAAGTTTCAGTGCCTATTCATTTATCCAGAATGATAAACGGAACCGCCTCACCACAAACAGAGCTGGAAAACTAGTTTTTATTTCCCAAAACTTAAAGCTTATGGCTTGCAGTACTTCAAAAAGTAATCACAACTCTGAAGCAGAAGACGAAGAATCTGAGAAGGATCAAGACAGTGAAATTGATGAAATGGATCAAAACTGATTTAAATTAGCACTGCTATTCTTATTTTTTATTGTTTGTCTTATTGAAGTTGCAATAAATCTGTTTGTCCAATCATGAATTATCATTTTATCGATAAATTTAAAAAAAAACAAAAAAAAACCATAAAAAACTCATAAAAAACACAAAAAAAACTCGGACCAAAAAAAACATGTTTTTTTACAACTCTAGCTACTACACAGTCTTCTGAACCACTATAAATAATTATGTTATGTTGTGTTCATATATTTGTCGGTAACCATAATTTTTGTCTTACACCTTTAAACATGTGATGACTATTAAAAAGAAAACTTATCAAAACAGTGTTTAATTTACTGTAACTACATAATTACCCTCTTTAACTTTAGACCTTTGCTAAAGAAACTCATTCAAATTTTTAAGGTCGACTAAGAAAATTTGTATTGATTAACTACAATGCGGACCAGATTTTTTGGTGCCATCCATAAATGATGTCACATAGGAAATGGCGTACAAACTGTTTTTGCCGCTCTCACCCTTGACCGTTAATAATCCTTTAACCTTCAAAATTTCTAAAAGCTCTTAAATATTTATTTTCATGGAACTACAATCACATCATAAACAAATTTTCAGCACTTTTCTTTGTTTATAGCAGTTTCAAATTTTAGTCCATCTATAGACAGGACTGTCAAATCTGTAAGCCGTGCCTGGCTGATCGAAGATAGTTTTTTTTATTAAATTAAGGTTGGAGGGAGAGCACTCGCAGCTAGCAGCACTTATAAACCTGGGTTAAGAAGATAAGCAGCAGGATCATAGTGTCAGGTTCAGAATCTCCTCTGTATGAAGCTCAAAAGTGGAAAGGGTCCATCGATTTTATCGTTTCCCGAAGCTTCCACAAAGCTTTGCGATTGTTTGCCACCCCCCTTCCTTGGAAAATGCTGCAATGACGTCCCTGCAAAGAACTCTTCTTTCTCCATGTCATCATCAAACTGATAATCATAATTATCATCAAACAGGTTTCAAGGTGAGAAAGTGTTTGCAAGACCATGAACTTTTACACTCCTCACGTTTATGGTAGGTGATCTGGTCTCTTCACGGACCACAGCTTCATTTACAATGATATGAATGATAAAATGGTCACTTCCAAGGTTCTGTACCAGTTAGGGTTAGGGTTAGCCACATCAATGGCTAATGAGAGCTTCCATTTGGAGCATGAAGTGTGTCCATTCCTGTGTTTAACACAACAAGATTGTGCTTACGTACCAATTAATTTACAATTTTACCTCGGGTGTCTGAAAGGCAAGCTCCAAACATTGGGGAGTGAGCATTCAGGTCTCCACAGATGAGACATTCATAAGAATGGTTTGAGATTAGTTCAAAACTGGTCACTGGAGTAGATCTTTCCTGGAGGAACATAAAAGTTGACAATCTTCAATGTCATGGTACCTGTAATGATAGAAATCATTAGGCACTCTGGGTCCTTAGATATGGAAAAACTACTATAAGCTGGGCCTTCTCTGATACTTCTCTTAAGTCAAAACTCTTCCAGCATGCCTATGGCTTGTCCGATCTAATCGTTCCACTTGATACCCTTGTAGTTCGAAGGACTTCCTGCTATAAAATAGTTACAGACAATATTTACTTGCATACATCAAACTAGTTAAAATTTGATTTGCTGAAAAGTCTTTTTTTGAATCTATGGTATGAGTTTGTGGGGTCAAACACATATGTTGCTCCATAGCATAATATAATCGATATAAGCACTTTTATTTAGTCACATTGCAATCATTTTACATAAAAAAAAGTTTGCATTGAAAGCTGAAATTTTTATCTTTCTATACAGCTGATATTCCAGCTATTTCTATTTATGATAAAAATATTTACTATAGTATTAAACCGAAATACAACAACATTTATAAAACATAAACAACATATATAAAATGTTGTGGGGCAAGTATTATAAAGTGGTTATTTTGAAGAAGCAAAGTAATAATTTTCTAATGGATATGTCATGGGAAACAGTAAGGGGCATGTAACTTTTTATAAATAGGATGTTTTGGTGAATTTGAAAACATTACCTAGCCCTGTCCGCAATAGTACGCTATTAAAGGACTGATTAGTTGGACTAATAAATAAATAAATAACCAACTAGCTAAATCACATTGCGTCATCAATGTCACATGTCAAACATTTGTGATCACGAGACATCTTTACGTATAGCGTGTCACCATATGATAACAGATAGATTTGCTAAACAAACAAATATTGGAAATCATTCAAAAAAAGAATTAAATAAATTGGAAAAACTGCTATTTTTAACGTTTAAATATGAAACAGGCAGCAACCACTCAAACGGAACTGTTATTAGTGGCTTTAACTAGAATGTCGGAAGAGCAATTTGGTTCAAAACAATTAAATTGCAAATAAAGTGAGTAAGAATAATTTAATATTCCAATTTTAGTTTAATATTTGAGCTTTAGAGTGCAATGGCAATATACAATTCAGCTTAAATATTTATTTATAATAACAACTACATCCCAACTATAAACATTGCTAGATAAAGACGAAGAGCCCCTGAAGTAGCATCTTTCATAGACAATCGGACAAAATTTCCGCGATTCCAGGACAATGAAGTGTGCGATGAGTTATCGTGGATGTCTCTGCGGATCAGCACGAGATCCATTGTGCCCGAATGACATTCTTACAATATAAATATATAATTTTGATAATCAAGTTATTGTTTCAAATGTAGGACCATATATACCTCGCTTGAAAAGAGACTTTATGAAACTGTTTAGCACGTAAAGTACTTTATTCAAAGGGTCAAAGTTTTAACCCCAACCGTTTAAGCAGCTCAAAGTTAGCTGTTTCTTTCGTTAATGATCCTGTTTGTCATTTTATGGGAGACCTTGTTTATTCATGCAAATGCTGTGTATTTGACGGATAATAAATTTTCGTATTTAAACCATTTCTTTTAAAATAAAATTAGTTATAACTTAAACTTGATTTAAATGTTATTTTTAAACACTGATATTTGCAATTATATTGCCAAAAGTTTCATCTAGAACTGTCATTAAAGCAAACCTTGCGAGATATAACTTTTGAAACAAAGTAGACTTAAATTACTTGAGTATTAAATAATTTCGATAGGCATGTGATAGGATGCATATATAGAGTTATGACCTGTCGCGGTCACAGATTTATATCCGATTGGGAAAGTTTTGAAGATAAAAACTTGTAAACTGTGAGGTTTGTATCAAAGAGTGGTAATGGAATTCATTTTATTAAATTTTATTCGTGGCATTTTTTTGGGTTAGAAAGGCTTAGCGGGCGCAATATTGCGCGCACGAATTAGCCAAATTCTCACGTAGTGTCCGAGGTGCTGTGAAATTAGCTTGTGTGATGCTCGCGTCAGAATATCTTATTAATGAATAGATACTACTTTTTAATAAAACTCTAATTGAATTATATACAATTTTTATTCGAAGCGAGATTTTATATAATTTCTAATGCTGTAAGATAGCCAGTGTGCGGCTTCGCTTTGGACTTGTTTGCCTTTGATGTAGTTGGCTCGCTTTCGGGATTTTAGCAGTGTTTATTCCTGTGTTTAGTTTTACATTTTTTCTGTCATCAGAAATACTTCATATCGCTGGAAACATGGTCAATTGCAGAAGCATTGTTAAGTCGAAGACATGCCGACTAAGTTCAATGTTGGCTCTCACTGCCTCGTTTTTCCTCGTTGAATTGATTGTGGGCCACGTTACACATTCCCTCGCTTTAGTTGGAGATTCATATCACATGTTATCTGATGTAGTAGCTCTGGTTGTTGGACTGGCCTCTCTCAGGGTGAGTGTTTCTTATGAATAGTTTTGATTCTTAGATCTAGATTTTCATGTACTTTTCATGTAAAAATATTGAATAAAGTCATATGCAATCAAAATGTTTCTCTATTATTTAAACTCTACCTTCATCTTACTTAGTATTTGAAAATTGGACTAGAATGAAATATGTTAAGCATGGAACTCAACTTTAGCATATGTAGCACTGATTGCACTGCATGGCAACATTTTTGCTTCTTGAATACTTTTGAGTGTTTTCTTATAGAATTTTGGATGCTGATTATGAAATTCTCATCTAGATGTGCCTGTCACTTACAATTTCATTGTCATCTTTAGTTTGGTCATGGTTTTTCTTATATTTGAGTGCAAATGCACCGCTCAACAATTTTTTTTAAAGCTTTGTTTTCTGAAAAAATTTTAGTGAATGTGATAGAAACAAACATAGTTTTGGTTTTCCAACATCATGTGAGCATTCCAGCTAACTGTTTGCTGGCAATAATGACAGCACCATGTGGGAAGAAGTTCAAGTATAAGAGAAGGAGATGGATCTTGAGGAACATGTTACATTTCATTGTTTTGCCTCTTCACATGAAATTTGGACTTATGAGCATAACTTGAGGGCATTATTCTGGTCCTCAGATTGGACATGTTATGAGAGACGAATTTCCAAAGCAAAACAATGAAATGCAAAATGTCACTCAAGATCCATTTCCTCCACTCACCCTTGGAACAAACATGGTGAAAAGTTTCACAATGGAATGGTATCAAGTTTAATCCATCTCTGCTTGCTGACTACTGATGTACTTCATGCTGTGCCGGACATCAAATACAAACAAAAATTAAGAGCAGATCACTTTTAATTGTGTTGAAATTAATAATTTTAGAAACAAAACATTGTTACATATATTTTTACAGTGTTATTTAATTGCTAAAATTAGTTGAGGTAACTAAATGGAAGGGAACATTTTGAGCCATATAAATAATTTCACCATTTGTTAACACTTTGTGCTAAATCTTGACATTGTCAACTTTATCTTTGTTACAGATATCCAAACTTAGATCACAGAAAAACACTTATGGCTGGGCAAGAGCTGAAGTTGTTGGTGCACTAGTTAATTCTGTATTTTTAATAGCATTGAGCTTCACAATTTTTGTGGAAGCAATTGAAAGACTGACATCAAACAAGCATGTTGAAAATGAAAAACTGATGCTATATGTTGGAGTGATAGGTTTAATTATAAACCTCATTGGTTTGCTGTTGCTGCGAGGACATGCCCACGGTCACAGTCATGGAGGGCACAGTCATGAGCAGAATGATATCAAAGTTATTGTCACTAATCCTGGAGATACTTCAGGTGTATATATATTTTTTTAAATGATTATTATTTATCAATGTATCATTTTTTTAAACTTGTGATGTATCATTACTTCTTAGTAGTGTCCATTGAAAATTCTAAGGAGGTCCTTTCCTTGAACCCCCCAGAAGAGGATGTAAAGACTGAAAGTGATTCAGAAAATGAGGAGGTTGATCTCGATGTCATTAGAGGGAGACAAAAGCTCAGTCGGTTCTTTAATGAACTTCTCTCCATCAGGCACAATCATTCCTTATAAACTTTTCGTTCATTTTAGAGTCTAGTGCTCAGCTGAACATGAGAGGGGTATTCTTGCATGTCCTTGGAGATGCACTTGGTTCTGTGATAGTGATTATCAGTGCTCTCTTGATAATGTATGTCGAAGGGGATTGGAAATACAAGTTTGATCCTGCAATGAGGTAGGTTATTGCTCAATTGATCAGCTATGCTTTGGGTGAAGATTATTGACATATATTTGGAGGAATTTTTGATGAAAGATATATAATTAATTAGTGGGTGCCTAATCTCAATCTTACGTTTTCAGTATTGTCCTTGTGATGATTATTTTGTCCACCACCATCCCATTATGTGAGTTGAGTTTCTGATTAAGAATTATTGAAATTGAATTCCAATTTTTATGGGTATTTGCAAGAGCATATAATTTTTAGTTTTACGTTACATTAGTGGAAATGTCTATTCGATCCAAATTATCGTTACATAATGGTAATGGGACTGAGTCCCTTCTTTAAAGCATGAATGCAACATTTAGCTCCGGCAATTGAATGTGAATTAATTTTCTGTGTCTTTTATTAGAGTGTTGCATATCCTAAGTTCGTAACACAACACGATAATTGATTTCTCGATGAATATTTTGGGAAATACTCGGCTTATTGAGAAATAAAGTGTTTATGGTATGTTCTATGATTAATAAATAATTTACAGTGAAGGAATCAGCCCTTATTTTGTTGCAAACTGTACCAACACACATTCAAGTTGCTTCCCTCAAAGACAAGCTTGTTAAAAAGGTTAAATTGAAAACTTGAAATGATTTGGCTGGCACATATACATTCTTCTTGTGATCATTTAGGTTAGTGGAGTGTTGGCCGTTCATGAGTTTCATGTGTGGCAACTGGCTGGAAACCGAATAATTGCCTCAGCTCACATCAGATGTCAGAATCTCCGTGATTACATGAGAATTGCCGAAGAAGTTAAGTCGTTTTTTCATCATGAAGGCATCCATTCCACCACAATACAACCAGAGTTTGTTGAGGTATGTAAACCATTTAAACTTCAGTCTATTCTTGACACATGTATGCAGTGATTGCCCTTTATGATTTTCAGTTTGAGAAACTTGAGGCTGGGGATGACTGTCTTCTAGAGTGTGGACCTGACAAGACCTGTCACGTTGACACTTGCTGTGCACGCAGCAATAAGACAACGCAGGCAATCCAACCGAAACAAAGAAGTCCAACACCTTCTCTTAGACAGAGAAGCACTGTCACCAATGACAATGAGCAAAGTCCTATTGCAGAAACAATTGAGAACAAAGTGTAGTGCAAATATCAGTGTGAATGTTTATATCGCCCTTTTGTACGTCATAAAATATTTAATTTAGAAGAACTATTTCATTATAAAAATTTGCAAATCAAAAGTTTCCTTTATTCACTGATATAGGTTTATATAAAATTGTTAGAATATTCTTCGCCTATGTAAACTACAATACAACCAGAAAATATATCATAGGCAGCTCTTTTGAATGGGAATATCAGGGACGTGAAGGGCATTGGAAAGAAGAATAGATATGAAAAGTTCTTTATTAATGATCTGGAAAGACATCTGAAAAAGTAAAATGAAGTTAATTTATGCATATGCATAGTGTTGGAGGTGGTTTTTGTCATGCATGTTGAGGGTGCTCATGGCAGTGCAAGCTGGGCTTTGAATACAATGCATCGTTGGCAGGTGTTGGAACGAGAATTCTGCGTTATCTTGCATGACATAAATAAGACTGTGTAAGAACATTGGTTTAAAAATGCCGAGGCAGATCCGGTACGCCTGAAGATCGCTTTTGGCCTAAATCTCAAAACATCTTGAGATTTACCTTAAGAATGTCATGTTATTGGCAGGATGGACAGCAACTTTGTTCCCATTGATTCTGACTACTTCATTGCAACTTACAACTCTCAATCCAAGCAGCTTTTTCCCTGGTGTTGCTCCTCCAATGGTCCCCATGGTTCCGCCTCGTAAGCAAAGAGCCTACCCAAAAATAAAAGTGGTTATGACAAACATGAAAAGCTAAATCCCAAAGGAAAAAAATTTAAAACAGAACCTCAAATATTGATATGCATAATCTGTTGATGATCTCGATCGTGATCAGCTCCATAGTGAAGTTGGCAGTGATTTTGTGATTCCAACTCAGATTATAAAAGTTTTCTAGGTCATAAGCATCTATGTCTCTAAAATGTAAGGGCATGTAAATAAAGTTCTGTTTGCCATTTTAAATGGCTACTCAACCCTAGAGAAAATCCAGATTAATGAGGGACCAGAGTAGCAAAACCAAAAACGGATTTTGTAAAAATGATCTATGTAAATACCAATGGTTCTTTTTATTAAGTTTATGATTAGTAGTACTTTTCCAGGAAATATTGCAAACTTTTGGTTCACATTAAGCCACTATTTAGATTTTCTCCATATAAGACCTAAACTAACATGAAATCAATATAGTCCATGATTACTAATGATACTCCAACTTTCAACAAAAGTAGCACTGAAAAGTCGACAACTTCTGCGAACAATCTCCTCCAGAGCGATGGTATTTCGCATTCTCTTCCTATAATTTAAGGAAATTGGATGTAAATATGTAATCGTTCACTTAAATTAATAACCTCGTCTAGTTTGAACAAAAGTCTCTTGATTCACAGAGTTCTGAACTGTACTGGTCGTAAAGTTTGGAGTATGCTCCTTTAAAAAGGCGCACACATAGGCAGTTGAAGTTATGTAGTGATAAGACAAAATACTCGAATGTTGAATCCATTGTTGATAGCACAACCAGACTCTAAATGCTTCAGAATATGTACGTGTGTCGCCATTTCCACCTTTTCCAACATATTTTGAGCCCCTATCGGCCATCCGAATAGCTCAGCAAGCTCACGTCCAGCAATATGAAAAATCCCAACCAAAGAATAATTGCAGGTATGATGATACTTGTAGTGAACACAGTTTAATTTTCTACAATGATCAAAAATGTTTTTCAATTTTAAAAAGACTATTCATAATTATTTAATATAAGCCACCTTATTAATAGTTAAGATGTAATGACATCCTTATTATTTTAGAGTAAAGGTTTTTGATTAACAATAATTTATAGTATAATTTTTTAAATTATTAAAATTATTTTATTTATTACACAAGGTTTAAAATATCTTTCATTTCCAAAATATTTATTAAACAATAATTAACTATCTTTTACAAATAACCGCCGTTATGCAAGGGAAATGTAAATAATGCCGAGCTCGCTTTTTGGTATGGCGAATTTGTTCCAAGATTTATTATTTTCTTTATAATTTTACAAATTTACAGACAGTTGCCTTATTTAATTGGAACGAAAGATTTAAATAAATTCAAAAGCGCTGCTATTGATAAAATGTCCGAGATGAACTTCCGAAGAGAAATAGTAAAGAAATGCATTGCTCAGATGTGCATAAACATTGGTTGGGAGGGTATTACCGCAAATGCCCTTGACACTCTCACAAATATTCTTGAAAACTACTTCTTTTCAGTGGCCCACCATACTCATTTAGCTTCTGAGATGAGTGAGTGTTTTTGATCAAGCATGAGCTTAGGAACAAAGCTTACTTGTTTCGATATATTAATTTCAAGTTGTGGATTTATTTGTTTTGTGCTGAACTTATTCTTTGATGAACTTATTAATTTTTATTAAATTAATTTTGTTGCTATTTCTTATAGGGTTTTTTTTTTACTTTGGGGGGTTGTGATGCTAATAATTGCTGTAACATTAATTATTGGCATATGACATTCCTATAGTAGAAATTAATTAGATAATTATAGTAATTTTTTGGTCTTACAGACCTGCCTTCATACCATGATGCTATTGTTAGATATAAGCATTATGTGTCTGATATTTCTGGCAAGTTTTAATTTATATCTTGCACATGTAGTATGTAGTGCTGTGTGGTATCTATTGAACTTAATAATTTTTTTGTCACAGGTCATTTTAGTTTGATTGCTTAATGTTTTCTCCTTTAACAGAAGGCCTTTCTGAATTCTCTTTCCAAGACCTCCACATGTCATTTAATAAACTTGACATAAGTTTGGCAGATTTGATGGACTATATTATGTTGGCTGATCACAATCCAATGCCTAAATCAGTTCCATATTTCCCTGCATCCAGGCATAAAACTCAGGCCAATAAATCTGAATACAAGACAGCAGTTAGAGATAATCAGAGTTAGGAGAGATTTGCAATAATGATTATTAACTTGCCTACTATTAAATTATGATGTGATCTTTAATGTAATCATGAGAAATAAGTTTTCAATTATCTTCAGCATCATCAGATAAAAAACAAGGAAATGAGTGCTTGACGCCAATCAAGAATCCTAAGTAAGAGAGAATAATGTTTGACTTTGCTTATATCATTATTCACTGTAGTGATCTTAATCTTTAAAGAGTAATTCCTGAAGAAGCAGAAGCAAGTCAGTATGAAATGAGAAGTTTTTCCCTGATCACTCTCGAAAATGGCAATTTGTTTCCTCAAAATAAGGGTCATGCACCAAGTTCAAAGGTTCATAATTTGTTACCAACTGAAGAACCTGTGCAAAAATTTTCTAAAGCTAAAAGCTTAGCCTCAAATACGAGCAAGTTATTTGCAGATGTTCATAAGGAGAAAGCTGACAATGTTCAGTGCAAATTTCCAAAGCAGATGCATGACCATGTAAAGGAAGAATCCTTACCTTGCAATCTGAAATTGCCAAAATTGCCGCTTGTGACTCCAAAAAAGCACAGGAAGCCTACCATAAAAGAAGCTTTTATTGCTAAAAAGAAGCAAAGCAAATCAGCAAAATTGGCAAGCAGTGCAGTTAAGCTTGATGCATCAGATGTCACTTTTGAGATTAAGAAAAGACGTCCAGGTAGGAAACCCAAGAAAGCTCCAAAGTCTCAATCACTAGTGGTTGAAGCTGAGGAAATAAATGTTGATGCTCACGTATCAGTCGACACTTGTTCTGGCATCATAGAAAAAGACTGTGGTTTACTGTCGGAGGTGGTTAATACAGTAGTGGAGGAAACGCTTGTTGGTGAGGAAAATGATGCCATGTTAGGGGATGATCTAGAGCTGGGGACTGTGAATGATGAGATTTTAGTGGAAATTGCTGACAGGGGAGGAGATAGTCCCCTATCACACCTGCCAGGAATTCCCATTCAAAACAGGGAATTTTTTCACAATACAGGTTTGTTTGCAACTAAGGATTGATGGATTGAAGGATTGGTGCAATTTTTAGTTAATAATCTTTGACATTTATTTAGATCTATTTGGTAATTCTTGCCCTTCAAAAGATGGTCCAAATGTAGATCCACAAGTTAATATTGATGTTGAGGAGGAAATTTTGCCATGGTCAGATGATGAGAAGTCAAAGAATGATCATGCAAATGTCAACAGAGTAACTGGTCTAGAATTACTGCTCAGAAACCAGGGTGATGGATCTAACATGGGTTCTGCTTCACAACTACCTCCAGGGGTGTGTTGCTCTGTTTCTGTTGAATAATTCATAATTTAATAATTTATAAACATAAAATGAAACCTTAGTTGAGATTGTAGCTTATTTTGCATAATTGTTTCAATAATTTGATTTATAATTTTGTATCCTGGATAAATTGTATTAGATGTGATTTAATGTTGAATTATTTGGTTAAACATAATTTATGGATTTCAGAAACATGACACACACTTTCAAATAAATGATAAAGACAAAAAAAGATACAAAAAGTTGAAAAAACTAAAAAAAAATCAAAAGCAAGAAAAAGCTCATAAACTGAGTAAAAATAAAAATGTTGCCTTGAGAGAAGAATCAGATGTGATATCATTTGATAAGGGGCACTTTGAAAACTTAGCAATATTTTCTGAAAATCAGAATTCTGACACTTATTTATCCAGCAAATCGGGCAAACCCGAGGTAATATTGGAAAACGATTATGACCACATAGCAAATACAAGAAAAGTATCAGAAGGCAGTGATTATAATGATTCAGAACTTGATGTGATCGGCCTCAACGATAAAGGTTTAATTGAACCATTGCAAAGTACAGCTCCTGTGAAGAATGCACAGGAACACCCAACAGAATTTGCTGAGGTTACACATAAAAAGAAAAAAAAGAAAGGTAAAAGAAAGCTTGATGATTTTGATGGTGTTGTGACACCGAAGTTAAAAAAATTTCGTAAGGTGAGATTATTGATGCAAGTCCTAAAGTTAATGTTACATTATGAAAGTTTTTAATGTAATAATGATGACAACAGGAAAGTCTTGAGGCACCAGTTATTCCAAAGCTTACTTTAAAATTTGGTGGAGCTACTGTATGTGGGGGTGATATTTCATCACCTAGCACACAGAGAGATTGTGGTGATCATGCAAACAGACATTCTTTGCCAGCACCAATAAAGTTGTAAGTTTCAGTGCATAATATTATTATTGGGAACTTTAATATCTATTCTTACTTTAATAAATTATTTATGCAGAGTAATAAAGCCATTTGCTACCAATCACGGAAGTGAACAAAATAAACGTGCTGTTTCTCCTGTTGAGATGGCTCATTCTCCTCCTGTTTCACCTTTACTTCATCACCAATCTCTTTCGCCCGATCGATTGTCTCTACGCTCTGTTGCTTTATCTTCACGAAGCCCTTCTCCAAATGACATCGCCAGACTCGCTTCTGGTATTTGGTAATGTGTATTTAAGAGCCATCATTCTATTGATTGAGGTTGTTCTCTTTGAAGGCCCTTCCAACAGAAAAAATTTGTCCCCAATATATTCAGAATCTCCATCTCCACCTCGTGATGGTCAGAGTTCATCGAAAATATTCAATCCTAAGAAACATCTACATCCAGATGTTAAACAAAAGAATAAAGGTTGATTGTACAATTACTCAACTATACTCAATGTTAGCTTTAGTCATTTTAGTGGTTTTTATGTTTAGAGTCCAAATCTATCCAAGTTAAATCTTGCCCAATTAATAAAAGTTCTGTTAACAAAAGTTCAAAATCTGCCATTACATCAGAAACTGTTGGAAAAATTACAAAAGCCAATGGTGAGATAATTTGGATATGTCCAACTTGTGGATGTCCAGACAGTGGAACACCAATGATTGGCTGTGATCGTTGTGATGACTGGTATCATTGGTAAGTAACATTTATAACAACTTTAAAGCATTAAAATTCTTGCTAGGAATATTTGAATCTCCAAGTGCCTATGCCTTCATGATTCAGTGGCATGTTTGGATTTTTTAGATTCATTACTCTTATAAAAATGCTCTTATTAGCATTTTATTTAGAAACTTGAAAATTAGATAAGTGAATGATTTTCAGGACTTGAATAAGTAAGTCTAATGTGTGCCATCATTAGGCATATGTTTTCACTTGTATCAGATAGTTTTGCATCTTATTTACAAGTAGGCTGGTTTGCAACTGGTTTTAAAATAATTATGCTCATAATATTTATGTTGTAATTTTGTATTCTATTTCCTAGGGTGTGTGTCAATATCACTAAAGAGCCCCCAGCAGAGATGAACTGGTACTGCATAAGATGTCTCACTCAGAATCCATCACTTAAGAGTCAAATGCCTGGTAAGAGAGGTCGACCAGCTGGGAAGGGCAAGTCAAAAAAGTGACAATTCATATTTGTTTTAAATGTGATGCATAATAATTTTGTGTTGAATAGGATGAAATAATCATGCCATCTGGTATGTACATGGACAAAATGTAAATTTTATGAAGAAATTGGACTTGCTTATTATTATTTGGATGTACATTGAATTTAAATTGTTCATTTTTGTTGATTCTGTAATAAAGTGCGTTTATCTTTGTCATATCCCAGTCTCTCTGTGATATCTGAAATTAGTAACACTTAAAAAAAACGTTGCATAGCATAGTTGTTGAAGCATAGTCTTTGAAAGAATAATTCAACTCTATAAAGATGAACAGAAACTTTGTAGGCTGCCAAACGCGACTGAAATATTTCGCTAGTATATACAAAGTACGTATTCGTAATAAAAAATTCGCCTGCAAAATCGACGAACTAGCAATCCCTAAGGAACTCGAACTTCCCGCCTCCTCGAGCCCTGTAACTCTTTCCTTTTATACTACAATATGGCGTCACAACATTTTCATGGCAATGGTTTGGGTATGCTCTGGTGCAAGATTTTAGAGAAATTTGGCAATTCACCTCGAAACAGTTTTTAGAAATTGAGCGAAGTTAAAAAATGCATAATAAATTCTCTCTGTTATATTAACCTTTTATCTGCCAAGTTCCCAAGCCTATATGAAATTGCTGCAGAGACGTGAAACTAATCGGAATAGTGGCCAGACCATTGCTTAACCCTTGGATACCTAAGGTAAAAAACTTCCAGTTTTAACTGAACGGGGTACAAGTGCATCCCAAAACATTTATTGTTACTGAGCGTCAACCGAAAGTTTAATAAAACTAATTTACATGTCACTCTGCACAGGTTGAGAGAATGTAATAGCATAGTTTTCATAAAACATTTATTCCATATCGCCATATGGCAATGCTTTACAGAAGGGTTGTGTTTTACTACTGTTATTTCTTTTATAATACACGAATGCTAATAACATTTGTACATATTTAACTAGAAATTATATTTTCCAAAAATTATTCGTAAATTAATGTTTATTTATGTAGTCAAGCAGACCTCAATGTTTCGCAACACCAACAGCACAAAATCGTTCATTTTTGTTGTTTTCTACATCATAACAGTATCTTATATTTTATATTGTTTATGTTATATGCTATAATAGCATGATATTTCTTAATACTCATTGGAACTCCGACATTGGTCATCAAAAGAGTTTCCCATTCCTTCGAACGTTTCGGCCTTTGGTTCTCCTGGCGTTTTCGGAGGGCGCATCCAGTGACCAGCCAAATCCCTGTCGGATTTTTCCTTCAAGACCCAACAATTATTGCCGGCTATGAGAGGCTCTCTTACTGGCATTCTTATGGTGGTCACTGCTGCCTTGTATCGAGCGACTCCGAAAGGCTTCTTCATACCTTCATACCCTGTATCATTTTTTAAGGGAAATCAGCCTGTTAAGCAAGGAAAAAACAATGTTCATGAAAAAAGTGCACGAGACTATCGATTTTCTCAATGGATGTAGAGTCACAGGAACTCCAAGTTGTGAGGCAGAAGAAAAGACACCTCGATTAATCGCGCCACGAAATTCATAAATTTTCTTGTGGCGTATGAATGATATTTAAATCCAAATCATCCTAGTTATGCAACAAACTTTAATCAAATAAATAAATGATAT
Source organism: Whitmania pigra (assembly GCA_021613335.1). NCBI lineage: Eukaryota > Metazoa > Annelida > Clitellata > Hirudinida > Haemopidae > Whitmania > Whitmania pigra. Next base: position 4,036,181 of record JAJTWR010000299.1, read on the forward strand.
TGGAAAGTGGCCTTCAAGAGACACAAATCAAACCCAACGTGTGCCCTTTAAACTTCCGGAAATCAAACCGAAGAAGTGCCAACAGTCTGTCGTTTCTATTCTAGAATGTCACAAGTCCGGTCCCAAAACTGATGCCCGGTTCATGGTACAGCTTTCAGGACTGGAACGCTGGTGGAGTAGTGTTTTAGCTCATAAGATGTGACATCGAAGTTTAGATTAGGTTGCGGTGTCGCTCTGTTTTAACAAGTCACATGGTTGATTGGTAAAAATGTTTTGACCTTGATCACTTGAGCTTGAACTAACAACCTAACCAAATTAAACTAAATTCCTCGACCAGTACTCTAATTCGAACGGATGAAATCGTCGCATTAAAGAGACTTCGCACAATTCCCTAAAATAATATTGTCTTCTTTTCCATCATTTTCACAGTTAATTACCGTATTTTCACAAAATTAACATGCATACGATCATAGGCGCCAACTTAAGGGGGGGCAAAGCATTTTTTGCCCCCCCAATAATTTTTCAGAGGGGCAACGTATCATTTCCCCCCCCCCAATAATTTTCAACTTCTGCCACAGCAGAACGATCTTTCTCGGGACTTCGGAGGTTAAAAACTTACCTTAGATCAACAATGGGTCAAAAGCGGCTTAATTCCGTATCGATTCTTCAGTTTCACAAGGATTTGGCAAATGAAATGAACTTAGATGACGTTATTAACGAATTTATTTCAAGAAATGAGAAAATTAACTTTTTATATGTAAAAATTGTTTATGTACGATCTTTTGTTATTGAGAGAGCATTTGTTATTTATGCTCTAACAAACAAACCGTTAGAGTCATTGTTATAATTTTATTTTTTCTCTTTTAATTTGTAAATAAAGACCATTCACAGAGTTACAAATTTTTGCTTCACTTGTAGTTATTATTTTAAAATTTCAATATCCTCAAGCGCATGTCGTTTTGCAAAATTGGGTTTTTTACTAGTATCTATGAAAACTGTCGTTCTTCGCAGTCTACGTCAATTCACTTTAAACCAATGAAAAACGATTTACGAACTAAAGTTTCAGCGACAAGTTTATGAAATAAATTTGCCCCCCCCCAATAATTTTATCAAGTTGGCGCCTCTGCATAAGATTATAGCACGCAGATGGTGGTGCGCGGTATGTAAAATCGAATATAACGCGCGTGTAATATGGGTGAAAATACGGTAGTTATGTTCTATGTATGCATAGGCACGGAAAGTTCATCTTGTATTCGACGGTGGTTCTGGCATTCTTGATGATGGTGACCTCGATGGTAAACCTGCCTGCTGTATACTATAAAAAGTGACCTCTCCCGTCCTAGTACTACCGCCATCCTTATTGTTAAATATGGCAGCATGGGTAATTTATGTCATTACAATATTAATTAAGAAAATAGACTCATCAGAACATCTTGAAATTAAATTATTACCCCTAACCTTGACCAAAACCCCAATTTTAAAACCAGTGTCAGCCTCAGGTACTTATAAGTACAGGCACAAGTACGTTGTAGGCAATGTACTTAAGTACAAGTACTTTTGGGGACCTTTATTGATTAGAAATAATATTCGTTATCTTCAATACAATGTTAATACAAGTGTAAATAATTAAATAATTAAGAATAATAATTAAAATAAGTATAAGTAGAATTTAAATTTATCAATAAAATTGTTGAATCTTCTTTAAAAGAGGCGTGTTTCAAAATATTTGTCACAGAGTCTGTTACGCTGAGGAGTCAGTATAAGACCGGCGTGACTGAATAGTCTTTCAACAGGTGCAGATGATGGAATGGATGTGTTGAACTTGAGAAATACTTTTTTGACTGCTGGGTAGAAATAGTATGGTTTGTAATGTTGGAAGAATGAAACCAAAATAAGCTCCAGATGCGTCTTCTCCTTGTAAATTATCTAGAAATTGTGCAATTGGTCTCATTACTTCAATCCATTCCTTCAAGAATGTGAAATCTCGAGAGCTGAACTTTGGCAGATGCAAGCGTTCCGTCACGATATTAAGTTTGTCCTTCATATCATAGATGTCTCTGTAACTGTCAAATTGTGAGTTACAACAAGTTGAGTTTGGCTTAGGTATTGTTTTCCCAAGTACATCAAACACAGCTTCAGCAGATTTTGAACTCTGATGTGACGTATTGCTCAAACTGGAACATTTTCCAGCCACTGAACGATACATTCGCTTAAAAGTCGCATCACTTGCCAGTGCTTTATTGGCTTTAGGAACGTTCAAATAGTTCGGCCATCTTCCAACAAATGAGAACAATCGACAATACAAAGAGAAAAAAGGAAACAAAGAGACAGGCATATAGTAAAGGAAACGCCAATGATTAGAAATAAATTCATTAGCACTTTTATTAAAAAAAACTAAAATTTAAAAGTACTTGGTCGTAATTAAATTGTGCTTACTAATAAGTACATCAAACATGCATTTAAAGTACAAGTACTAGGTACACAATCGTGAAAGGAGTTAAATATAAATACTCAAGTACAACAAATGTACTTAAAAGTCCAAATCATCTCAGTTATGCAAAGGACTATAATCAAATAAATAAATAAATAAAAAATGTACTTAAGTACACGAGTACTTAAGCATTCGGCACCACTGTTTAAAACACACTGCAATGGCACATGCACAGATAAATGATTAAGACGGGAATCGAGCTCGCGCCGCCAAATAGGCGCGGCCCACCGTAACTGATGTCAATCTTGGTAGGACAATGTATTCGACATTAATACACATCGATTTCTTTACAGAAACAATTTTTTGTAATAGTTCAGAGGGGTTTGAACCCGTAAATCCCCCCCCCCCCCCTAAATACGACCCTGCATGTTGGTATTGTCCGTCCTAATGTTAAATTAGCGCGATGTGCATATAGCGCATTACAAATTAATTATTATTATTATTATTTTATGCCTTTTTGGTTTTTTGAAACTGTCCAACTTTTCCTGGCATTGCCCCTTATTCTGTGACACCAATCCATTGGAAACTATGCAAACCTCACAAAAAATGACACAAGGCAACATTGTTACATGCCCCTTCCAATCGAATTACTAACGAATTATACGTGATGGTTGGAGCAGAGGCGTAGCTAGGGGGGGGCAAGGGGGTACATATGTCCCCGGGCGCCAAGATACAGGGGCGCCAAAATGAGGGTTACCTAATTTTTGCGACATTGGTAAAACAGGTCACACTCACAAGCTAGCCAACAGCGGCGGCTGGAGCAGGGCAGATATGAGCCATCGTCTGATACGTCTGCCATCCAGACCTGGTTGATGCTGCTGCCAGCTCAGTGAACTCAATGAGCCCACCACCACTGCTGCCAGTCAGGATACGGATTCTGCATGCACTCTGCAGTGGCTACTACTGTAATACTACTAAGTTGTTGACGAACTTATTGTGGTTTAAAACGGATTACACTCTATTAAGGTATATTAAAACTTTTTATCAGAGACTGGTTGTGGTTGTTGTAATATAGACAAAGATAAACAACATTCGTGAAAGCGTGAAATAATAGTTTGTATTAAAAATCAAAGAATCATTTTTAGGTTATATCGAGATATATTCAAAAGATGCTGCAAGCCTAGAGAAAGTCATCGTCGAGAGACTGAATTCTGATGAGATACCTCTAGCCGACTGTCGAGCTCAATGTTATGACAATGCTTCGGTGATGACTGGGCATATATCTGGCCTTCAACAACGAATATGTGACAGAAATCCTAGAGCACTGTTCGTCAACTGTGACAACCACAGCTTAAATTTAGCAGGTGTGTATTCAGCTAAGCAAGATCCTGTTGTCGTAACTTTTTTTTGGAACACTTGAAAGCATATATTCGTTTTTCTCTCATTCAACAATTCGTTGGGAAGAATTAAAAAGAGCTCTTCCCATAACAGTAAAAAGAGAGTCTGAAACACGCTGGAGTGCACGATCTGAAGCTGTTAAAGCTATCCATGAAGGACTGGATGAACTAGTTGGATTGCTAGGGAAATTATCGGAAGACTCCACTATGACACCTGAAACTAGAAGTGGTGCACAACAGTTACTGACCTGTATATTGAATTTTAATTTCATAGTTTTATTACACTTCTGGAATGTCGTTCTTGGAAAAATTGATCGTGCACAGAAGCGCCTACAAGATCCTACCATAAATTTCAAGGAAGCTGCGACTGATATTGAATCTTTGGAGCAAGAATTTATCAAGCTTCGTGATGATTTGAGCCTGGCTGCGGTCGAAAACGCCAGAACAAAATTCACAGCATGGGATATTCCGGTAGAAAGAAGAATTAGGCGACGTAGGAGAATGCCTGGAGAACTGGCAAGAGATGCAGGACTCCCATCAGAAGAGGAAGTAATGCGTGTTATGAAGAATGTGTTCGATCGTCTTCAACAGGAGATGTCAACACGTTTTTCACGACTCAAAGACCTGAACACAAAATTTGGATTTCTGCTGGACGTTCAGACTCTTCTGACATCTGACACAGATGAAGATGAAATTCGTCGAAGTTGTGCAGATTTTGCAACTTTCTAAGACACGGACATTAATGGCTACGAACTCTTCACCAGAATGCTGCTGAGAAAGCGAACTGAAACTCTACCAGAAACTCCTTTGGATCTCCTTGGTTTTATTGTGCTTTATGGAAGCGACGTATTTCCGAATTTTCGAATTTCACTACAAATTTTGTTAGCAATAGCGGTTTCAATTGCAAGCTGTGAACGATCATTCAGCAAATTGAAACTTATTTTGTCGTATCTGCGTGCATCAATGGGACAGGATCGTCTCAGTGATCTTGCTCTTCTTAGTATAGAAAGAGAAACGCTTGAGAAAACAGACTTTGATGACGTTATTGATCAGTTTGCAACTGTTAAATCAAAAAAAAAAATCTATTTTAGACAATATTAGACTACTATGCATGTAAATCATCTTAGACTGACTGATTGGGTGACTGATGCGCTACTATTTGTAGAATGGTTTTTCACTTTTAAATGGATGCCTTGTGCCATTAAAATTTGATTTTTATTTCAATTTCAAATTTAGTGTAATACAGTAAGATTAAATATATAGACATGGAAAAGGGCGCCAATTCTATAGTTTGTCCCCGGGCGCAAAATACCCAGGCTACGCCTCTGGGTTGGAGCCAAAAAAGTTTGTTTCCAACCCAGATCATCTTGTCTCTTCGCAGCCTCGACAAACTTTTCACCAATGAGTTCTAAAGCATAAGTAACAAATTGTAACAAATTTTTATTTTAAATTCAAGGTTAATCTCCCGATATCGAATAGCAAGGACTTTAGGGACTGTGAATGTTTTATTCGATTTTTTTCATTTCCAATAACACTCATTTCTTTAAGAATATCAAAAAGGGCAATAAACTTTTCAGAAAGGGAAGAGCCCATGCAGGATTTAGCAACAGCTTCAAAAGCCATTCTCTGATAAACTTGAGGGAATAGAACAACCAGCCCACACAAGGAAGAACCAATACATGTATATATTTCTGAATTTATATTCCCATTCACAATCATCTTGAATACTATCTGTAAAACAAATTAAATACAATTCAACATCTTGAAATGGATCACATAAAGCTCTCAAACAGCTTTACATCTGCATTGCAGAAATCAAATACAGTGGAACGTGGTTATGTCGCCGGTCTAGGGGTTTGCCAAATAGCATCGAGAAAACCAAAAATCAATAGTAGACAATAATGAAAACTCAAGTTTACCTCTAAAAGTTTTTGTCCTATTAAATGAGAGTGGGGGTGTTGGCTGTATCGGTTCTGGATGAGACTTTCAGCGAATAGCTTAACAAAGTCCAAACCATTCTCAACTGCATCGTTGTTGTATTTTCCAGACAAGATGTTCTCAATTAGACTTAGCAATCTGTTACACTTGTCCTCATCCAAATATAAAAAAGTTTCAGCATGTCTTTCAGCAACAGCTGCCAATAATGAGGAGAACAATGTGATGCCTTCAGGAATCTGAAGTCAAGATAATTACAAAATTAAAAAGAATACATTCTGCATTAACTTATATAATGCTTCAGCTTTAATAGGAAAAAGTAATGTTGGGAGTTAGCATGGCTCCATCGGCAGTGGTGAGAAACCTAGGTGTTTACCTTGACACATCATTGTCAATGGAAAATTATGCTGGAAAGATCGCCACTGCTTGTTTCTCTACTCTCCATGTCCTAAGGGAGGCATGATATTCAGTGCCTCGAGAGGTACTCATAGCCCTTGTGATCCAGCTTGTCTTGGCAAAACTGGATTACTGTAATTCAGTCCTGTATGGCTCCAGCAAATGAATCTTACATAAACTTAAACTGGTCAAGAATACAGCAGCTAGGCTCATCTTCAATGCTCACTGATCATGTATCATCATTACTGGATGAATTCCACTGGCTTCCCATCACAAAACGAATACCTTACAAGATTGCTCTCATGGTCTATAAAGCTCACACTCACCGGTCTCCGCAATACCTACACGAACTCCTCACTACAACAGCGTCTCAATGGGGAAGGGCCTCGCTCCACTCCTCCGACACCATAAACTTTATCATCCCAAAGACCTGGCACATGCACTTATGGAGACAGATCCTTCCATGCATGTGGACCGAGGACCTGGAACAATCTCCTGTCTCATGTCAGATCGTCTAAGACATTGATGTTGTTTAAAAATAACCTTAAAACTCATTTATTTAACCTTCCCATTCATTAACATCAAAAAATTCTTCTACCATGGATGCTTTCGGCACTTTAAATATTAGCTTAAATAAATAAAAAACAAAAAACAGTGAGTACCAACTTCAAAAATGTTTGGAGTAACCAGGGAAATAATGGCTGACAAAATATTTGCTATCAGACCATTGAACTTTGATTCCACATCAATTTCTGTGGCTAGGAAATTTTTCAAAACCTTTTGAATCATGTATAAAACTTCAGCACTGTTTTTGGACCTTCCATGGTGTTTGACATAAACATTTATCAAAGTGATAACAGATTGCATGAAATCTTTTGCTTCATTCTAAAAGAAGACATAAACACTATCATACAAATGGCTAGAACTTAAAATTAGATACAGTCTTTTAAAATTTGAATTCATGTTAAAAATAAAGTACTTCAGAGCAACATTCAAGGAGCATTAAAATATTTTCAATGGTAGGAAGGCAAAACAGGTTTCAATTACTATATCAGAGACTTAAATGCAAATATAATCAAAACTATAAACAAACAGTACCTCTTGCAAAAAGGGAAGGAGGAACTGGCTTGCACTGAGATATATATTGAAACAGTCTTCAAGAACTTCATCATAGTTATGGAAAACATCTAGTATACAAATCAATTAATTAGTTCATATGTTACACACATACAGGATTGTTAACAATTTCCAATCCAAGAACCAAGGTGTCCCTAATGCCATGCTTAAGGAGTCATACAAATGAACTATTAGTACTACTATTCTTCTTCTTAGTATTATTATCACTATTTGATAAAATTATTACAATGTTTACCATTTTGCTAGATACAGAAATAGTAACATTTCAAAATGTTCACTCGTCATATTCGATGGTATTGGTGAAAATATCTCGCTACCAGCAGATCTAGAACATTTTAGCAGGGGCCACATATGGATAGTGGGTGGATTTAGGGGAGGGGGCCAAGCTACTAACATTTTATTCCAAAGTGGTAAATTATTGAAATAATTTAAACAAATTTTAAACAGTTTTTAAATTTATTTTATAAAAGATTTACTTAATTTTTTCTTATATTTTCCTATAATGGGGAGGGTCCCCTAAATCTGCTTGCCATCCAATGAGAATAATCTCTCCACTGCTGCAGTAGCGGGCAATCTAACGTTGAGGGCTGCATATAACTTTTTATGTTTGGATATCGATTGAGATTCAATAACTCTGAAGTTATGACGGCCAAATATTTGTTGAAATCTTCACCAACAACATCTAATCATTGGAAAAAGAAACAAAGCAAATTATTCTATTTTAAAAAAAAAAACACTATAAGAATTGGTATAACGAATTGGGTTCTTTTTCTACTGTTCCCATACGGTGACCCATCAAAATAGCCTTGTCAATGTATCTTTTAAAAAATTAATTTGTATGAGCTGGATACATTTAATGATAACTGATTCTAAATTAGTGGTTTGAATGCTTTTATGACCGTTTTGAGTTTGATTGGTATCAGGGAATTTCATTAAGTGGAAATTTATCGTCTAAAATATTATTAGGATTCTGGCTACTTCCTCAGTTTACATGGACTTTTCAAGTTGGTATTTAATATAAATTATCGATTGACAATCAACGTGTGCAATCTGCACAAAGAGAATTTACCAGACACTCATTAAGTCACGTAGGTTCCTTTGATCGTCTAAATTCTTTTGATCCTTCCCTTTGCAATGTGTACAATGAAGTGTTTGATTTGGAATTTAATCTATCTTATCGATTGATGTACATCATCACAAAGTGAATCACCTTACCAGACACTCATCATGTTGCACCTGTTCCTCAGATTGTCAACACAGACATTTCGATTATCCACGCAGAATTGCTTACAATCTCACAATTTAACTACCTTGATATGATTAATTTACATTTAATTTAGTTCATTAATTTTTTATAATAACTTTCGTTGAGCTGTTTTGACAGGGCTATTATGATGGGGTGCTGTTCCCACATATTTAGAAAACTTTTCAGGCACAAATTTATTATCCATCCTCCAATAGACTCGAAAATGTGGTTTATTTTATTTATTTGATTAATTGGGCTCAATTGGAAAAGGCGGAAATGACATCCCTAGATTAAAGTCTGTTGCATAACAAAGATGATTTAGACTAGCTGGATATGTGATTATATGCAGTGGTGGCTTATGCTAATGCATCAGCCTTCTCATCGCTAAGGATTCTAAAGTGGGCGGAATGTAACCGTTCCATATCAGCCTATATACATCACAAGGACGCTATTTACATGGTGAGAGTCCACATAAAGTTATAAAAAATATTTAATTTTTTTTAATATTTAATATATATATATATAAAACAATATTATTTAGTTTAAAATTTTTAATGAACAAATTCAAATTTCAAACCTGAAATTATAGAGATATTAGTCCAAGAATGTTGAAAACATTCATAAATGTTCTTGTAGTTAAAAAGTCTGACCGATGATATCAAAGCTGTCAGCCAATCTAAACAATTGGACAATTTTTTGTGACATTCTGGAAGCACAGAAATATTTAATTTGGTAACTGTATTAGTTATTTCTTCTAATTTTCTCTTGATTATTTTAAGCACCTACAATTAATTGTCAAAAAATTTAATAATTGTCTGTCCTTTTATAAACTTTTTTCAGAAACCTCCTCCAAGTCAATATACACATTCTTGTCTGATAAGGGAATAATAGAAAATATAACTTTGAGAAGTTTAACTTTATTGGATTTATTCATTGACTGAGACTGATCTCTTAAACTTTCTTTTGCAACTTCCCAAAAGCTTGCTGAAGCAAGGCAGATTTTGTTCCTTAGCAGAAAGTTTTCATAAGTCTTAACATTTAACAATGCTCTGACAATTATGTAGCTTACTTTTCTTTGTTTCTTGAAATATCTTGAAATAAACTTAATGTTTTTTCAATGACTTGGTCCTCCGCGCTCCAAACCTTTAAATTAAACTGTACTTTTTCTAGCAATTGTTGGACCATACATGAAGAAAATTCACTGTCACATCCAAACACAGTTGCTAAGCATACACTAATCTGAAATCATAATTACAGCATTAAATAAAATTGATTAAAATTAATAAGTAAAATTTAATTATTAATAAAATTCCATGGAAGAAACCCTTTGATGTCATTAAGAGTTTCAATAGCTCTAGAAGATCTAATATCATCTCTTTTCTGTACAGGAAACAACATTTTATTATAGCTGTAATATCTGGCTATTATAAAAAGTTCCATATATAAATAACTGATTGACTCTGTCAGTTGGCATATAGATGGGTTCAAGAAACAGTCTTAAACAGAAGAAGGTTCTTTTCCATGACGCTCCTAAGTGGGGAAGCTCTTCAAACTTCGAACTAAAAAACAAGCTTGATTTGACCGAGTTGGTCTACCATATTCACATACATTGTGGAGGCGTTACATTTTTGGCATGAAAATAACTTGGAAGGTCCAGCCAGCATCAGATATCATTATCACAATGCCAAAGTCATTTACAGAAAGAATTGGTGGTCTTAGGCAGAAATCAAAATTGTCCAATATGTGCTTAGACAATAGCCTTCTACCTCCACCTTACAAATTCCAAATAGATAAATGTCTTTCAACAAAGAAAAAATTTCACACTTTAAAATTCACAAAAAGAATAATTTCAAAATTTTGATTTGGCCTGTTCTTTTCCCATACATAAAACACTGGAGCATATTTAATGTAGGATTGCCGGCAAAAGGTCTTTCGGTAGGCAAAGCTAAAAACCTTTTTGCTTTCATCGATTTTTTGAGTGTCTTATGTAACAGACAGGATGTGAAGCACTTTTTAATCAATTTATTATTTATATAATGCTCTACCCAAGGCCATTCTTTGGCAGTGAAGGCTGGGTTTCTAACACAACGCATAAAGACTGCTGTTATTACTGTTGCATGCAGGAATGCAACAGATTTGGCCAACCTGCATGCCTTTTGTAACATTTTACATTAGAATTTTATATGTTTTGTTGTTAAAACTTACCTTGTATCTACTCTATGTTTACATTATTTTCAGAGTCAATATTGCGGTCATTGAAAAGAAAGTACATAAAAAGTTTTTAAATATAAATTTTCTAATATTTAGATGTTAAAGGCATAACAGCAACAATGATTCACGAGTGAAAGGTAGCCCAGTTGTTGGGGGGTCGCCGCAGTACAGCAAGTGCTGCCTTAGGATCGTGGCATCAGAAAGGCTGAGAACTGCTGCTTTGGATGAATTTCAGTGCTTTATTGGAGGTACTTAAATAAAATCAAACAGAGTACATTTGGTGACTATTTGAGCTCACAAAGGTGGGAGTAACAAATCTGGTAAGAACTTGGATGAGAGATCAGATGGAATAGGTTCCTGTTATGTTAGATCAATTCCTAGTGATTCCTGTCCTTCCAGAATCACTTTGGACTTGTACCATGTGATTCAATTACTCAATCAGAGTAAACAATTTGATTTAATTACTGAATACAATACGAAAATTCAATAGTACAAGTACTGACAATTGATGATTATTATTTTCACAAGACAAAAACATCAAAGGTGTAATTGTAAAGTATGACTGGTTATCAGTTATGACAGCTCATGTTCGGTCATTCCATCAACAAAAACTTCTAATGATTTAAATCCTAATTTGAAAAAGGATAGCATTTGGAAGTGGTGCTTAAGCAGAAAATAGCATACAAAAAAGACAACAGAACTCAACAATCTGGCCAAAAAACTGATCACTCAGTTAATAATACAAATTTAGATTTAGTGATGTTCAAAACACTGCAAGTGAATGGTTGAAAGATCAATTTCTTCTAAATGGCTATGCACACTTTAACAAAACATGCTTAAATAAACTTTATTATATGCATAATGAGAATATACCATTTTTTGTTTTATTGAATATTCTGAATAGTATTTATCTTTATTTGTTCCCTTTCTACTTTTAATGCCTTTTTTCACTTTCAATGATTTTAATAACCAGCAGCTCTGAATTATGTCAGAGAACAGTCAGTAAAACCCTGCTTGCCACAAAAAGCAAGAAAACAAAAATATGTGAGTATTCATCATCATAGATGTTTGAGCTATGCTATAATAATTATAATTAATCTTTATATGCCTTCGACACTATGCAAATGGCATCTTACAAATTAATTATTATTAAGAACTACATATTTACAGAATAAAAATTACAAATATACCACATACTTCAGAGTACATATCTTCATTGTACATGATGTAGCTCGATGAAAATCTTGTTATAAAGCCTAAAAAAGAAGCTTCCAAAAGGGGGCTAAACCTCTCCATAAAGCCCAATCTATGGGACTCATATTCCAAGTTGCAAAACATTCTGATCCAATGCATAATACTGAAATAAATTGGATTCAAAATAACATCCAAGTAATAAGATTTAGATAATGATATAGAGAAAGTATATAACAGAACATCCAGAGCCTCATATCTGCTGAATTGGTTTGGAGTCATTTATGTTATGACATGAAATAAATGCAGAAAATTAAAATTATATATCTTAAAATATTAAATTGAAGCAGTTTCTAATATATAAAACAATTAAATATAAAAATTGTCAAAAAATCTTCTGCTGGCTGAGTGGCCAATGCTTGAAGTGACAGATACAGTGATATATAGATAGAAGTACTCTTGCTTGAAATATCGATGTCGTTAAGAAAATGGCTGATAAACGTAACTACTACCTGCTGCCTAAAAGCTTCAAGTTGTTCTAGGTTCTAGGGCAAAGGCAACAGAGTTAATGAAGTGTTGGTTCGTGAATGGAGAAAAAAAGGAACGCGTACTTGAGAAACTGAATTCGAGAAAATGTGCCGTGGCCAAAGTTAGCATCTGATCTAAAGCTAAGGGTCTTGGAACAAAGAAAGAGATAGCTTTTGACATTCCCACCACGAGAACAGTGGAAGCATCTGGCATCAGAACTGTGGCAATAACAACAACTGGTCACGAACAGACATGTTTCACCATCGTACTTGGATGATCTGCAGCTGGCACCAAGTTAAAACTGATGTTGATTTTCAAGAGGTAATGCCACACGAAAAATTCCAAGCTAGCAAAAACATGTTATAATATGCAACAAAAAAGGCTGGATAGACACAGCAGCATGAAGCTCTGGATTCAGAAATGTTCTCAAGCGAGACCAAAAACTTATTACCCTCCTAAAGTCTGCAATGGAACTTGGTTCAGTCACATGATTGCAGCCCAATGTAATTAAAGCAAGAGTGATAGAATCAGCTAACATGGAAACTGTTTTAATACAATGGATACCACTTATGCAAATTCAAACTTAAATGGTTTCTTCTCCATTTAGCCTTTTCTATAACTATCAATAATCAAACTCAGGGTCAAACTTTCAAAAAACTTTGTATCTACTTAACCAAAACCATGGACAACTCTATGTAAGACTGTTCAGAGAACGAAAAGTTTGACTTTGTAACTATTGTCTCAGAAAATCAAGATAAGGTTAAAAACTGTTTTATCAAAATTTTTGACAAAGATATTTAAAGTATAAGTACTAAAATTATGTTATGAGAACTATTTTTTAAAGATTATTTTGATCTATTCTAGATGCTCTGCACGGGTCATGCTAGATTTTAATATTTCCAGTTTTTGATTTGTTCTTTCTTTGCCTGTATACATATATCTATTCTTGAGCTGCTAAATAAGCATGCTTTAAACTTTAAATGTAAACATTGTAATGGCGGTGCTGGCGTATAAAAACATGGAAAATTGATGTTGAAAATTGCTCATTAAAATGTTCATGGACAGAAAATTTTGCGATGAAACACAAATTAGTAGCATTTTGCGCTTGATTTGCCAAGAAACTATCGACGTTTAGAAGGAATATAATTTCAAGCGACATTACAGTAAGAAACATGAAAGCAAACTTGATATCATGGCTGGGCAAGCCAGGACTGATAAAATCAACTCGTTGAAACAAAGTGTCGCTGGTCAGCAGTCTTTCTTCAAAGTAGCCAATTGGAGTTTGGAAGCAACAACAAAGGGTAGCTTTTTGATAACAGACAATATTGTCAAGAAAGGAAAACTATTTTCAGATGGGCAGTTAGTGAAGGATTGAATATTTATTGATATGGTCTTCCCAGATAAGAAGTCTTTCATGGAAAATGTCAGTCTTTCTCATCAAACTGTTGCTAGAAGAGTTGATGACATGGCAGCAAATATTGAAGAAACATTGTCCAGAGACTCAGCAGTTGCAAGTTGAAGCTTAGCGCTTGATGAGAGCACAGACATAAATGACATCACCAGATTGCACATCAAACTGACCACAAGAATAAACTTACAAGACTCTTCTAGCTTATATGTGGCATAAAGTGGTATTTTATGTTTATTGTTTTTTTGGTTGTGAAATTGCTAATTTGGTCCTATATAAGTTAGTCTATAAGTTTTACACTTATACACCCCTGGTTTATACTTACTATTGTTGCAAAGTGAATCAAGTACATTCTCAACGGAGTCCAACATTAAATAATTTTTGGAGTGTTGTAATAATGAAACTGCACGAATATTAAAAAATGCTTATCACTAAAATGCTTGTAATAACATTTTTGAAAATAATAAAAATAAATTAATATAAAACATTTGTTTTATTCATTTGTTGGGCATGGTTTACACTTATCATATTTGCAATGTATGTCATGAGTTAAAAAATGCTAGTGATAAATAAGTCCTTGTTAATAATTTCATTAATTGTTCTCTCTCCTAATAAGTGGTTTATTTTCAGCATTAATGTATTATTTTTTTGTTTATTTAAAGAAAGTATGTTATTTAATGTCATGAATAAATTGAGGCACCTTAAAAACTAACAAACCTGACAAATTCATTTGAAGAATTTATAGACAAATCTTGGCTTGCAATTGATCTTTCATGTGAAAACTTTATGAGCTCAGATGGAATTGTATTGTAAATACCATCCTGGTCAGTCAAAAGCTCAGCTGATAAAAAAAAAACTATTTTACTTGCCTTGAAAAAGATGTAAATTTGGAACAATCAATTGCATCAATAAAATAAAAATATATAGGAAATAATATAAAAGAAGAGATGCTATGCATAATTTTGACACTTTATGTGAATTAATAAAATAATTTGGAACTAGAAATTGCCTTATTAGAAGAATATTGAACCATAAAGCAATCAACCTATTGGAACCTCTCCAAAATAGTTTGGAAGAAATGGCTGAGCATTTTTCAAGTCTAAAGTTGAATCATTGTCATGTGAATTGGGTAACCAAAACATCAAATTAGTTGAGGTCCTCCACTTCTATGACAAGCAGCAGGAAATAATTTGTAAGGTATTCAAAGAGATGGGAGTCATTGGATGTTGTAATAATGAGAAGAGGTAAGCTGATTGGAAAATGGATCATCCATACTTAGTTCAGAAAACAAATAACCATGTTGGTAATATTTAATCTCCCCGAGAGTTGAAAAAGCCATGCATTTGATTTTATTGAAATGCAAAAATTCATTTATTAAGTCAAAGCTATTTAAATAAATAAGTCATCTTTTCACACACTTATTGTTGAGACTACATAACGCAGTTACGCAAACAAATGAATGTAAAGTGATTTGAAATTGTATTTAAACATGCCTTCAAAATACGTACAGTTACACACACACAAAATGAATATAAAGTGATTAGAACGCTAAATCAAAAATTTTTAATTTTTTTAATGAAATGGAAATAATTTATTGTTCCTTGGGCGGCCCAGTACCATTTGATTCACGGACCGGGGGTTGAGAACCACTGATATATCGGACCACTTCACCTTTTCCTTTCTATAGACCTATCACATCACACCACAACATAGCGAGCATGTCTCAAAAGACAAATGGAACCTGAATTTATGGGAACACTGCCTATTTGTATTTATATTTAGCCAATTTTTTGAGTGCCTTATGTATCTAGATAGGATGTGAAGGTGCTTTTTAATCAACCTACCATTTATGTAGCACCCCAACCCAAGTGCGCTCCCTGGCATGTAACAACTGTTAATGTTTGTCACCGCAGTTCGCAGGAATGCAACCCTCTGAGCCAACTAGCTTACATTGCTACCGTGTCTACATTGGACTGGTCTGACATTACAAATGGCTGAAACACAAGAAGTGTTTTGGATGCACACACATTATTCTTGGAGAAGTACATGAAGATCTACAATGCCTACTTTCAATGTGTTTTCACTTTCAGGAATCATAAAATCAAAATTGACCAGATGAGACCTGAACTCTTGAGGTAATGCAGAAACAAAACATATTATAGAGATTCTTGAATGACTGTCTTTGGTGATATACAACATCACTCTTTATTTATTATTCTCTTATCCATCCATCCTTATTATATTGTTTCCATGTTCATCACATGTCAAACAAAATTGGAAAACTTTTAGTAATGAGTTTTGTACCCTTAGCCACTTAAGGTCAACCTAACATAACTGGAAATTAAACCAATCATTTAAGAATTCAAAGTTTAAAAATATAATAGCAAATAAGCATCTAAGAAATATATGAAAGAACTAACCTAACAAAAGTAAAATCCAATGCATGTCTTCATAGATGCTTGTTAAACATAATTCAGACTCAGAAATAAAGTATTCTCTCAACTTTTCAGTCTTGGAAAAGAGACATCTATTTAAAAAATGAATTTAAATTAGTTCTCATATGTCAATAAAATATATTGCAATAGATTGCCAATATCAAGACAATTAAAGACCAGATTTAATTTTAAGACCTACAAGTTTTAAAAACATTACAGAATGCCAGGCCAGCAAGGACTTTTTCTGATACATTGCTGCCTTCGTAGTTTAATAATGTCTTCTAAATCTTCAGACATCTACTCTTACAATCTTAGGTCATCCAGTCAATTCAGATCTGAATTTTCCCCTAACACCTTCAAAAAATTCTCCATATGTTATCACTCTTGTTCTCTTCTCTGCCATCATACCTTATTTCTATAAACAGTTTCTCACTATTTAAAACTCTTCTCCAGTTGTTAAGATTTACATTTCCTAACCCCTTTATCATTCATTTTATCTAGTCTTCCTTGGTTTGTGTCATCTCTATATCTTTCATTGTCACATGTTAGTTTTATCATGTTTCCCCATTTTTCATTGTTGTCATCAATTTTTTCATGTTTGTCAGCAATAAAATTTTGCATTCTCACTCTTAGTTTATCAATTATGTAAAGTCGCTTTCACATGTGTTGCCACAATTCTGTCATTTTGTAACCAGTTATCTCTCCAGTTATATTCCCTTGAGATACACCACAAATTTGTGGTTTCTGCATGTGTTTTGGGTTATTCATTCAGAGCTTTGAAATAAAGGAATTCAGAACTTTTAAAAAAATCAGACAAAGAAAACCAGAGTTCACACAGTTGCTCTGATATCTGTAGTTACGCAATAAAAGTTATTCATGAATCTTACTGGTTGGTGGGTATTTCAATATTACGTACGAATATTTTGTAACTTAATCGTTTCAATCTCAATTGAATAACATTCATTAATACTCATATTATGGTCCTTGCATGATCCCAGATCCATACGAGGACCTTGAATAGGTGATGCTCTTTGATGATGATTTTAGAGAACATTTTTTAGGACTGAATGAAATGTTTCTTACATTACAAATATAATGTATAAAGTACTTATGATTAACATATAACAATGCCCAACTGGAAGCATTTTAAAAATATTTTATAAATTGTGTGCAATTCACTACAATAATTTGTATTATTATTATTATTTACTAATATTTTAATAAGATTAATTTATTCAATAAACATTATCTATTGGACTTCTCTAATTCCTAATTGCAATTTAACTTGAACCAAAAATAATACAAATAACTTAAGCTGAAAAAAAAGGTTATTTAAATAAATAATTAAACACCAAGGCTAAAGTCAGTTACTTAATGTCAGAAACAACCATTATACTACTCTACAACAACTGTTATATAGATTAGTGAAGGGGTTATGATCTTACATGTAGCAAAGGCAACAGAAGCAATTTGTTGTGTGTGCTACACTGCTCACAAGAAAGTATTCAGGCAAGTGCACTATAAATGGTGGAACAATTAATAAATTCCTTCAAATCCTATTTAAATACATAAAACATATGTTGGCTAAACACAAATACTCCACCATTCACCACATGACTGGCCTTAGAGGTTATATACCTATTTAAGTGCATTAAGCCATGGTTCTATAAGTCAGATCTAAATAATCAACCCAGCAATCACTAGCCAAAACAACATTGACAGACGTACTTTAGGATAATCATAAGGTTTTCTCCAACAGAAATTCTTCCAAGTGTGCCAACAATGAAAAGATGATCAGAAAAACAAACTTCATCCCTGATATCTTCTATCTCATTATTATATTCAACTTGATTTTCTTTTAGTGTATCACAAATACTTCTATTGCCTTCAGGGGCCATTATGTGACTTCTGAGATAAAATTGAAAAATTCTCTCAGCACAAAGTTTCATTTCATTTGTTATATCTTGATCTTGTGAGGTCATATTGCTTATCAGAGTGAACCAACTTTGTAAGAGATTATCTAAAGCTTCTAATAAGGCTCCATCCTACAAAAAACAGTATATTGAGAAATATCATCCTAATTGCATTTAAAAACTTGAACAGTTACTTCATCGGCAGAGAACTGACAAAGGAAACATGTTGTCTCACAAACCACAGATAAAAACTTGAGTAGGAGAAGTTTATCAAGTAAAAAAATGTCTGATGTGGAATATTTAACTAAATTTTGAACGATGGCTGTCATTCCAAATATTTCTTTTTTATTAATATTTGGCAGTGATAAGCAGGTCAGTGCAAAACTGACCATCTTTGATAAAAAATCTTTCCTTAAGCTAAAATCTTTGACATTCCCCTCGATTGAAGCGAGCAGTGCAATGCAGCATTGGAAAATCTCTGCTGTTATATCAAGATTTACTAATCTAACTTTGCTGAATACCTAAGTGGGACAACTCTTGAGGTCATATAAACAATAATCTTCATAAACATTTCTAACAATAACCTTGTAAAGCAATTCAGGAAAATTGTACTGAAAACTCATTTCAGGCCAACTTGGTAATGATGGAGAATTTACATCGATAAATGTCCATGAAAATAAATTAGACATAACTGATATGATTTCAGAAACCAAAGAAAGACAACGTGGATCTTCAATTTGGCAATAGTAATCCAGTGATGAAACACAAGTGGTCATCATCCTCTTCATGTTATTGCTCTGCACGGGATGGTTGTTGGTGATAGCTTTCACAACATTGATAAAAGATAAAGGTTACCTGGAAAATCAATTTGATGGATTTGTGTTTCTCACAAGTAATTCCAATCATAAAGTTGGAAGAATCATTCAGCATTTCAGAAATTAAGGCCTTCATTATAAGATATCCCCTCTTTCTCTTAAAAAATGTTAAAATCATACAATTACTGAATGGAAATAATAAGAATTGAAACATCATCTTTACCATAAAATGTAAATTAGAGGATATTATTTCTTCAGCCATTAGGCATAAGTGTACTGACTGTTCTTCTGAGCATAATGTCTTCCCTAAAATTAGTTTGTTAACTAGGCACAAAATTTCAATCAGAGAAGCTTCAATGCAATATGGAATTTCAGGCATATTCTTGATGAAGTGAACTAGTGAGTTGAAAAAAAAATCCAATTCATTAGTTTGACACTCCCTTATAACAATATTTTTCAACAATTTGCATATTTGGAAGTGAACAAATTCTTTTGAAGTATAACCTGAAAATTTAATCCTAGATTTATATTTAAAACTTTATAAATAAGAAAAATTGTTTACTGAATAGGCTTAGGCATTCCTGAAGATTTAAGGAAAGCCCCAGAAAAACATTGGTTTTTTCTTCTATTTCTCCAAAATTAACGACATTTCCTTGCTCAATCAAATCAGCCCAAAACTCTAGTTCCCTTAAGACTTTGATAACTATATCATTTACCATTTTAGTGTTTCAACTGCAAATTGAAATACATTTAAAAACTGTCAGTATATTCGTCACAGAATACACAGCAAAAAGCTCTTATTAATTTAATAGATAAATAAATAAATAATAAGTTTAGTTTTAGTTTCCATCGCCTTAGCATTCTTCACAATACTCAAAACTTTTCAGCCAAAATTAGCTAGCAGTAGAAAACAAATCCAGTTTGTAAAATAACAAAACTATAAATTTTCAGTTAAGTGGGGTGAAACGCTATTTGGAAACAAGGATACAAATACTCTAACAAATTATCACTCGCCCCCAAATCCAGCAACACACAACTATTCGGCTGTGGTTAAACAACGGTGATGATTAGTATGCGAATATTCATGAATTTTTGGGAGGCATGGTCATGGCCCTAAAAGTAAAAACCTTGCAATCTTAGAATAGTTCTTTATGTAAAAATAATTTATGTTGCAACAATATGCAATTAATTAAAAAATAGACTTGTTTTAACATTTTGAATTAAATTATTAAAATATTACCCTTGACCCCAACTCAAACCTTAATCCAAACCCAAACACTTACCCTACTCTAAACAAAATCAAAAAAATATTAATTTATTATCCCTAACCATAACCCCATGTATGAAGTTATTAAAAAACGCTAAAACGTCACCGGTGCAAGCGAAAACCTCAGCTGGAATCGAAACCGAACCCCATCGCGCCAGGTGGGTCTTCACCGCTAGCCCACGCAAACACGCCGGGCTCAAGCAAACTCGGAATATATGATAATAAATGAACAATTTTAACGATTCGTCATAAGGTCTAATTCGTTATTCGATTTATCGCCTCCTTCGTTCAATAGTCCGGCACCCGATCCTAAGTAACCTTACGGAAAGGGTAAAACGGGCTAGAACGAGTGGTGCTACTTTTCAGTCTTTTGCACATAAACATTTAGTTTATTATTTCATATATGTTGCAAAATAAAAAAAAAGCAATAACACTTGTTCTATTTATTAAATAGATTTTCAAAACACAATTAATCTAGACACGTTATATAGGACAAAGCCTGGTTTAACCCCCATTTTATGCAAGGTTATTGAATAAGAGGACTTTTAAATGAATTCCACAAGTTCTTATTAATATAAAAAAAGTGAAAATCTAACTACAGTTGATAAGAAAAACATTTATAAAGAGCATTTGAAATGTAGTTTCCAAATATTACAATTTGAAACCTCGCAATAAAAATAAATTTGAGTGTCTGCTAACCACGTTTAAGACTAGTCTTTCGTCATTATATAAGTGTCTGCTGGCGGAAGACGAGTGCCACATAAAAATAAGCATTTTTTGTACTATGTCAAAATC
This sequence comes from Whitmania pigra, assembly GCA_021613335.1. Lineage (NCBI taxonomy): Eukaryota > Metazoa > Annelida > Clitellata > Hirudinida > Haemopidae > Whitmania > Whitmania pigra. Next base: position 4,057,286 of record JAJTWR010000299.1, read on the forward strand.
AGTAATGCCCTTAAATGCTTTCATAAATTGCATTAACATAATGAATTTTCAAAACACAGTAAGAGTAATCTCTTATGAGCACTTATGATAATAAAAAATGCTGACATTACATTTCTGTGCAGGACTAATCCAGAATGTATCTAATGAGGCAGATATTACAATAGAATCATATACAGTGATGAAATATCTATGTACTTCCCCCATACCCCTCAATATGGCAATATTCACTAACAATTCCTTCACCACCTTAATGCAATCCCTACCTGAAAGTTATCCTTAAAAATTTTTTAAATCTTGATCTTGCAACTATTTCGCATATTCCTTTACTTTGCGCAACAAACGACGATTTGTTAGTACAAACTAACAATGTTTAAACCATTTAAATCTATATTTAATAAGCATAACAATAAATGTGGAGTCTTTATAATTGCAAAAATAAAAAAATAAAATAAAGGGCTGTCCATTCATAATAGAATTTAAATAGTATGATATGGGTTTTCTTTCAAATCTGTTGATCTTGCAAGATGTACAGTTTCATTGGAGACATTCTATTCTTTTTCCTTACAGCTACAGTAACAAACCCCATGAAAATGGCATTCCAAAGAAACAGGACAGCTGCAACCACTGCAATCCAGAAAGACCATCCATAAGGCAGACTTCTATGAGATCCTCTAAAGAATGAGCCATAAACTGAAACCGAGATCACAGTCAGGGTACCTTAATTCAAAAGAAAAATATTTAAAATAAATTAAATTACAAAACTGATGTGTAAAACGCTCACAATCGATAAATGATTTTAAATTAATTGTCACTTAAAAAATCAGAATTCAAAATTGGCACAATTTTAACTACCATAAAGTGCTGCAATGCTAGGGCATTTAAGTCCACCAATTGAGTTATTCACTTTAAAGTCAAACTTTCATTAGTTGGAAATGTATACACCATTGCCATGTTATGCAATACTAGGCTTTATTAACCTGGTCATTACCTATAGCGATAATAATGATAAACGTAAAATAAAGTAAACGCAACACTGTGGCTAATAACAAATCGATCAGCATATGCATTCATAAAATTTAAATAAATGAAAGCATGTGAAATATTAAGTTCTTACAAATAACAACTTGTAGCCAAACTTGTGCAAAATAAGTTTCTGCCCCAGCAAGAAATCCAAGGTAAATGACAAATAGTAAGATGATGAATGCCACATTAAAACTCATCAACCATTGACTACAAGGCAAAGCGCTCAACGACACTTGTTTATATTCTGCAGATAAAAAAAATTTAGTAAAATTTGGATTAGGATTATATTTGCTGTAAGATTACCTTGAGGCACATATTTTGCAACTAGCAGGCGATTCGTCAAATCGATAGCACAGTCACCTCGAATGCACATTCTGAAGAGGCCCATAGACAAAGGTTCTATGGCAATCAGTCCATCAGGTCGTGGATAGTATTTTACCCACCACGAAGTTCCACCGTAAGCAGCAAAGAAGAAAATAGCAGAGGCTAGAGCAAATAGTAAGGAACCCCAACTATACATAGCATAAGGATGATCCCAAGTAGATTTTTGCATTAAATCCTTCATTATAATTTCACATTAGAACTCAGAACAAATTATAGAGATAGCCACAATATCAATGTTGACGTATTTACAAATAGGTGAAAATGCCAGGTGAGTAAAGGAACAAAGATCAATACTATGTTCTAATGCTTTCATTTTTGTTATTTTTATTTTTTATTTTCAGTGTTTTATACTATTTTAATCATTTTGTCAGTTTGATAATGACGGTTTAAAAGTTTGTAAATCAATCACGTAATTATCTACAAAGAGTGACACATGCGCACGGAGCTAGATCGTTAATTATAGATAAATTTAGAGATCTACCTTATTTATTTTTAATCGGTAATTTTCTTCGGTTTTTGACGAGTGAGAAATATTGCTCAACAGATGTTGTATATGCATTAGTTTGCTTTAATCTATATTGATTTATAGTACGTTACCATTGATTAATATTAATTAATACAACAATTTATTGTGTCATACCTATCACTTTTTTTTATGCATGTGTACTGTAACAAAAAAAGTTGGATCAATCCAAAGCGGAGAGGAAACATAGCGGAGAAAAAAAAACAAAACGGTGAAGCGACCGAAAGGAATATATTCTTCTATAGTTTGCAAGGTAATGGAAAGAATGATCAAAGGGGCTCTTTTTTTAAGAAACGAAGTGATTGGGAAGAGCCAACATGGTTTTACTAAGAACAGGTCGTATCTTACCCAGAGGCGTAGCCTGGGTATTTTGCGCCCAGGGGCAAACTATAGAATTGGCGCCCTTTTCCATGTCTATATATTTAATCTTACTGTATTACACTAAATTAGAAATTGAAATAAAAATCAAATTTTAATGGCACAAGGCATCCATTTAAAAGTGAAAAAACGTTCTACAAATAGTAGCTCATGCTTCACCCAATCAGTCTAAGATGATTTACATGCATAGTAGTTTAATTCTGTCTAAAATAGATTTCTTTTTCTTGATTTAACAGTTGCAAACTGATCAATAACGTCATCAAAGTCTGTTTTCTCAAACGTTTCTCTTTCTATACTAAGAAGAGCAAGATCACTGAGACGATCCTGTCGCATTGATGCATTAAGCCTCATTTTAGCGCCCCTGTATCTTGGCGCCCGGAGACATATGTACCCCCTCGCCCCCCCTTAGCTACGCCTCTGGTCTTACTAACCTACTTGAGTTTTTTGAAGAAATTTATGAATGGGTTGATCATGACAAGGCTGTAGATGTAGTGTACCTAGACTTCGCAAAAGCATTTGATAAGATGCCCCATCAAAGGCTTCAAAAAAAGCTCAGTGCATGTGGGATTGAAGGCAAACTATTACATTGGTTTACAAACTGGTTGACAGGTAGGAGACAGAAGGTAGGCATGGGAGGAATTTATTCAGAGTGGCAACCAGTACTTAGCGGCGTCCCACAAGGATCGGTGCTTGGACCTGTGCTGTTCTGCATATATATAAATGATCTGGATGATGGCATAAGATCTAAGTTATCCAAGTTTGCTGACGACACCAAAGTAGCAAGAAGTGTCAGCAAGATGTAGATACACTTCAGGAAGATCTTAACAAGTTATTCAAATGGGCAGAAGATTGGCAGATGCTTTTCAACGTAAGCAAATACTCCATTATGCTTATGGGATGCAAAAACACGAAAGTTGAATATGTATTTGGAGGAAGCATTCTGAAGCGGTCTAATCATGCCGCAGCAACTGTCTGAATAAGCCTTAAATTAAATAAAAAAGGTTTTTGGAAATTAATTGGATAATAGGTTGGTGCGATTTAAAATGCGTTAACTGCGGTTAAAATAGTAAATTGCTCGACTAATCGCGACTAAAAAAATTAATTGATCTGCATCTCTAGTAATTTGGAATGCTCTCTTAGGTACTAAAAGCTTGGGGACCCTTAAAGTTTAAGGGGTATAGCTTCCAGTATTTGGGCCCCCTGCCAAAGTGTTCTAGATCCACCAGTGAAGGACAGTACGAATTTTCGTTACGTTAGGGCAGCCATTCTTGTTGCAATGGAATTTTCTTTTCTCTGTTCTGAACAATCTCCCGCAAACACATTTACATTGTAACATGCCATTGTCCAAAGCAGATTCAAAATTCAAGGTCCGTGTCGGTTACCATGAGGTCGTTGGTGGACTTGTCATACTCCCCCTCCTGTCGATAGGAAACCTGGGGGCATATCACAGTTGTTGAAGTCGTAGCAGTAAAAAATTCACCTGGATTGCTGGTCCCGTTGGGCACTCTCGTCTCTCGAGAGATGGGCGTCTGCGAACATTATTTTATTTTAAATATTTGTTGTAACATGAAATCCTAAACTTTATAGGAATTATTACAACATGTATTTGAGTCCTTAATCCTAATTTTTTAAACTTATTTCGGTTTATTCCAAGTGGGAGGGCAAGCTGCACCCCCTATTCCCTGGCTCTATATGTCTCTTGATTTAATACTAACTCGTAAATAAAGCATAAAATAGTTATAAATTATGACTTATAATTTTATGTTTAAATGTACTTGATATCTTTATAATACTTTATGAGTAAGATGTTTTTACAATCATGTAAAATTAACAGAATATCACTTAGTTCGGATTCGGTGGAATTTCTAAAAAACGATTATCGAAATTTGGATATTGAATAAAAATGGAGTGGTTTATCACACAGACATTACTCTCTTTAAACTACCATAAATATATGTTATGTTAGTTGTTGTATGGCTTTTATCCATTCATAATTCAAATATTCCTTATTTTGTAAGAATGTAGGATTTATAAAATTGAACCTGAAAATTTATAAAATTATAATTTAAATTGTCAAATATTTATTTTAAATTTTTATTGTTGGAAATAAGTTGAATGCAAGAAACTGTTTTTTATTGCAAATTTTGATCGAGGAATTTTGTTCCGTTTGTTGTTTACGTCTAAATATCGGAGATAATTTGTAAAAAAAAATGGCGGATAAACAGTTGCCGTGGGGGCTCAAGTCTATGACTCCTGGTTCCGTTAAAGTTCGTTTTATTAATTAATAAATTAAATATTTTTAGCTTTATCCCATTTGTTTTGTTATTACAACTTTCGGAATGTTATTTTATTCACTCAACAAATTGTTAAATTAAATGTTTTTGTTTATGCAGAATATACCTGAAAATAAGCTCAAAGCTTTTAACATTGGAAGTATGAACCTCGTTAAAGGGTCCACTAGAAAAGAGTTGGAAGACATGAAAAAGAAAGTAAGATTTTGATCAAAAATCAAAAGAAAGTAGATGATAAACAAATTTAAGTTATTTTCCAAAAGCTTCCAGTCATGATCATTTCTTACACAATGTGTCTTTTGGACCAAAATTTTCATATTCTTTAAATTATGTATTTCTAGAAAGACCAAGAAGAGGCTGAAGAGGTGTACAAAGAGTTTGTCGAGTCTTTTGAACATGGTGGTAAAGGAATCAATAAAACGTGGATTAAGGGTGGAATTGCTAATCCTGATAAAGGGGAAGACAGGGTAACTGGAAGCAAAATATACAAACCTGTCAGTAAACTTCTGGAAAGAAAACCACTTTTGGACTCCAAACCAAAAGAAATGGAAAAGCCATCTCTGTTAAAGAAAAAAAGTGCAGTTTCTTCAGAAAAGAAGAAAACAAACTTAGAATTGTTCAAAGAAGAATTGAAAGTCATACAGGAGGAAAGACAAGAGAGAAGAAAAGTCAGACAAGATCTGGGCTTAATACCATCAGATCCTGTTAGTTCTAAAGGGAAAAACAGGTTTGAAGAGGAACCAATTGCAGCAGGTATCAGTATGGGTATTTTGCCCACAGCTGAAGAAATAAGAATGGGAAGCTTTACTTATGAAAATGACACTCAAACCACAAATCTTTACCTTGGAAATATAAATCCAAAGATGACAGAAATGCAAATATGTGAAATCTTTGGCAAATATGGCCCACTAGCAAGTGTGAAAATTATGTGGCCTAGAACAGAAGAGGAGAAAGCTAGGGGGCGTAACTGTGGATTTGTTGCATTTATGAACAGAAAGGATGGGGAAAGAGCTCTTGCTAATTTGCAGGGCAAAGATGTAATGGATTTTGAAATGAAATTAGGGTGGGGGAAAGCCGTGCCAATTCCACCACATCCAATTTACATACCTCCAGCCCTTTCTGAGCTCACACTTCCTCCACCTCCTTCAGGCCAGCCATTCAATGCTCAACTCATCAAACCATCCCAAAATGGTGAATCAACTAGTGATAATGATTTGTCAAACTACGTTGTGAAAGTTGTCATTCCCACTGAAAAAACCTTATTAAGTGTCATACATCGTATGATAGAATTTGTTGTTCGGGAAGGACCCATGTTTGAAGCGATGATTATGAACAGAGAACTTCAAAATCCTCTCTTTAGATTTCTATTTGAAAACCAGAGTCCTGCTCATGTTTATTACAGATGGAAGTTGTACTCAATCCTTCAGGGTGATTCACCTTTTTCATGGAGGACTGATGAGTTTTATATGTTTAAAGGAGGTTCACTCTGGAGGCCTCCTCAAATGAATCCCTTTTCACATGGCATGCCAGAAGAATTAGTGGTAGATAGCAATCAGAAGTCTCAAACACAAGTCACTCCAGAAGAAACTGTTAAAAAGTGTACACTCACTGATAGCCAAAGAGACAAGTTGGAAAACTTACTTAGAGATCTAACACCCGAAAGGAGCAAAATTGCTGATTGCATGGTTTGGTGTTTGGACCATGCTGAGAATGCTGAAGAGATTGTTGATTGCATTGCTGAATCATTGAGCATCATTGAAACTCCCATGCCAAAGAAGATTGCCAGACTTTTCTTGGTGTCAGATTTGTTACACAACAGCAGTGCTAGAATACCTCATGCATCATTCTTTAGGAGAAATTTTGAAAGCAAATTACAAGAAGTCTTCAAAAATCTTCATGATGCTCATGAGAAAATAGATGCCCGTCTTAAAGCTGAACAGTTCAAACATAAAGTGATGTCTTGCTTCAGGGCCTGGGAGGATTGGGCAGTGTATCCTAATGACTTCCTCATCAACTTGCAAAATATATTTCTAGGTCTTGTGCTGCCAAAAGGGAATAAAGTGAATTTGTTTCAGGATGAAGATGATGATAATGATGTTGATGGGATCCCTCTTGAAGAACTTGATGGTGTTCCACTTGAAAATAAAATGCAGGCAGAAGATAGTGGAAGTGATACCAGTGACTTTGTCAAATCTATTGTCCCTTATGGTGATGAAGATGAGGCATGTGTTACCAAAGTCTGCAAGCCCACATTCATTCCTTCTAAGTGGGAGACTGTTGATGAGTCTGAGCTTGAATCACAAGCAATGACAGTTTCAAAGTGGGAACTTCTAGATCAAAAGAAAGCTGAGAGTTCAAAAGAAACTAATGCCTTTGATGAAGATGAGATTGATGGGAGGCCAGTCGATGAAGAGATGGATGTCAAACATGATTATGCTGGTGACCTGTCAAAACATTTGAAAAATTTATTCCCAGAACATGGAGATGAAGGGGCTTCATCTCGTGTTGATGATGCCTCAAAGAGTCAGCAAGAAATTAATGAATCCAAGAGAGCAAAATTGAGAGATATTGAATTGAAAGTTATGAAATTTCAAGATGATTTGGAATCTAATAAAACCAGAAAGTCAAGTTCTTCAGTAACAGAACAGGTCAATGAATACAGACAAAAATTGCTTAGAGAAATGGAGCTTTATGAAGAAGACTGGGTTGAAAAGTCAGAGAAGGAAGTAAGCTCTCATGATGCAATTGACAAAAAGAAAGAATCTGATTCAAAAGCCAGGAAATCCAGGGATGATGGAAAAGAATGTAAAAATGACAAGCACGTTAAGGTATATTTAAAAACACATGAGTTATTCAAATATCACCCTTGAGTTTTATCTCAGTAAAAATTCCTTAAAGGCTAATTGTTATTCTCAACAGGAACACATTCAAAACAAATCAACATCATCATCTCCACAAGGGCAAGAAGATACACACAAAAAGAAACACAAAAGAAGGTCCCCAAGACGGTTATTATTTATGTATTTTAATTTAGCCTATTATTCATATGACATGTATCTAGACTGGAATTGCCCAATTGCATCCCTATCCAAAGGGAACCCTCTTGAGGTGTGCAGGCTGGATTACACTGATGTGTTGTAATTGTTGGCTTTGTCATCCTGTGCAGGAAGCAACCTGTTGAGCTAACCTGCATGCCTTTGCAGTGATACTACATACATACAAAGTGGGATAACCTTAAAAACTTGTAAAATTGCATTGTTTATGCGTCTTCCTCACAAAAACAAAAAAATGAAAAATTTGTGCAAGGAATATTTCAGTGCCAAATAAACCAAAAATCATATTCAAGATAATCTTACAAGTCAAGCTGAAACCAATCTATATTAAATAGTTTAATTATCTGTTTAATCATTAATCATGTATCAAATATTTTGGTATTTATTTCAGATCTCATTCAAGAACCCCAAAAAGGAGGAGGTCAAGATCAGAATCAAGGTCTCCAAGCAGACACAAATCTAAAAAGAATAGACACTGAATGAAATCAGGGCATGTTGTAAATTGTATTTTCTTTTATTGTATTTTTCTCTAATAAATATTCATTTCACATCAGATGATTGAGGTCACGCAATATCTTTGTAAATGGTTTCAAAGAACATTGGTTTGAGTTGGTTGAACATTTATCAGATATGCAACAATGATAAACAGGCTTGTGGAGCTAATAAAAGGATCACTGAAAAAATATCTGGAATAATTTGTTGAACTGACCAAAGCAGATTGTTTAATTAATTGGTTGGTAACCCTCCTTATCCTTTTGTCAGGAACATCTGCAGGGAGTGGCAGCTGCTTCTAATCTGAGTTTAAATAAAAATCTCCATCTTTCTTCGAATTTATCCAGGTAGTAAATTACAAAATTAATTTCAGAATGGGACAATCAAATACCCCACATTAGACTTTTAAGAATCAAAAGTGATTTTTTACCGTATTTGGGAGACTACGGTTAAGCAGCGGGAAAGTTAATTTTTGAAAACGAATAAGGTAACCAAAAAGAAACGAATGTTCTGCTACAAAAGTCAGATTGGTGGCACTTGGATATCTATATGGGTGAAACGACTGCTGGCAGGATGCTGGAGAATAAAATAGTAAACATTTTTGTAAAATTACGTTTTGACATTTGGGCCGGTGACGGAACTGAGAATATGCGCGGACAGTATTCTGTAGTGTCTGACCGATAATCGTATCGGGGCCGAATTAGCGCTATATTTTAATGGGGCCGTTAGTTTTACCTTAATTTGAAGCAGGGCTGGCCTTAGGTAATTGGAGGCCCTAGGCGAAGTGAATTTTGGTGGCCCCAAAATGAAATAGAAAAATAAATACGAAAAAAAATAAAATTATTAAAAACTGCCTGTATTTATATCTAAATCAACAAATACCTGAAATTTATACAAACATATTCGTGCAGATGTCATAAGCCTTCAACAAAAATCAACTTTTCGTGCTTTGATGGCAGAGACTGGACGATATCTCGTTCGATAGATATCATTGCCAGACTGTTCAGGCGTTCTGGCGTCATAGTTCTCAAATAGTTTTTTATTAATTTCAACTTGGAAAAACTTCTTTCCCCCGATGCAACAGCAATCGGAATTGTCAATGATGTATGAAGAGCTATAGCGACATTTTGGAACAGCAGTATTCAAACCATGATCATAAATAAAAACTGTTTAATAACTACGGCACCTAGGATATCAACTAAGAATACTCTCACAGCTGGGGAGAATTTACTTGTGTGTTTATTTAAAGTTTACGAATATTAATGAATTAGATCATGCGATTTGTTTTGGTATACAGTTAGTGCTCGACTTACGACCACGATCAGTTCCGACACACCCGTAACGTTTATTGTGCAAGGGTAATGAAAAACACGAGACCGAGCCGAGCTTGTTGTCATATTCATCCTGACTAACTACCAGCTTGGACAACCATCTTCCAGACCGTCTGGATTGTGTGGCCAGGAGCTGTTCATCAAGGTCGATGTGGTGGACTGACTTGCTCCGTTGTAATAATAATAAATGTTGGCTTCTGCATGACGAAGTGCACATCTTCAATGCCTGACATGACTCGAGATTGCAATAATCTGCAATACTCTGCTGCACGGCATATGTCGATTGCTTTCTTGAAATCGAGCTTTCGTGTTTGAAGTAAGCGTCGGTGGGTGATGTCGTCAATGATTCCGGCGACAATTTGATCACGGACGGCTGAGTCCTGGAAATCTCCATACTCACATGTCTTGACGAGTTTCCTGAGTGATATCAGAAAAGGCTCGGCTGGTTCCTGTTTCTTCTGGTGAAATACGAAGCGTTCGTACACTTCGTTGACTTCTCCTACAAAGTGGCTCTCTAGGGCAGCCATGACTTTCGAAATGACATGTGTCTCTTCCTCTGGGAAGTCAAACAAAGCAAATATGTCGTGTGCCTCTGGTCCTACGCAGGCGAGGAAAATTGCAACTTGCCGCTCCTGCGTTTCATCATGAAGTTTTGTAGCGATTGTATAATTCAAGTATTGCCGCTTGAATCTTCGCCATTCTAGTGCAGAATCTCCTGTTATTCTCATCGATGTGGGAAGTGGAATAGAAGTCGCCATCTTCTGACACCATGTAACGTTTATTGTGCAACGTTAATGATAAATACGAGACCGAGTCGAGCTTGTTGTCGTATTCGTCCTGACACGCAACGTTCCTAAGGCGCATGTCCGAAAGATACTTCAAGCATATTTATAAACATATATAAGCAATATATATTAACAAGACCGGTCGTAACACGTTTTGGTCGTAAGTCGAGTACGCTATGTGTACAGTAATGTGAAGTGATGTTATAAAAATATTTAAGTTAAATTATATCATAAATTTATTTTATTATTGTTATTAATCATACTTTTCTATGTTCATTTTGTGCCATTGGTATCATCTCTACACTATTTTGTCTCTTATTTATGCATCGTCAGGTTTAAGAAATACCAGCGTTGCCGTAAGTACTCCAAAAATGTACTTAAGTATAAGTACTTGGGGCTGACGGTACTTATAAGTACAGGTACAAGTACGTTGTAGTCAATTACTTACGTATAAGTACAAGTATAAGTATAAGTACTTTTCCTTCATTGATCAGAAATAATATTTGTTATCTTCAATACAATGTTAAGACAAGTGTAACAGAGTTTACATTTATCAATAAAATTGTTTATTTTTCTTTAAAAGAAGCAGTGTTTCAAAATATTTGTCACAGAGTCTGTTAAGCTGAGGAGTCAGTATAAGACCAGCTTGACTGAATAGTCTTTCAACAGGTGCAGATGATGGAACGGTTCCATCACGATACTAATTCTGTCCTTCATATCATAGATGGCTCTATAACTGTTAAATTCGGAGTTCCACCGAATTGAGTTTGGCTTAGGTATTGTTCTTCCAAGAACATCAAACACAGCTTCAGCAGCTTTTGAACTCTGATGGGATGCATTACTTAAGCTGGAACATTTGCCAGCCACTGATCGATACATTCGCTTATAGGTTGCATCACTTGTCAGTGCTTTATTGGCATCCACAGAAGCCAACAAATTTATTGTGTGCGAGAAACATGGTAAATGAGAAGGCAGATAAATACATGATTCTGATTCCGTCTGCTCAAAAAACTGTGATATTTCTAAATGACTATTAGTCTCATCATCAATGTCGCATCCATCAGATGGTTCCACCTCTAATATGCTTGGCTCAGAAAATTGTTTTAAGACTTTAACGAAATTGCCTCCATTGTCAGTAACAGCATGCACTATATTAGAACTGTCTAGGTCAAATTCGGTAAAGATGCTCATAAGAGTGGATGCAATTTTGTCAAATGAATGAGTACCTCGAAATCGTCTAAATGCAAGTGCTGTAATCACTTTGGCTCAGCCAATGGCATGTAACACCAATGTAACTTCGAGCATGGTTAGTCCAGATGTCAGCTGTGGTGCATACATGTTCACAGTCATGTAATATCTTTTTCAGATTGCCTACCATTGTATCAAACATAGAAATCAGCCTGTTTTGTAGGGTTTCTTTACATATCACCTTGACTTTTGGATTGAACCCCTCGATTCCTGAACCCAGAACTTTCTACAATAGAGAGAGGCTGCATCTCACTGACTACAAAATCTACTTATTTAAAAATAAAATTTAAAAGTACTTAAAATGTACTTATTAATAGTTATTAAAAATGTATTTAAGTACTAAGTACACAATCGTGAAAGGACTTAAGTATAAATACTCAAGTACAACAAATGTTTTTAAGTACTCGGCATCACTGAGAAATACACTGCTTTAATTGTATGTTCAACTGGTTTAACACGTATTTGTAAAACATACAAAATACAGGTGTGGAAAATACTATAGGAATCTTTCCAAATTTTCCAATCGCAAAGCACATTAAATTGTCATTAACATCCAAATATATAAACATGTATGAAACATTTTATTGGCCACTGGTGCTTGGCTGCAGATCATTAATAGTCGTCATCTAAGGCAGCGGTTGGGAGTACCGGAGTTGGTTTTTTCATAAACATGTTGAGCTTTGTCTGAATTGTAGGTTTCTTTTTTCCATCATAAATTTCACGATACGGACGAAAAACATCGTGCGCCATCCTTTCAATCCTTGCAAATCGTTCGATGTATTAGTTCATTCAATAAAGATAAACCTTCTGATAATCCTTAGTGGTGAACTTTGTTTCTGGCTCATCCTCTTCTTTCTTGGCTTTTCTTCTTTCTTATTCCGCTACTCTTTCTTCTTCCAGTTCGATTAAATCTTCATTTGTAATTTATCCGGATTCTTAATCTAGCAACTCTTCGACATCTTCAATAACATCTTCACGTGCGATCACTTACTTTCGATTTAAATTTAAATTCGTATTGTGGTAGTAAAGTCGAACAGTCGTAGGTTGCATAGACCATAAGTCGAGCACTAGCTGTACTTCTTTAATTTCCCTTTTTTATATTCTTCAAAACCAACAGACCTTGTCAGCATGGCATTCCAGAAAACACCATTTCAGCAGGGATGGGTAAAATCACGTTCAGAGTGATTGGAAATCAAAATCAAGATCACCAGACAAAAAGTGATTTGAAATCGAAATCAGGTTCATGCATGTGATTTCACGTTAAAATCAGGTTCACTTGAAGAGTTATTTAAAAAATCATCAAAATCAAATCACTTTTGACCAAAAGGTGCACGAACTTTTTCAGCACTGTCAATTTTCAAAAGATTTTACTAACTTTTAAAAACAAAAGTTTTTGAAACATCGAATCATGTAGTCTGTTCCTTCTTGATGTTTGAATCAGTCCTGCCGATGGCAGTATTATAGCGCACAAAGTGACTAGGGGTGTGCAGGTTAGCAAATAGGTTACGTGCCTGCATACGTCGGTAATGGCAACAGTCGTAATGTGTCGTGTTCGAAACCCAGCCTGCACTGTCACCAGTTTCCTTGGGAAGGACCGCTATATAAATAGTTACAAGAAGCGCCTCTGACGCTATGCATATGGCGCTATATAAATAAATGAAGTTACAACAAAGATTTTTTTGACTAGGCTTGATTCATAACTGGAGATGACATTCCGCATCAGACAAATAAATCATCGTATTGGTGCGGATACTGTTTACCTTGTTAAAAGTGACTTTTTGTTTTATCATTATCAGCAATTTTACAACTTTCGTTCACCATGAGGTCGGAATAGCACTAACAACAACAATACAAGTTAATAAAAGGAAGTTGCATCGATTATCAACTGATAATGTCATAAAGAAAGATATTATATATTTAAAAAAAACTAAAATTTAAAATTTAAATTTTATATGATTTCGTGATTTTTACATAATAAAAAAATCATCAATCATCAAAAATATGATTTAAAATAAAAATCAAAATCGCACAACACACGATGATTTTGAATCAAATAATCACAAAGGTGATTTTATTTCGTGATTTTAAATCACTTGACTTGAAATACTACCCATCACTGCATTTCAGGATGGAAAAAGAAGGCCGACATGATAAAGCAAATGTACAAGAAGTATGTCTTTGATCCATCAAGTAAAAAACGTAAAATGGCTGAGCACAAAGATATTGACTGTCACGTCCGAAGGTCCGTGACCGTGGTACCGGATACCTTACAGAAGGTGGGACGGTCAAATTTTATTAGTTGTATTAGTTGTGCAGTATTTCAATGATTCACAAATTCGCGAGCAACAAAATTTCCCGTCAATCTCCATCCGATGGAAAAGGCTGACATCCTTGCTGCCAAGCTAGGACATCCTGACTTTAAAGAAAGTTACGGGTGGCTGGACCGTTTCAAAAAGAGGCACAACCATTGTCTTCAAAGCAATTTATGGAGAGCTCTGCGGTTCAACAGGAGCAAATGAATTTATTTATTATGTTGAACACTCAAATGCGCACAATTTTGAACACTTATGAGAATCGGAGCATATGTTAACCCATGGCAAATAGTAAACCCGTACAAATTGTTAAATAGAAGAAAATTTATCACATTAATAGACAAGATTTAAGAAGAAAATACTCAGCTATTATAATTTATTAAAAAAAAACTATTGATAATAGTTTGATTCCTTAACTTTGTGTTCTAGATCTTGCTGATGCAAGGTCGATGGCGCTTTTTCAGGTTCAGCTTCATTAACACAAGCATCATTATATCATTGTCGTATGCAATTTTACGAAGAATTCGCAAGCATTATAACTATCTTTCAGCAATGGAGCTGTTATTGGTAGACTCTTGGAGCGAGCTAGGCAGAACCATTCAAACACTTTGCCATTGACTTCCTCATAATGACATTGTGTCATCTTTATTCCTTTTTCCCATTTCATTTTAATCTCTTGTTTCTTTGAGATGATGTTTGCTATCTGATGTCGCCTAACTTTGAGATTAGAAATTGCCTCATTTTTATTTTCCAATGGCAACAGTGCCTTTTCTAAGAATCTCTCGCTAAAAATCTGTTGGAAATATATCAAAAGTCACTTAAACAAGAGCGAAAGAGGAAGTTTGAAATCTAATATAAGCACAAATCTAAAGATGCTTTATCGCTCACTTATTTTTTAAAAATTTTATTTAAATAACTTTTTTAATTTAAAAACAAATGTGCCTATAGGCAAATTTTGGAACTATTTCAGGCATGCTTTTATTAAAGTTTGAAAGGTTCTTAATTTGTCACTGTTATTAAGCGTCAAATTGTACTATAAAAAAAATCCGTTCTCGAAAAAAACGTCACTAGACGCAGTTTTTCCCTCTATCAAGGTGTACGCTCTGGCAGTATTTACTGTACATAACAATATTATTTTAAACCTCTCGAAAAAAAGTATTGGTCTTGATTAGCGCTAGCGAGAAAGTATTGGCGATACCATTATCGGCCCACGATGCTATTTGAGTTTGACATACCTGGTATATAGCAATGATGCGATGTTAAGCTCGCAGCAGCATAACAAGTTTAATGCGGTGGAGTGTCCTAAGAAGTCATCAAAAGCAAATGAAATAATAATATATTTTTGGGAAAATGCGTTATTGCTTTGCTAGAATTGAGTCTGAAAAGCAATCAAGACGTTATCAATAATTCAAGACTCCTGACGTACAATAAAATTGATTGTTTGGAAGTAGTCATGGTGCTTGGATTATTTCCAATGAAGGATAATTAATAATGCAGGATCTGCATTGTGGCTTAAAAATAGGAAGTCCGATATTATTTGGTATTTGCCCTCCTGTACAGACATTTGGTTTCGTTTTGCGCATTGCTTTATTTCCTGATGAATTTATAGAAATAAAAATTAATTTTAATAATTAAAAAATTAAATATATTTATTAAAACGTTTAAATTACATGAAACATTTAAGTAATCTTAAGTAATCTTGCTTTTATAACTTGCTTTAAAAGGTTAAAGAGATTTATAATTCAATAATTGCTGAAAGTAATTACCTTGAACAAACAATGACGGAAGAACAAAGAAATGAGTTATATGAGAGCAAAACACCTCAAAAGAAGGCTATGGCTAATATCGGAAGTTTATTTAAAAGTGAGGTATATTATATTCGTAAATATTTATTATAAAAAATAATTAATTCCATTGTGAGGCCTGTTGGATAGCTGAATTGCGTTACTGCCAGCAGGGCCGTTCAATTTATTTGTAAAAGTTCACTTTACAAACAAACATTGGTTAATGTCTAATTAAGTACTTTTGTTTAATTATATCAATTTTAAATAGAAATTGTAAATTTGTTTGGGATTTACATTTAATTGTTTCCTTTTTAATTAGTTTTTGTTAGGAGCTTGGTGGTTCCGTAAAATTTCTGAAATTGTGCACTGCTTAATTATCGGTTCTTATTTCTGATATTCACAATTATATGAAAATTCCAGGTTTTTGGGCGACAAAAGATACAATTACAAATAATGAAGCTGATCTGAAAATAAAGACAACTCTCCGGAAACTAATTGTTTATATATTGTTTTTGGCTGTCCTTTGTATCGGTGCGTATTTAGATTATTTTTTTATTTGCCCACATACTTTTCTTGAAATATTCTAATGTTTCAATTCCAAGTTGCTTTCGGAATGATGAGTAGCTCGATGTTTTACTACAATCAAGCAATATTTAATTTGTTCCTGGATGCAGAAGTGGAGGAGAAGGGACCTTCATTTACTACGATGACATCAATAGAAGATCTATGGAAAGTAACTACTATTATTGTTGTTGTCGTCATCATTGTCATTAACAATCTCGACACGGGCTGAAGCAGCCCCTTGCATAATACTGTTGTATACTTAGATTTTTGGAGATTAATTAAGTTTATATTGCTAAAATAATTAAATTTGTGTTTAATTATATTTGGCATCTTTTTCGGGCACGTGGGATCTATTTTTGCTACAGAAAAGCATTCTCGACAATCAACTGACAAACAACGAGAATCAAGACGACCTGGAAGCCCAAATATCCATTTGCATCCTTAAGTACCTCAATTCTTAAACGCTTAACTTCTATTATTCAGTTCCGTTAACTGAATACCTGCTCTAATAAACTTATTAGTTAACTTACTTATTTGCGGACCCCCGGGTTATTTCATTGGTGTCAGGAGTGGGATCCCAAAAAGTAAGTCATGAGCAAGGCATTAGAAGATTTAACTGTTGCTGAAATGAGACGTGAACTTAAGGAGAGAAAAATGGATCCAAAAGGGTCCAGGGAAGAATTGCAAGATCGTCTGCAGTCGTGGATAATGGATCAGGGTGAGGATCCAGAGGATTATTTATTTCTTGATCCATTCCAGAAAATGTTTTTGATGGCCTTTGAATCCATAAAGTCAGAGTGCAACTATCTATTCAAGTGGGAAGTGTTGATGGAAGATAAGCAAGCAGTTGTCATAGAAAAGGTAGCTGAGGTTTCCTCCAACGAGGCTGTCACTAGCTATCAACCAGAGGAAACTCCAACAAGCGTCATAAACATCATGCCAGCTGAAGCTTCAGCAGTACACCCGATTGCCACACTGGTTTCGGTTGAGAAGGAGACCGAGGAAATTGTAGATGGAAGAACTTTGGGAAGCGAAGTGTTTCTTCCATGGAGTGAGGAATCGGGGAAGAAGCTGATGGAAGAGCTGGGTGAGGAGAACGGTGCTGAGGAGACCTTTGCTGAGGTGAGTGAGGGCAGTTTGGTGGTTGACGGAGACAGTCCAATAGTAGAGCTTCCCATAAAGATGGGCACTGTAGAGAATAAGGACAACGGTGAGCTGAGGGAGAGTTTCGCAAACTCCAAAGAAGTCGCGCCAGTGTCCGATGAGCCAGTTCCGTGCACGATTGCCTCGTTGGTGTCGGTTGTGGAGAGGACCGAGGAAATAATTGAAGGAGGGACTTTGGTAGAGACCAGAGTGGAGCCTCCTCGCGTTGAGGAATCAATGGAGGAACTGGACTCGGAAAACAGTGGCGATCGATTTGAGTTGGGAGTTTCCAGATTAGATTCAGCTATGGATGTCGTGGAGATTGGAGCTGCGGATGTCATCGTAACTGAGAGTGGAGATGTTGGCGGTGAGGTGCTTGGCGATAATGAGTACATAGTTGAAAAGGTTGGATCAATGTCCGAGAAGCTTATTTGTGGAGTTCTCAGCCAGGGCGGGCTTTCTGGCCTTCAAAGGTCGTCGGAGACCCGCGGTGAGCATTTAGTACTGTTGTTTGTTTTGCTGATCTTTTTCAGCAAGCGTTTTAGTAGAGATGCGAGAGGAGGACGGACTCGCATTGAAACAATGATGGTACATGGGCACCGTGTTAGAGATTGTGTCCCGAGAGTAAAAATGAAGGTGGCACACATTCGCCGACTGGCGAAGTACCACGGGGAGCAGCAGTCTGTTCGGGACGAACAGATTTAAGGAGGGTGTAATGTTGTATACTTAGATTTTTGGAGATTAATTAAGTTTATATTGCTAAAATAATTAAATTTGTGTTTAATTATATTTGGCATCTTTTTCGGGCACGTGGGATCTATTTTTGCTACAGAAAAGCATTCTCGACAATCAACTGACAAACAACGAGAATCAAGACGACCTGGAAGCCCAAATATCCATTTGCATCCTTAAGTACCTCAATTCTTAAACGCTTAACTTCTATTATTCAGTTCCGTTAACTGAATACCTGCTCTAATAAACTTATTAGTTAACTTACTTATTTGCGGACCCCCGGGTTATTTACTGAATTTAAAATGTTAATTCAATAACGAAGTCAAAATGATTTTCAAACAAGTGATGAAGATGTGATAACGAAGTCGCTTGATTCTTTCATAAAAATTTACTGAAAGTTTGTCGCAGACTAACTTTGGCAGATAAGGCAGCATAAAGTTCAGATACATAAAAACGCTGCTTGTTTTTTATTTCTAAAACAAAAAAAAATAAATTTTAATTTAACATTTACAGTTTATAAAAAATCCCCTTCTATCAAATCTTTACCCAGAGAAGTGGTATAATGATTTCAATTTAACTGACGAAGAAACTGGATTCGTGATGCATGAAAACAAATTACTTGGTGTCCCAAGACTGAGGCAATTGAGAGTGAGAAACAACTCTTGTATAATTCCAGACAGTTTCCAAGAATTGATTAAGGAATGTTACGACACGTATTCTTCGTATAATGAATTCAAGCATTCGTTTGGAATGAATGGCACCGCGTAAGTTCTTGCCCATAAAAATATTTCTGTTTGAACTCTAATTTGGATTCTTTGTAACATAGATGGACATATCAAGATGAATCATTTATGAAAAGTTCCAGTTACTGTGGTCAATTAGCTACTTATGGCGGCGGTGGCTTCGCCCAAGACTTGGGGCTGACTTTAGAGGACTCAAAGCTTCTGGTTGACAATTTGTTTGAGAATCTATGGATTGACAGAGGCACACGAGTAGTAATAATAGAATTTACTCTTTATAACGCCAACATAAACTTATTTTGTATTATCAGGTAATTGCTTAATTATTATTCTAATTAAATTTAATAAGTTAATTTAAATTTGGAATTTTTTATCAGGCTGGCTGGAGAGCTTCCTCCCACAGGGGGAGTATTTCCGTCTTGGAGTCTTCAAACTGTAAAACTTCTTAGATATGTTACCACGATGGATTATTTTGTTCTAGCCTGCGAAATTTTCTTCGTAATTTTCCTAGTTTATTACACAGTCGAAGAAGTGCTTGAGGTGAGAAGTGAATGTCGTTCTTAATACTTATGGCACAAGAGAACATTCCAAAAAGATTTTGATTTTGTTCACTGTACGTGATTTATGATTGTAAAGGGCATATAAAATTTCAACCACAAATAACCGATTTGCAAATATCAAAACAAATTTATTATCCATAAATTATTGGACTTTATGTTATGTGAACAATTTTAATGTGGAAGTTTCATTTTCAGATAAAATTGCACAGGTTCTCGTACTTCAAAACTTTCTGGAATATTTTAGACATCGTCAATATTTTAATTGGATACAGCTGTTGCATCTTTGACATTTATAGAACAGTTTCTGTGGGAAATACGCTAGACAAACTTCTACAAAATCCCACCAACTTTCCTAATTTTGTATTCCTTGGTTACTGTCAGGATTTGGCGAACTCTGCTCTTGCTATTATGGTATTTTTCTCTTGGATAAAAGTAGGTGCTTTTTGCTATTTATTAATTCATACTCATCTAACCTGAAAGCGAAGGCATACATATATGTGTATATATTTTTATTCTTGATGTGCCTTGTACAGATTTTCAAATACATAAGTTTTAACAAAACAATGACTCAACTCTCATCAACGCTGAGTAGATGCTCAAAAGATTTAGGAGGCTTTGCCATCATGTTTTTCATATTCTTCCTGGCGTTTGCTCAACTCGGTTACCTTTTATTTGGAGCACAAGATCCAGACTACAATTCATTTGGGACCTGCATGTACTGGTTTTGATTCAAATATTTGACCATTCCGCATAACTTACCATTATTGCTATATTTTACAGCTTTACATTATTTCGTTTCATTCTTGGAGATTTCAATTTTGCCGCTCTCGAACAAGCGAACCGTGTTCTGGGGCCAATATATTTTGTATCTTACGTCTTTTTTGTCTTCTTCATCCTTCTGAATATGTTTTTAGCCATAATTAACGATACTTATTCAGAAGTAAAGTCAGACTTAGCAGAAGCCAAAAATGAGTTTGAAGTAGGAGAATATTTTAAAAAGGCGAGATCTGTGATTATTGATTTTTATAGGTGCAACCATCACAAATTGTAATTTGTTAACAGGGCGCCATAAAAATGTTGGATAAGTTACACATCAAGAAAGAAAAGTTGGTAGACATTCAGTCAGCCATGAAAACAGGAGATTTGAACAATGATGGTGTCGTCGACTTTGAAGAATGGCGTCACAACATGAAACAGTTGAAATATTTTAGAAATTTCAAACTCAACAAATTTCTAATCATTACTTGTTTTATTTCTTAGGAAAGGTTATGCCGATGCCGAAATTGAAGCGGTATTTGCCAAATACGATACCGATGGAAACCGAAATTTGGACGAAAAAGAACAAAATATGATGGAATCAGATTTGGAACATCAAAAGGTTGAAAGTACATTTCAGTTTTTAGAGTGAGGTAATTTATTCAGAGAACAGTGTGATTTTAAGCTAATTCCGGGGCCTCATTTCAGCTTTTTCCAGGAGATATTTTCCTAACAAACCCTTGTCCCTTTCCCGCAATAAGGTCCCTGGTACGGCTAGGATTTGGGGTTAACTAACGGCGCCGCACAAAAATCCTTAACAACTTGGCACACAAATTAGCAGGGACGCATAGAAGGCAAAATAGTGGGGGGGGGGCAGTTTTTCCAAACCTCTAAAAACGTTTACTAAATATTTTGTCGATATTTATTGTTCGCTAACTGGAACTATTATGACCAACTCAAAAATTTGATAAAATTTAATATCGCAAAAGTCATGATACATTAAAATATGCGTGCAATGTCTTCCGAATAATAAACATAAAATCTATTTTTTATACAAAAATAAAAACATCTCCAATAGTGTTTGATCCTGAACTTGATAATCAAATGAGCCTGACCCCAAAAAATCAAAATAAGATTATATACACATTTGACATTGTATATTTATAATAAAAAATTGAAATATGAATCACCTTTTTAATCTTCAGTAACTTGAATTCGCCTTTGTTTTAACTTTGCCCGAGAAGAAATAACATCTGCTAATTTAATCTCATCTAATAATTCTCTTTCACAAGCTATGTGGAACTCTTTGTTGTTTTAGTCTTTCATCTGTCATAGTAGTAGAGTATTTTTAACAAACTTAAGCTGGCTGTGTTTTCTCTAATTAATTGAAAATCCTGCTGTTATAACAAATCGCACGAATTTGAATGCCTGTTTGAGTGAGAATTTATGTTCATTTGCAGTCGTTAAGATAACGGCCATTGTTTGTGCTTATAAGCAAAATTCAAATAATATTTCCATCTCAGCTTGCAAACTATTGGCATCCATTTTAGATTTTGGTGGAAACAGTTGAGCGTTTTCAATATTTCTGATTGTTAAGTTATTTTTAGAAAGATGTTTTAAATTATTTAGAAACTTACAACATGTAAACAAACTGATCGACTTCAAAAAGTTTAATAGTGAACTTCCTTGAACTCCCGCCCAAAGAATGTCTAAATTGTAAATGCTGTTTGTCATCAAAAGGCAACGGCGCCACTCTACGTCCGTGATGACTCTTACAATTACCTTTCGCACTAATTTGTAATATAGATGAAAATTGTTTTCCAGCTTAGATTAATTGCGTCATCTCTGTTTCACTGTTGTGGAATTCCAAGATCTTAGTGGTCGTTTTTATGTTTTCTACTGCATTAATAATGTTCAGGTCAATCGCTTCCAACGATTTAGTTAACATTTTTACCTTGTACAGTAATCGTAACAGACGGAATAAAGTCAAAACTCTTGATACGTTTGTAAAAGCCCGTAGCATTAGATTTAGCCTTTAACATCTCTTCTGGTACGAATTTTCATAAAGTACTACCAATGGCTTCTAAGATTTGCCTGATTGGCTAGTAAACATTTAGAATGATCGCAAGCTGCCAGCCTTGCTCTCCTTCAAGGGGCATCCCTGCAGATTAGTTTTTTAAGAGAAATTAAATAATGAATATCAATATACAATTTTTCAATATATAATTTTTGTACAAAGTGGATGTAAATGTTATGGATGCACAGTGTGATTTAATCATTAATCATCTATAAAAAAAAATTCTCGCAAGTTGAAAAGTGGACAGTTGGAGGGGTAATTGCTTTTGCAGAATCCGCACTATAAGAAAATTTTTAAAGCCCGGAGGGGCTTTAGTCTATTTTCTAGCTATTTCAATGGCTAGTCATCAATTTCTAGTTTTGTTAGGTCCTCTAGCTGAGGGTATCGATGTAAAACTATTTTTAAGAAAGAGGGGTGCTTCAGCTGGTCCTGGCTCCTTCGGTACGTTGAGTACATTGCAGTACAACCGGGAACGGCTTTGAAATTGAGCAGGACCACCTGCTCCGTCCAAATAATCTCGTTATTCAACGGATGTTAATACACTTACCTAAGAGGGCTCTCCGTGTCAGTGCAGGCTGGGTTTAGAACACAACACGTAACGACTGTTGCTATCACCGCCGCATGTAGAAACACGCAACCCGTTCGGCCATTTTGTATGCTCTCAATCGCTTCCAACGATTCGGTATCCGATATTTAATAACAGGGCTGCCGACGTCCTCAACACTAATCATGATAAACTTAATTACAAAAATTAATTAATGTTTGCCTCCACGGTTACAATATTATAATACTGGCTTGATAAGTCACTTTATGTAACAAAATTATTCAGACGCAGCTAGATGAGGCTATAAACAAAACGACAGAACTTCGTGGTGACCATGCTTTACAGTTTCTTCAAAAAAGAGTGCAGCAACTGGAAGAAATTACAGCAAAAATAAATATAAAAATCACAGAGATTTTACGATTTCTAGAAAGCTCTCAATTGACTCCATCTGCGGTGGAAATGTTAAAGAATTGATAAAAGGTAATTTATTTTATTTAATTGCTTTTATTTATTTTTTTTTATTTTTTTTTATTTTATTTATTTTTTATTTATTTGGCAATGAGTTCAATAATAACATATTTTGTTATAAGTTTATAAGGTTATTAGTTAGATGTTTCAAATTGTAAGCTGTCGTTCCAAAAGCATTTAAAGCATTAAAATGTGATAATTATAAATATATCATTCATTTTAAGAACTTGTTTAAGAGATTTAGTTCTTATTTTAGTTTACTAGTTCAAAAATTCAAATTTTATCAAAATTCAAGATCTTCTGGCATATCCTCACGCAAAACAACTAATTGCTTAAGGCAGCCGTTAATATCTTGTACCACGACGCTCATCTACTTAACTTGCCGCCGCCAATATTTACTGTTAATAAAATTTATGCGAAATTCAGGAATCGTTTGTCTTTTTAGAGCCCATGGATATATTCGCAGACACCAAAGAATTTTAACGAAAGATGAATTCAGTTATTTTAACTTTCATATTTTTTGAAACGTGAACCCAATATGTTCACTCTTCACCAATTCAAAAAAAATTTCATTGATCAC
This sequence comes from Whitmania pigra, assembly GCA_021613335.1. NCBI lineage: Eukaryota > Metazoa > Annelida > Clitellata > Hirudinida > Haemopidae > Whitmania > Whitmania pigra. The sequence goes on from JAJTWR010000299.1 coordinate 4,081,054, forward strand.
GAAAAACTGCTGTTTTTATGACTAATTCACTGTTACCACATAAATAAATATTTGCAAGAATATATAAGATGTAATTAAATTAAATTGATGAATATGACTGTTATCATAAATTCGGCGTGAGCAAATTCAAAATACAACTAAAGATGAACTGCAAAAGAAAAAAAGAGCATGTAGCAACTTAAAGTCATAATTACATTTTATTTAGTATTTATTTTTTAAAAGACTAAATTACTAAAATAAAGAACATTATTTCACTAGTTCAAATGTTATCGCTTAATTACTTAATGACTGCAAGATATACCAACAATTCTTTTAACAATTGATACGTAGAGACGGTAATATAACATATAAATAATATGGAATTATGTATGATCTCAACAATTGCAGCATCAATACTTTTACTTTTAAAGTAACTTTTAAATACTACAACGTTTTGCTTTTACTTAAGTACATCTTTGAATAAATACTTTTACTTTTACTTAATTTCTGAAATGTGGTACTTTTTACAACACTGAGTATTTTTATGTAAAATATTGTGGGATAAGCAAATACTGTAAACAGACAACCGGCTCTAGAACACAGTTGCAATGGGTTGTGTTTATGAATCAGTGCGTCGTATGTGTGCGTGCAGGATATCCGAATGGTGCCTGCATACGGCGGTAATGGAAACAGTCGTAATGTGTCGTGTTCGAAACCCAGCCTGAACTGCCGCCAGCGCCCTTGGGAAGGAGAGCTATATAAATGGTTACAAGAAGCGCCTTTGACGCTATGCATATGGCGCTATATAAATGAAGTTACAAAGAAGTTACAATGCGTACTAGATTTATCATTAATTGTTATTTCGACAAGATGAGTTCAAAAAGAAAAAGCTATTCAATAAAATGCAAGAAAGGACTCGTGAAACACTCATGTGACAAGATTGTTACTGCTTTCTGTAAAGAAAAGAAATTGAATATCCGAATGATCCGCAGAGTGTGATGATCTCAGTTAACAGTTGGACGAGGAGAATGCAAAGATAAGCTTGAATCAGAAACTGTATGAAGCCTAACCAATTCGAGTTGGGTTAAGAAATCAGTATATAAAATCACTGACAGAACACAACTGGTAACAATGCGGCAAGGGAAAAAAATACTCGTATAAAGAGAGTTTTCTCGTTGCTAAATATGAGAGCTAGATGTTCTGCGAGAAATGGATTCGCAAGCAACTCCGACAGGAAATCAGAGTTTAGAGATTTATAATTTATAATTCTTACAAAGACCCAACAATAATGAAGAAGTTGATGCGATTGTATTTGATTAATTTAAAAAATATATAACTTAAGGATTAGTTATAGACTTTTGCGAACGGCTAGGATTTGAAATTAACGGAGTCGCACGAAAGCTTTTTCTAACATTCTTGTAAAGTATTACTTTTATTAATAAATGATTAAAATCACGCTTCTTGCCTTTAATAGCATAACTAAATAAGGCTTTGGTGTGAAAAAATGTGCTGATCAGTTGTTGATATATATAAAAATATATGAAAATATAAGACATCCCGAACATAAGATGAGGCTTAAAACCCTAATGTCTGTTTCGGAAGTGAGAGGAGTCGCAAAGAGGGGAGAAGCTCTGTTTTTTTTCTGTCACAAAAAAGAGATGTGCTGTAATTTGTTAACTTATAATGTCCTTTAAGAAATTAGTGAAATGTTACTAAATTATTTAGTTATAATGACAGAAGATTTCATCGATATATTTTTTATTATAATATGACATCGTTAGAATTGATATACTTGGCTTAAAGTTTGTTAAATATAAAGTGAAAACATTATTGTAGAATTAATATGTAATGATTTCAAGAAAGCCTTTAAGGACATCATGGATTTTGACCCAGCATGCAAATTTCCCTGCTTAAAGTTTACTGAAGGATTTTTTGCATCCCCATAGTTAATGGCTTCTCTTATCTACACCAACAGTGACAGAGCTTTACCCACAACCTCTGCAGCACTAGATTTTAGCGCAGTAACATGTTTTACAAATTCCTTCTTTGATAGGGAGTTGGCTATTTTTTGGTATCAAGAAAACAACTAAATTCTAAATGCTACAAATCTAATTACATTCAGATACAGCATTATTTGTCTTGAAACACCTTTCTTATGTTTAGAAATTCATCGGTTCCATGGAAGTGAGCTATGGAACTTGCGCAATTACAGAAAGCAACCTATTATAATTGTTACTTTTTTAAGCCAAAGTCAATACATATACGACCACAAATTATATGAATTTATAAACCAATCAATATTTAAACAACACATAAATTGCCTGGAAACAATTGCTTCACTGCACTCCTTTGAACCTCAGATTCGTCCATCATGAGTGGGAGTTCCAAAAAAGATAGAATTGTTTAATGATACTCAATGCTTATATTGTATATCAGCCCTTGTTTCATTAGCAACAAACACTGTCACCACACTGACATTGTGTAAAGAAAAGATAGACAACGACTATGAGAGCGAAAGAGGAAATTTCACCAAAACAACAGTTCCCCAGTCATTTTTCTTAGTTATGTTGAAAGTTAACAAACAATTTTGATTGTGTATAAAAAATAAAAACACTTTCATTAGTTCAAATGTTATTGCTGAATGGCTGTTAGTACTAGCAGTTAGTACCAATAATTGATACATTTAAAAAATATGGAATTACTCAGTACTTTTACTTTTTACTTTTTAAGTAATTTTTAATTGCTTTAACGTCTTACTTTTACTTAAGTATATCTTTGAATGAATACTTTTACTTTTACTTAAGTAAATTTTTGAAGTATTGCTTGTACTTTTACTTAATTACTGAAATGCTAAATAGCAACCTACTATTTATGACAACATATAAAGGTAATGATAATGAAAAACATCAGAAATTGCAGAGCTTTAAGTTGAGTATTTCAATTCTAATGTCTGATGACATGTCATAATAAAAAATTTATCGATAAAATGTTTGGTCAATATAACTAAATAATTTAATAACAGTTCATTAGTTTCATAAATGACATTGTAAGTTAACAAATTACAGCACATCACTTTTTGTGACAGAATAGAGCTCCTCCTTTTTTTGCGACTCCTCCCACTTCCGGGACAGATATTAGGGGCTTTTAAGCCTCAGCATTTTTTCCCCATCTTAATCATCTAGTTATGAAATAGACGTTAATAAAGAACTAACTCAGCATTTAAGCCTCAGCCCCCAAAATAGGCACTAGCGCGTCTTTTATATTAATATAGGATACTGTCTTATTTTCATGGAAATACGTTATTTTTAATGGATTTTTATATTAGAGGCTTAATATATATTTTAATTAAAAAAGTTTAAAATACAAATTTCAACTTGCCACAAAGAGGATGTGTACTTATATTCATCATCTGTTCGGTTCGCTGAACTGCGGATCGTAATTTTTTTTGTTTATTGATTACTTTAGATTTTGACAAGGTTACACAATATTATAAAAAGTTATTTTGGTTTTAAACACAATATTTGAAAATATTGATATTTTCGAGCAAAAAGCAAGGGGCGTTATCATTTGCCAACGTGATTGCTTATATAATTTCTTTTCTTTTCTCAGCTCAGATATGATCGAACTAATAGAAGATGATTTGTACTACATATTAAAATCCAGCAGGAGTAGCCTTTGGTGTAGCAAGATTGATGGCTCTTTTTCTGTGCACCAATGTCTGATCACAATTTTTATTTATGTTATATGTAGTAAATACTATGGAATCATAGTTTATTAAATTTTACAGCTGATGACATTATGAAGGCTATGAATCCTATTTGCTTAGGAGTTGTACATGCTTTGATAGGAAAGTTTAGAATGGGAAATGGTATGTTTGTGTTCACAATATTTGTGATTTTATTTACCAATGATTTTTTTGTATCATTAATAAAAAATGCCGAGTTCTTATCATACTTAGCATTTTTTATTAACATTTTTGAGTTCTTATCATACTTAAGAATGTTTTTACCATACCCAAATCTTGTTATTTAGTTTTTGGTAAGCAATAATACAATTTTTTTTTATTTTGTTGGCTTTTTGCCTGCACAGCTCATTGCAAAGAATCTATGCAAATACTAAGTTTCCCAATAAAAGTTCAGCATAATTTTTCAAGTGCTCATGATGTGATTCTGAGTTGAGATCATTAGCCAGCATTATAGTAGTACCACAGGTCTGTCACAACAAACAACAATAGTTTGATTTATAACGAAATTTGATATTGATAAAGTAAGTTATGATTATCGTAAACATCCTTGGGGTTACCTTTATACAATCAGTTGTGTCAGTTTTGCCTATAAATTTTTATAATTCAATTTATCATTTATAATATGTCTGTAACATTTATTTATGATATCTCTAACATAATGTAGATATCTTCAATATCTGTTACAGATATTGTAATCAATCACCATAAGTTTCCATATTTATTTGTTTTGTTTTTATGAGTAATAAGTGAGATGATACACTGGAAAAATTGAAAGAGATTGTGTTATAAAAATATCATAAATAATTATTTTGTGCTATTTTTTCATTGATACAAATAATCATGTAATAAAATTTAGTAAAGTTGTTTTCCAGACAATGTTTTGATTTTTATATATTTTATATATCTACATAATATAATAAAATATATATATATATATATAGATATATATATAGTTTTTATATTTGCACCAATAGATGGAGATTGGAAGTTACTGTTGGTGAATAAAGTTCAGAAAGTTGGATCTTTACCTCCTCAAAATTCACAATGTTTCAAAATAACACAAATACTTGTGCTAACACTGAATCCTGACAAACATTTTGATAAAGATCAAGACATTGAAGTATGTGATAATCCATTGTTTTTTTGGCTTAACATTAAAATTGTTTAATTCTAATAATTTGATTGTTACTTTATGTCAGCCTTGTCCTAAACACAGATCATCTGGTGACAACACAAAAATGATTTTTTCTAACAACTTCAGTGGCATGAAAAATCCTCTTCAAAAGAAATGGAATCAATTCATGCATGTGGCTGAAAACATTAAGCCAAAAAAGGTATTTAATTAAAAAATCTTAGATGCAATATTATATTTTATTATAACAATAATCATAATAGTTATAACCAATTTTAATATGGAACCCACTTATCTCAATTTTGGTTAACTCGCTAACCCCATTAAGTCAACACTTTTGAAGTTGAACTGTCAAATTTCCTCTTTGTCTTAGCATTTTCTCTTTGGTTGTGTTGATTCTTTTATGTCGCCGAACCCTCAGGCTCAAAAGAGGACTAAATTCATCACTTTATTTTGATTGTCTTGATCCCTGCAGATATATAAAAAAATGAAACTCTATTGCCTATACTGCATAGATCACATCGATTGATGGATGGGTGGGTTGATGTGAGAATGGATAGACGGGTGGGTGTAAGAATGGATGGATGGCTAAGGGAAAGGATGAATGGATGAAAAGTGGATAACAGGATGGAGGTAAGGGGGGTTGGATGGGTAGGTGTAAGGATTGATGGATGAGTGCAAGGGTGAATGGATGCGAGGGTGTAAAGGTGGAAGGATGGATGGATGGCGGATGGACGGATGGTAGCAATAAAAATCGTCCGTAACAACAACTATAATTGCTCTCAACAAATAGTTTCATGCTGAGCAACATCCTCCACTTTATACACTTCCTAAACGTCTTTTTCACAAACAAAAAAACCATCATCATTACCATCGTCATCCTTATCTTTGCCATCATCGTAGTTGTCATCATCATCATTACCATCGTCATAACCATCGTTATAAAAGTAAAAAAGCCACCTAAAACTTGCATGTACATTCTTGTTTATTGACTTACATTATGTATATAAATAAATTTCAAGCACATGTTAATATACAGCCACCATATTGATTTTTGGTCATCTCGATGTTTTTTGACAAACCCTAAAGCCATCAACGTAACTGGGTTCGACTGTAATTAATTTATGTCTTTCCACATGCTTAGTATCAGTGATATGCCACTATTTTAGTTTGAGTGAACAATTACTCTGAGCAGCATTCTCTAAATGTATGTTTTGTGTCTGATTATTAATTTTCTGTGGTTTTGCAATGTATATATTTACAAAGAGTTGAAAATATTGAATATTTTAAGATTTGTGTACAGAAATTTTAGAAAACCCAACTTTACAGAATGTTTCTGCCAATTGCTTAGGATATTTACATACAAAGAAACTTCCCTAGTCTTGAAATCTTCATCGTACACTCAGACCAATATTATAGGAAATACCCATCTTTTGGGTATTTTTTTTAAAATATGTCATGAAAATTTCTATAATGTTAGTATGTTATGTAAATAGTGCTTCCTAAGTTATGTTTTAAATTTTGTGAAGTATTTTTTCAAACTTAGTATAAAATCCCAAAAATGTGTTTTTGAGGTGCCCAAAAGAGATAGGAAATACACATCAAAAATCAATAATGACAATAAAAATTTATTTTTTGTTTACACAAAAAGTTATTTAATGTGGAATTATGTTTCCCTTCTTTTCTATTATTTCAAAACATCTTTTGTCCATTAACAAAATTAATTTTTTTATAAAGTTTATATGACAAGTCTTATGTTGTGGATTTCGATGTTGGGGAATTTTACTATATAGTTGCACACCTCGTACTTGTTAGTCTTAACTTTACTTACTTTACAATCATTTATTGTTTGGGTTTTATCATTTTGTTCACATTTTGTTCTTTCATGTATTAATTCAGAGGCATTTGCACAATTTCGTTAAAAGTTAAGGGGTTCCCATGATGGCAGATGCCAAAACTGACCAGTTAGCCCAATGATGTATAAAGTTTTATTACAAAAGTTACAGTGTTTAGTGAACAACTTTGGTCTAAAATGGAGAAAGATAGAAAGACTAGTTAAAAAATGTTGCAGCAAGGCATGGGATGTTGTATTTAATAGAGAATATCATGATCAAAATTTATTATCAAATTATCTAAAAATTATATATATATATATATAAAACATATTTTAAATTTTCTCTTAGCTTGCCTCAAAACTTTCTCCTATAACACACATTATTTCTGGCAATATGCCAAATTCATCTCAGGTAACTTTGGCAAAGCTTTAATTATATTTAAGAATATTGTAATAATCTTACTTTTATCTCTTGCTTGGTTGTCATTTTTGAAAAGAGAGATTCAAAAGAAAAAGAAAAATTTGAGAGAAGAATTATGGAGGTAATTGGATTGCTTTATTTCATGTTGTTAATTATCAATGCAGTGATGTCAGAAAAGTAAAATGTTATGTAAGTTATTCAAAAAAATGACAGCATGAATTGTGATAGGAACTACACAGAATGTTCAATGAAGCTGATTCATTTTACTTTACTCTGGATGGTGCCAATTTGACAAGCAATATTCAGGCCATGCAAGAAAAAATTGGAAAGAATGAATTTCAGGAAAGTTCATGGAAACTTGCTGATGATCACTACTTTTGGAATAAGCACATGCTAAATGAACTCATTAAGTTATCTGAGGTGAGTTTGATATTGCTAGGATGATAAAGTAACATCAGATATTAGTCATTTTCTGTTTGGAGCCAAAGCTAACTAAACTAAAATGTTTTTACATATTCACTGTTTTGAGCACATCACTCTAAATGTTTGAAATCTTTTAGCACAATAAATTAGCAAATGAATGGATTCTCCCAATGATTCAAGGCTATGTTCAAATTGAGGAATGTCCAATCAAATTTGAAGATGAAGAAGATGTTGTTAAAATGCCATCAAGTGATGATTTCTTAAAGATTAAAATGTGCATAATTTCTAGAAGATCAAGGTTTAGAACAGGTGAAATAATGTAAATTATTTAGTAAACCTTGGTTGAATACAAAGTTAAGGGGTCGCATCCTTTGCACTAAGTATTTTATGTGTTTAAGTAGTATGGAGATTAACTGGTCTTGTAAATCCAGGAGGAGAGAAGAGTGAAAAAATTATTTATTTAACAAATTTTCTTTAGTCATTTGAACTGATGCTTAAATACCATCCATGGTACCTGACCATCGAATGTTGGGGGTCGTATGTTTTGTGATCTTTTGGCAGTATTTGGTCTTACCTGTATAGGGTTGTTTTGAGGTTTTTCCTATGGTACTTCTTCCTGTTTGGCTTTCAAGAGATTAATTTCTGCTTACAAACCTTTCATCTTTACTTGAAAACCTCCCATCTTAGTTCTAAATTGCTTCTTAGATTGTTTATCTCCGACTTCAGACCTGTTCCTTGATGCTCCATTGATGCACAGTGATTCTCAAATATTACAAAGAAGTCTTCTTTCATTATTCTCAGCAAAAATATAAACTTCTGGATCCTCACCCTGGTCTAATATCCATAACTGCAGACGATCTTGCAATTCTGCCTTGAATCCTTTCGAATCCATTTTTTCTCCTTGAGTTCAGGCGTCATTTCCCCAAACACTTAAATCTTCTAAGACCTTGCTCGTGGCTTACTTTTTGGGATCTCATTCCTGACACCAATGAAATAACCCGGGGTCTGCAAATTAGCAAGTTAACTAATAAGTTTATTAGAGCAAATATTCAGTTAACAGAACTGAATAACCAAAGTTAAGTGTTTAAGGGATTTGAGGTACTTTAGGATGCAAATGGATATTTGGGATTCTGAGTTGTCTGGACTCTCACTGATTGTCAAGTTAGGTGATTAATGAGATGCTTTTTATAGCATTAATAAAGAGATGAAAATTCATAAAGAAGATATCAAATATAATTAAATATAAATTTAAAATATAAACTTCACATTTACAACACTACACCCTCCTTTAATCTGTTCGGGATGAACCGTGATACTTTGCCAGTCAGTTGATATGTGTCACTCATTTTTACTATGGGGACACAATTTTTAACATGGTGTCCATGTACCATTAATGATTCAAAGCGAACTTGTTGTCCACCCACAGTGTCACCATAATGCTTGATGAAAAAGATACTCATCAAAACAAATAATAACATTCAAGGCTTGCCCCATGAATTCTGAAGGCCAGAAGGTTTGTTATGGCTGAGAATTCCATAAGTGAATTCCTCAGACTCAACTTCTTCAACCTTGGACTCATGACCATCGAGCACTTCATTGTCAACATCTCCGTTCTCCGCTGCAATGATAGTGGATATCATTCCTCTGCAGCCTTGACCTCCACGGCGTCCACCACTGAATTGAATTCAGCCACCTCCAACTCAAATTACTCGCCACTGTCCTCCCTGTTCACTTCCTTCACCAATTCCTCAGCGCAAGGAGGCTCAACTCTGGTCTCTACCAAAGTCCTTCCTTCAATTATTTCCTTAGTTCTCTTTCCAACCAATACCAACGAGGCAACCATGCACAGAATTGGTTCGTCGGAGACTAGTGTGACTTCTTTTGTATTTGCGAAACTCTACCTCAGCTCAGCATTTTTCTCATTCTCAACATTGTCCACCCTTATGTGAAGTTCCTCCATTGGACTGCCCTTGTCAACCACCAAACTGCCCAAGTCAGCTAAGGTCTCCTCAGCACCATCCTCTTCACTCAAATCTTCCCTTGGCTCCTTCCCCGATTCCTCACTCCGTGGAAGACTTTGATTTCTCCCAAAGTGCTGTTTCCTTGGTTTTTGTCTCAACCGAAACCAGTGCAGCAATCGGATACACTGCTGATGCTCCAGCTGGTATGGTATCTTTGGTGCTTTCCAGAGTTTCTTCCATTTCGTAGTTGTCGGCAGCCTCAATGAAGGAAATCTCAGTTACTTATTCCATGACAACAGCTCCCAAGCGCTCCCTGGACACGTTAAAGCTTCCAAATTGTGCAACGAGTTCATCTCTGAAGCTTTTTTTTTATTGCGGATCAATAAATAAATAGTCCCCTGGATCTTGCCCCTGGTCTAATATCCATTACTGCAGGTGATTTTGCAATCCATTTTTCTCAACTTAAGTTCACGTCTCATTTCACCAACACTTAAATCTTCTAAGAGCTTGCTCATGGCTTACTTTTTTGGGATCCCACTCCTGACACCAATGAAATAACCCAGGGCTCCTCACATTATTTAGTTAACTAATAAGTTTATTAGAGCAAGTATTCAGTTGATGGAACTGAATAACCGAAGTTAAGTGTTTAGGGAATTTGAGATACTTTAGAATGCAACAGGATATTTGGGCTACTGAGTTAAATTAATTTGTCTGGATTCTCGTTGATTGCCAAATTATTATTGAGATGCCTTTTATAGCAATAATAAAGAGACATCATGTATAAAGGAGATACCAAATATAATTAAATATAAATTTAATTACTTTAGCAATATAAAATTAATTATTCCATGCCACATTTACAACAATGTTATATGAAAAAAGTTGAAGACTGCTTTTATTTTTAGGCACCCGATACAAAAGAAGGGGTGTTGACAGTGATGGTCATACAGCCAACTTTGTTGAGACTGAACAGGCAAATCCTTTTTTTTGATACTTTGATAATTTATGTGATAGTAACAACCATCACTTTTATATGAATTACATTTTTCTCTTTATTGTTCTAGAATTAAGAGATTTTTATTGATTTCATTTTAATATTTTATCAATTATAACTTTTTATTATTTTATATCATTTATTGCACTCAATGTGTTACCAATATTAATGCAAGAAATTCAGCAAAATTGATCAGATTGTCATAAATTTAATATATTGTACATATTACATTCCTGCAAATACTTTTGGATCAGTGTCAATGATTTTCTGTGACACTGCCAATGTTACCAAATGCTAAAAATTGGTGCAATCAGTTAAAACATTGCAATCAGCCTTATTTAAATAAATATATATTTAATTCGTTAAAAAGTAATTCTTCACATCTCAGATTTTGGAGTTTGTGAATCATGTGGTTTCCTTTACTCAAATCAGGGGCTCAATTCCTTTACATTGGAGTCAGTCTGGAATTAAGTACAAACCTACTCCAAAAATTGAGAAAGGTAATTTTTTGAAGTGGAGATATAATCAGATCCTACAAATATTTTTAGTTATATTTAAGTTGCTTTAAAAAGATCGTTACCCCAAAATAATCTTATTTGATGGCTCATAAACTCAGATAACTCCGATAACAGATATGATTCTGGTAAGAGAGTCCTCAGACATATACATAACAGTGTTTCCATCAATGAAAATTGTTTAAATTATTTATTTGTCTTCATAAGCAACATTTGTTCACAGCCCATCCTGTATGCCAGGGAGTGCCATTGGGTAGGAGTGGCTAGTACATTCTAGATCAATTTAAAAAGTGAAGTTTTTAAAAATCCTGCTGGGTATGGGGTCAAGGAGAACAAGTTTATAAAGTGTATTTTGCATGTGTTGCAATGAATTTATTAAAGAGGTTGATGTAGTATACGTTAAGAGAGTTGCAGCAGTTCAGCCATGAGGGAATTTCAGCAATGGACCTGTTACTGGTAAATTGTTGGAGCGAGCTATGTAGAACCATTCAAATACTTTGCCATTGGCTTCCTTATCATTATAAGGCCTCATCTTCGACATTGTCTTATCTTTACTCGCTTGCTTTGACTTCTTTCCATTTCTTGTTAATCTCTTCTTCCATTTGATGTTTAATATCTGATGTCAGCTAACTTTGAAGTCCTCGCTACATTTTGAGATAAAATTAAATCTTTCACAAGCAGAAATTACCTAAATTTTTCCAACGGAGAATCCATCGCTAACAATTTATTGAAAATCAATCAAAAGTCGCATAAAAAGGGCAAAACAGGACTAAGCAGGAAGTTCGAAATCTAACATAAGCACAAATCCAAAGTTGCTTTATCGCCCACTTTGTTTTTGCAAATTTTATTCAAAAAAAGTTTAAAATTTCAAAAACAAATATGCCTATACGCAAGTTTAGGAACCATTTCAGGCATGCTTTTGTTAAAGTTTGAGGTTAAAGGTTCTTAATTTAGCACTGTCATTAAGCCTCAAATTGTAATACAAAAAAAAAATCCGTTCTTTAAAGAAATGTCCCAAGACGCAGTTTTTCCCTTTATTGAGGTGTCTGTGTTGTCAGTTTTTACTGTATGTGCAAGAGCATCTGCTTGGTCATTAGAGTGCACGGATATTCTGAACTTGTGTTCAAATGTGAAAAAGATCAATAACATTTTTCTATGGATTTCCACTGATATTCATATTTCTTTACTAAATGGTATTGCAATTAATTGTGATCTTGAGTAATGTTCTCTCTAATTTTGTTCTGTAAAATCATGTAGAAAATCATAGTGTTTTAGCAGCACACTTTTTTGTGCCTGTGCACCTGAATTTTGTTCACAGGTGTCATCCAAGACAACAATGAAATCAGTGTTATTTGAAACTCAAAGTTATCTTTATTCATTGTAACAGCTTAATTAAAAGTGTTATAAATCGACATCACTTATAATGATGCAAGTCTGCAATATTAAAATACAGTGGAACCCATTTTTATCAACCTTATATAACAATCAATCTATATTAAATATTATATAAATTATCTATATAAAATTTCAATTGCTGTTGTGTAAAAAAAACCATGTGCACTCTCACTTATTAATTATATATAAAGAAATTGCAAGCACATATTAATATTCAGTCTCCGTACGAAATTTCGGTTATCTCGATCTTCAGTTATCTCGAACCCCTAGGCCGGCGACATACCCGGGTTTGACTGTACTCGCAAAGTGTAATGTACATGTATGGTAATGTACACTAGAGACCGGTGGAAGGACATTTTGGCGTAACCTCCAACCGTTGGACTTACATTATTTATTGATTGATTATTTTTTATTTGATCTTATTAGGTGATACTTTATTCTGCAGATTTTGAACAAAATCATAAAGCTTTCTCAAAGCATTTGCATTCTCTTATGGACAGATATGGTGATGTCAAAATTATCAGTTTGATTGATCAGGTAAGTGGCAGTGTCACTTAAAATATCAAAATGATTTGAAAAATAATCTAATGATCTGTTATTTAGAAATCAGCCCATAATTTTTTTGTACAAATGGCACTTTGGCATCTCTTGGACCTACTGTAGGTCGCAAACTCAAAAATATTACATGTCATGTAAAGTGATTGTGATGGTCATACAAAGATTTATTTAAAACTTTGCTTATTAACTGTTTTATTACTATTTTTATTATTATTTATTATTACTATTTATTACTATTATATTGATGTTGATGCATATTGCAACGAAAATTAATTTTAGAGTTAGGCTATATAGGTTTGCAAATATTGGAAAAAAGTTTTGTTAGTAAATGTTAAACATGCTAAATGTTAAAAAAACTCCTTACTTAAGAAATATGATAGCACATTCATGAAACTCTATGATCATCTTTCAGTTGAAAAATTATCAGATTCTGCATTTCAAAATGCAAAGGGTCTTTGGTCAATTTCTCTCACCTAGCTGAGTTAGGGTCAGCCTGTTCTCTGAAACATTTGAAGATTGCTAATTCATTTCCAGATATAGCGGATGCTTAGAGCAATCAGAGCAATAACAAATTTTCTCCAAAATTATTTCCATCACTCGAAGATGACAAGCAAAATGAAGGACTTTGTCTAAGAGCTTTTTTGACCAAAACACATCCTCCACTGAGGTGATGTGCATTACTGCTGGTATATCAAAGCTCAAAACCTTGATCTTTTGAGAGACTACATTCATTTAGACAGGCTATAACAGCATTAACTTGAGATTGGCCCATTCCACCAGTCAGCAATCAACATCATATTCACTATTACTGGTAATTTGTTAACTATTTTTTTAGGCAGTAAGTATCTTTAAAGAATTAAAGGTGATGAAATAAGCACAAATGTTGCAACTATTACAAGCTAGGTGGCAATATGGACTTACAAATGTATTTACAAGTTCAAGTTAACATGAAGCAGAATAAAGTAATGAAACTGAAACCTTCAAACTTCAGCAACCTTATGCAACTTCATCTCCAAAAATCATTTCCAATTTGCATAAAAGTTCAATCCAGTATCTATCACCTATGTGTATTCAGTTAACAAGTTCTAATCAATACAATTTTATTATAAACGTTTTTGCAAACATTTATGGGCCTAACTTACATTATGGTGTTATTCTTTCATTACACATAAAAGATGATGTGAATTAAAAATTACAAGGACACTTTTAGATGTAATACAATAACTCTAAGATGTTGAAATTGATTCAACTTAATCTAAAATAAAAGAAGCTCTTTACATCATAAAATAGAACAAAAGTCTATGTACAAGATGATCATTTCAATGGAACATTAAAATTGTTCTTTAATAATGATAATGCCATCTATATTAATTTTTTTCATCATTTTTATTATTTCTGTTATTGCTGTGAAAATCATGTTGTGAAAATTTATTTTGTCAAGAATACAAATTTTTCTGGCTATTGGTTGTTGCAGTTTTGATGTCATAGCATAAAACTACTACTTTCAACAGTTTTATTAATTATAATAATTATTTATTTTGAATTTTGAATATCAAGTGAAGTCTTGGCCTTAATTAGTATGTTTTTGTTTGCTAGGATGGTAAAGAAAAAATCATTGGAGATGCTTTATTTCAGCATGTCATCTCATTTAATCATCCAAATATTTCTTATGTAACATTTGACTTTCATGAGTATTGGTAGGTCCACATTATTAATATACATTGTGCAGCATGATTTCAACAATCTTATTTATTTGATTTAGTCAAGGCATGAGGTTTGAAAATGTTAGTATTTTGACAGAAAATGTTTTAGACATTATTCAGGATATGAAATATTGTTGGTTAGTTAATACCTTTGAAAATTATAAAAAAAAAACAATTGTTTAACAAGCTTTAAAATATGTTTTTTGAACATAGGGTAGATAAAAATGGATTGATTTGCAAGCAAAGAGGTGTCTTTAGAGTAAATTGCATTGATTGTTTGGACAGAACAAACATTGTTCAATCTGCCTTTGCCAGGATTGTACTTGAAATGCAAGTTAGTAAAGTTATAAAAGGAATCATTCCTGATGCTGACTATTTATTTAAACTTTTTGTAGTTCCGAAAGCTCGGTTTATTATCTCCGGAGAGACAACTGAGTGGGAACTACAAATCTGTATATCAGCAAATGTGGGCTAACAATGGAGATGTCATTAGTAGGCAGTATGCAGGCACTGCAGCTCTTAAGGTTAATTTATAAAATTTGGATAAATATTTAAATTTAGTATAGAAAACCAGTAAATTTTTAGTAAAACGAAATTTTTTACTAAATAGTGGGACTTCAGCATGTAAATTAGGTCAGAGAATTGCATTATGCTAAATAAGTTATTTAAGCTTATGCTTATGGTGCTATATAAATATACTTATTATCATCATTGTTTTTGAAATTATTTATTTATTTTTTTTGTAATACAAACAAAACTCACTCCAAATATTTAACAAACACTTTCATGGATCGAAGTGACCATGGGCCTGAATGAGAATCATTCAATTTATATCATCAGAAAAAGCCATTCATTGCTTTCTCCTACAGCTTGTGTAGATCCACCAAATCTTGTGTGAATTCAAATGAAATAATAAAGTCATAGCATTTTCTCATTGGTTATGTTCTTATATGTTGCTGAACCCAATTCATTCTTGTTGATTTTATCTGAGGGATAACGTGCTGCAAACGTTTAAGTTTATTTCTTTTGTTCTAAAAATGTCTGTATGTGTTAAGAGAAAACTGGACAGTCAATGGAGAAAAAGTACAAAATCGTATTACTTATATTGCATAGATCATATCAATTGATGTTGTGTAAAGAAAACACCAAAAGTGCATGTACATTCTCATTTATTAAAGTTCATTATGTACATAAAGAAATTGCAAGCACATGTACATACAGCCACCATATATGGTTTTATTTCATACTTCTATAAAAATGCAGCAGAGAAAAGCAACAACCCTAATGAAAAGAATTGTCTCTTTAATTCAACTTTAATATATGAATATCACTTTCAAAATAGCAGTACTTTTTTCAATACAAGAACCAAGGAGCCTCTGGCACCGGGCTTAAGGCAACATAGAAATGAACTGTTGTTATTACTATTCTTTTTCTTCGCATATGTATATCATCATATGTAGTAGCAATACTCATTTTGTGGTCCAACAATGACTACCAAAGACTGATAATGATGTCAAAATTTCATCTATTTAATTCCATGCTTTTGATAAAAATTCAATTATTTTGCTATCACTTAAATAGCCCATTAAAACATTGAAGATATTTGCACTAGTTCATCTATAAGGTGTTTGCGTGCTATACTGCATTTGCCAAAGTGAGATCCATGTTTGCTTCGCTGCAAGATAGCATTATTTTCAGGGAGATTACACACGAACTGGGGAAAGAAAATTGGCAGGCATGATGAGGGATGGAGTTAATTCAGCCAATAGGTGACAACAAATGACTTTTTTTGTTTTTGATTATTCAACGCAGTTATTTAACACATTCCAATCATATTCTAGTCACAAACAATGTTGTTTTTGCATGATACCTGTTATTATTTGTGTTATAGTTTTACTTTGATGCAGCTCCAAGAGGAATTCAAATCCTAGCTGCAATAGTTTCTGTTACAAATTGTTAGATCATGCAATTTCACATTTTATTACTAATTTCAATTAATTGCTAATTTGCTTGATGAATTATGAATCATAATTTATGATATTGCCACTATACATATTGAGCTCTAGTGCCCATTCAAAGAGTTCAAAATGGCTCAATTGTCACCAAATTACACTGTGTCAACGACAATATTCTACAATTATCCATGTTCTATTAGAAAACATTTCATTCCTTGGCATCTTATAGAAATTAGAACTTAATTAGGAAACTCAAATTTTTTCAGGAGATTTGATTTCAAAATATTTGTAACATTAACAGAATTAAGAGTGCATTACAATTTAGAGAAAAATTATTTCAAATAGTTATAGCGTACATTATACTATAAACATTGTTTCAACAGATACTTCATTAATCAGGTCAAGGATGTTTACAGACAGGCAACACTAGATCTTATGCAGGGCAATGTGATCATATGGGAATCTTTGGATGGATCAAAGACTGATTTGGATGAAGGAAATGAACCAATGAATCTAAAAGAAGAGGATTTGAAAGGTGTTGTTGAGGACTGCGAGAAACTTCTTATTCATGGGCCTGAGCAATGCCAGGGTTGGCACAATTTTCAATAAAGTTAAAAAGAATTATGTAACTCTTTACAAAGTAATATGTAGATCAAAAGTTTTGTTTTGTTTTTTTGCAACTGGGCTTACAGGAGGTTGGGGTCTGGTTAATTGTGAAAGGTTGGCAGAAAACATTGCAAATGAACCAGTTGGCGATGTTGTCCAACAGGCTGTTGAAATCGACCTCATTTTACTTCTGTCCAACACCTTTACCTACGTGGCTCGGTTTGTTTTTAATCTCTGGATTTATATTAAAGCAAATTAGTCACTAACTTTTGTCTTGAAAGATATGATGACATTAAAGAATCTGTGATGAGCTATCAAAAAATTGCTTTAGCAAATGTTGCCTGCATTGAACTTGGTATGCAAGAAATTTATCATTCAGATTTAGATTTTTTATAAACAGAATGCTGCTTTCTTTTTTATATATTTAGGCTTAATCAGCTTTGCTCCGAAGTTGTACCAGTTATGCTTCAGACTATTCTATACACTTAAAGGAAAGGATCTTGTTGAAGAACATTCAACTGAAAGCAATCTTAATTTTTATACTTTTTGCTTGCCTGGTGCAAGGCTTCTCAACATCGGAACAAACAGTATTAGAAATGCTGATGAAATCAAGGGTATAAATATGCTCTGTGTTTCCTAGGCATTAGGAATTTGTAGGCATTATACATTTATTATATGTTTTATGTACAACTTTATATTGTTTAATCAACTTTCTCATTTTAAATGCCTTGATGCTACTTTAGATTTTTTCATCCTTGCATTGAAAAGCCAATGCTACAAACTAAATGCTGAAAATCTGATTTTAAGATAGTATTCAGGAAGTATCTCAACAAGCTAGAGAAAAGATGCTATGAAGACTACTATTTATTTATTTTTTGCTGAAGTGTTTTATTACTTTATTTGGGTTTTTTAATATTTACTAATTATAGTAAGTAGCATGTAAAGGCCATAATATAATTTATATATATTATAATGTAATGATGGTGATAGAAATATTTTTCTCTACAGAAAATCTAATGTCTATTGCTGGAGCAATTGCCTCAGCATGTAAGGCAAATGGAAATTTTATCAAAATTGAGGAAACCAAAATTGATGGGTTGTTTTCAATTAATTGTTAACTTGAAACTATGTTTTCTCTGACATTTTGTCTACATTTTTGACACTAGTCAAATGAAAAGTAAACCTCATCCTGGATTAGTGACTATTGCTTCTCAAGCACAAAAATTGGTTGACATCAATCTTCTTGAGCCTTTATCTTCATCTAACTATGATTTTGCTGTTGGAAGTGTGTGTGGGACCATTGGGCATCTAGGTAATGTTCCTACAACAGAGTTTGAAGCAAATCATTTATTTGAAAGCACTTCCCTGGAATGTGTTCAAAAAGAAAGAACTTTTCGGTCAGCTCTAAAAGAATTTGACAGTAGAAGCATTGTATGCTTTGATCATGTATGTCTTCCAGGCTGTGGCATCCTTGTCATAAGATCTAAAAATCAGTTAAAGTTAGCACTGTTACGAGAGGCTGAATCATTTCATTGCATTAATGTTAATAACTACTTTGAAACTATTCACTACCTGAAACAATTTCTTGAAAGTAGAGCTGATGTAGATGACATTTCCTATGTCCAACTTTTTCTGAAGAAATCATCAATGCTTAACAAGCAGAACAAATCTAAGTCCCTTGATTCTTCAGGCATGCTTCAGAGGATTAAAAGACAAGCTAATATTAAACCAAAGAGTGCATTAACAAAGATGGATGTTTTAACTGAAGAGGACAAGAAGATACATAATGATGGAGTTGAGCATGATTTTGTGCTAAATGCAGCTTCACTTTGTGAGAAATCGGTTGTTCCATGCCTTAAACATGAGTATAATGAGCAGGCAATATCTACTGAGATTGCAGAATTTAAAGAAACAAATTCCCTTGCTGGTCATTCCGTTGATCCGCACATATTCCCTACTAATCAAAACTTACATATTCTGAATCAAATGAAAAATTCAAAGAGTGAAAACTCATTTATGGACAAGAATTCCACTTTTAACCTTCTTTCTAATATTGATGATTTTGATTTTTTAGAAGAATCAACTTCAACTGCTTTGTCTAAATTCAAAAGGAAGTTTGTTCAATTAACTTTATTATCACAGCAAATTGGTGCTCCTCAAACAATTCAAGGGAAGCAAGCCACTGAATTTGAGCAAATGAGAAAACAAGCAAAATCTAACTCGATGAGATCTAAACTAAGGTTCCAGTACATGAAGTCTCAAGTTATTTTGCTGTGACTGAATGGAACATTCAAGCATTCCTATGCAAATCTAATAAAATGATTCCTTTGGATGCTCAATGTTTTTATTTTAAATTCATTTGTTCTGGACTGGCATCCACAATATATATCAAATATTGAAGTAATTATTTACTTCATTTTAGCAAATTTATTGAACAAATATAGACCACTGCATCTTTTGGACCTTTTGTTTTTGCATAATATGTTTTAGTTGAAATAGGCATGAGACAGAATATCAAGTCTAAAGTACTATAAATACTGAAGATTCAATTAAGATAAGTTTCATTTAAACACTGGCAAGGTGAGAGATAAATCTTTACTGGGAAATGTCAGTATATCACTTGCATATGAAAGTCAAATTTTATTATTCTGCAGTGTCTACTGATATAATTTTTCCGATATAGTTTCCTATTATACAGAACTCAACAAGTGCAAATATATAGAATTTTATATAGACCAAAATGTGTTACAAGTGGAGTGCCTCGAGGGAGAATCCTCAGACCAACGCTTTTAATTATTTTTATCAATGACTTAACTGACATCAACACAATACCTAATGTCAAGATGAAGCTGTTTGCTGATGATGTCAAGCTCTATGCCTGCTATGACTAGTCATAACCTACAGAGTACAACTGATAAACTCATAGATTTGAGTGAAACGTAGCAGTTAAAGTTAGCCTTGGCGAAGTGTTGCATGTGCCACCTTTACAGTCGTTGTGACAAAACATCCAACCCAACAATATTTCATTAGTGATCGTAACCTCGAACATGTTTCCATCACCGGAGATCTTGGTGTTTATATTGACAAAAATGTCGCATTTATCCCTCATATACAAAATATTATACAAAAAGCCTCTAGAAAAGCCCGCCTGCTGCATCTTGCCTTTTCTTCTGGAGACAGAACTATCCTTGCCAAAGCATTCAATATATATGTTCGACTACTGTTGGAATAATAATAATAATAATAATAATTAATTTATAAAGCGCCATGTGTGTAGCGTCAGAGGCGCCTTGTGTCTTCGCTGATCCATGAAGCCCTGGGTCTTCAGGTGGCGTTTGAGGAGCTCCAGGGATGGCTGGGCTCTGACGATGGAAAGAAGTCTGTTCCAGACAGCTGGAGAGGCGTACGAGAAGCCTCTGTTTGGGAGGGATGATTTATGTACGGTTGGTAAAGTTGAGTGGCTGACGATGAACGAAGACCAGATGTTTGGCGGCGATCTAGTAGATGATGGAGAAAAGGTGGGGTGGATGTTGCTAAAGTGTGATATGTCATGAGGGCAATTTTGAAAGTGATACGACTATGGATAGGCAGCCAGTGCAATTTCTTCAGACGGTCCATGCTATTGAGGGTAGAGTTGATGAGGACGAGCTTGGCAAGCTTGTTTTGGACGCGTTGCAAAGATTGAATTAAAGAAGCAGATGTGCCATAAAGAAGACAGTTACAATAGTCTGAGCGGGAGAGAACAAGGCAGCGTGCAACGGCGGAAGTTATATCAACGGAAAGTAGAGGATGTGCCGGATAGCCCAGATGAGATGATTGCAGGATTTGATAATAGAAGCGGAATGTTCTTTAAAGGTGAGGTGTGAATCAAAAATAACACCAAGAAACTTGAGGGTAGTAGAGGAAGGGAGGAGGGTGCCAGCGATGCTTATAGAAAGAGGAGGCGACAGAGTTTTGAGGCGAGTGGGTGTGCCAATAAACATAATTTAAGATTTCTGAGGATTCAGTTGGAGAAAGTTAACGAGATGCCAATCATTGATGGCATCCGTGCACTTCCTCAAATTCTCGAGTTGATCTGAGATGTTATGGCTGGAAAGAATAGAGCAAAGACTTGTGTCATCGGCGTATTGATGGAAGGATATGTTGAAGTTAAGAATAATGTTAGACAAAGGTGAAGTATAGGTTGTGAAAAGCAAAGGTCCCAAGACAGAGCCTTGAGGAACACCGGCGAGTAGTTCAACTGGAGGGGAGAAGTGATCACCTAGTTTAACATATTGGGTTCTGTTGGAAAGGTAAGATTGTAGCCAGGAGAGTGCAAGGCCATTGATTCCAAAGTCAGACTGAAGTCTCTCCAATAATATCTGGTGGTTTATGGTATCAAAGGCAGCCGAGAGGTCGAGTCCGACCATCACAGCGCAATTGCCCTTGCCACAGATGTCGGTGAGATTGTTGAAGATGTGTGAAAGGGCTGTTTCTGTAGAGAAACCAGGTCTGTAGGCAGATTGGAGAGATGAGAAGTTAGAGGATGCTGTGATATGAGGTCGGATTCTGGAGAGAATGAGTCTTTCTAGCAGTTTTGACATGGTAGAAAGGTTGGAGATGGGTCTGTAGTTGGTAGGCAAGCTTGGATCGAGGCTTGGCTTTTTTAGAAGGGGAAGGACTTGGGCCCTCTTGAATATGGACGGAAAAGTGCCAGTACTGAAAGATAGGTTTGCTAGCTTAGAGAGGATTGGGGATAGAATTAGAGCGAATTTCTTGAGAGGGAGTGTATCGAGAGGAGATGACTTGTTGAGCAGTGAGTGAATAAGCTTGAGAACCTCTTCCGAAGACATAGGTTTTAGGACTGAGATTAGGGTGCCTGAGAATTGCCTGGCTGGAAAAGATGAGATGGTTGATGAGGCGAGAGTGTTGGCGATTGATTCGTGGATTTTGGTAATCTTCGAGATGAAAAAAGAGTTAAAAGAATTGACCAAGTTTGAGCACTCATCATCGGTATAATATTGAGGAGGACGGCTGTGAAGCAATTTGTGAAGAGAGCGCCACATGGAACGGGGATTTACATCAGACTTGAGTTCTTCCTTGATGGAGGAAGCCCTTGAGTTTAAGATCGCAATCTTGGCTGTTTCCTTGACAGACTTGTAGAGTTGCCTGGCGACGTCATTGCGTTGACGAAGATAGCGACGTTCCAAGCGCCGGCAGTTTTTCTTTGCTTCACGAGAAAGCTGGTAATTAGGATGGTGACCGACTCGAATGGAAAACTTCCTGATTGGGCCTGTGTCTGTCGAGGAGCTCCTCAAGAGATTTATGGACCTGTGTGGCGAAGCCGTCAGTGTCGAGATCGCTGATTAGGAGTTCTTCAGAAAGGCGAAGAAGGTCTTTCTCAAAAACGCCCAAGTCGATTCTTCTGATGCTGCGGCGATGAATGATACAGGTGGAGGGGGGAGGTTTGTCAATGGAGATATTGCAGGAGATGAGATAATGATCAGAGTAGGTGACTTCCTTTATTTTTATACTGGAGACGAGGCTATCGTGTGATGATGGGGTGATGAGCAGATCTAGCGTGTGGCCTTTGGAGTGAGTTGGAGAAGTTACATGTTGGAGGAGTCCGTGGGAGTCGATCAATTTTTCTAGATGTTCATCAATGATGGTACCTGAACCAGCGGCGTTGAAGTCTCCACAAATGATGAAGGGTAGGTTGTGGGAAGAAATAAACTCGATGAGGTCTTCAAACTCTTTTAAGAAAGATGACGTGACGGGGCCAGGTGGACGATATAAGGATGATATGATGAAGGATGTCTTGCGATTGTTGAGCTTGAGGTGGAGGTCTTCGAATTCAGCATGAGCAGGAGATCCAATGTTGGTGGTCTTCAATTCATGACGGTGAATGACAGCTATGTCACTCGTAATAAAACAAATGTCGTAAGATGTGCTAGAGTGAATAATAAAGCATTATTATAAATTGATAAACTTGAATACTGAAAAACGTTTTTAGCGTTAACCCTAAAATTATCTTAAATTGAATAAAAAATATATGTATATAATGGACTTTTTTTTAGATTTTTCAGGTCGCAGGTCAGGAGCAGGAGATCCAATGTTGGTGGTCTTCAATTCATGACGGTGAATGACAGCTATGTCACTCGTAATAAAACAAATGTCGTAAGATGTGCTAGAGTGAATAATAAAGCATTATTATAAATTGATAAACTTGAATACTGAAAAACGTTTTTAGCGTTAACCCTAAAATTATCTTAAATTGAATAAAAAATATATGTATATAATGGACTTTTTTTAAGATTTTTCAGGTCGTATTATGGTGAAATTTTATTAGGTAGGACTTCTCTAAAGAAACATGAGTTACTGTAAGCGACATGTTGCCTTGATTTAAATTTTTTTTAATTCCTCTGCCTGGACTGATTTGTAGAATTTGCACTTAATTCTTAGCAAAAGTGAAAAACTAGTGAGGAATACTCCAAAGCCATATTACACACTTCTTCCAAATTTGATCCTTGCTTTCTATTTTGAACTTAAGTTGTTGGAGAAAATAGGGGTTGTTGTAACGTTTCTCAACCACCGCATTTACGTCTTACGGATAAGCGACTTCCTCTAAATTATTTGACGTTAATTACTTCCTTAGATTTTAAATAACTTCGTTATATTTTTTAGGCCTGCTTACTCAAAATAATTTTAATTAAAGATGATAATACAAATGCAACAAAACGACGGTGAAGTTAGCAAGACCTTTTTAAAAAAAAATATGTTTTTAGCTGTATGCGTTCCAGATTTATTGGATGTCAAAGTTCTTGCTGAAGTCTTGCTAACTTCACCATCATTGGAACAAATTAAGAAGGCACAATAATAACCTATGTAAATAACATAAAAACTTAAGTGTAACAAAATAATAGGCAGAACCTTTGCCAAATGTTTTATTTGCATGAATTGTTTGCAAAGAATTGTTAAAAATTATTATTGTGTCAGCAAAGCAAAGGTAAAGAAGTAAACTTAACAATACCAATGTTTAATATATATCAGAAATTTTCATCTTGTTATTAAAAAAAAATATCTAGTACGTCCAAACGAATAGCAGTTCATGTAGCACCACAGAAAGCTCCACACATTACTTAAGCTTGGAAGGAATCTTGATTGTTACCTGTCAAAATGCAACATCATAGAATATTAAAATATTATTATTATCATCATTATCATTATTATTATTATCTATATATAAAAATTCAAGTCTGATGGATTTTCAAAGCCGATTGGATAAGAAAGCTTCGCTCAGAAAATGAATAAAATCAATAAAAATGAAAAATCTTAAATTTAAATTAAATTAATTTTCACTAATAAAATTAAGTCAATTCCTTAATTTGTTCTTAATCGTTTGCAATAGAACCTGGTTGCGTTAAAACCTTACAATCTAATGTAGACAAACTCCACCAACAAACTGATTAAAAGCAACAATATTCTACTACCACCCAGGTAACGCTGGACAGAACATCCTAAATTTTTAAATGTCTTATGTCTTAACAAAATTAATTAAATAAAATTTTCATTTTTAATATTTAAATTAACAATACAAATTTTGATAGAATATTCTACTTCAACCCGAGCAATGTCAGACATAACATCTAGTTACTTTATAAAGTCAGAGTTTTTTTTAGCAAAAACGATTTGATAAGTAAGAACAACAATTCGTATATTGAAATGATATATATATAATATAGCCCATATATAATAGCTTGTCGCTTGTCTTCGCCAGTAAATTTCATTATTAAAACACATTGCAAGATTCCTGGTATCACATCTAATGACCATCAAAAGAACTTACATTCTTAACTTCAGTATAGGCTTCCAAACCATACTCCCCCAGTTCTCTTCCATGTCCAGAAGATTTAAATCCACCAAAAGGTGCAGCAGCATCAAATACGTTATAGCAATTCACCCTGGTAACAAGTTACTAAACTTCACACAGAGAAAGCAAAGACATAATTATAATACCTAATTTAAAATTAACCAAACGCTATATAGAAATATTATTATTGATTCTAAGAAGATTTATGTCATGCAGAAAAAAATTCATAAATCATTGTTTACACATTTCATATGATATTTCAAATGATTTTTCATATAATATTTCTGTTTTATTAAGCATTAACAATGGACAATAAAAGGCCACTTCTGTCATCATAAAACAATATATTAAAAAAATATTTTTTAAACATGATAATCGTTAGTGTTGATAGAAAACAATTTAAACAAAAATAAAGTCTGTGGCTTCAACACAAAGAATTGGATAATTAAGGAGATGATCAGGAGATGACTTCATTTCAATAAAATTGTTTACCATACAGTTCCAGCTTCCAGACTATGAGCCAAGTACAGGGCTTTTCCAATGTCTTTTGTATTGACAGCAGCAGCCAAACCATATTCTGAATTGTTGGCTCTTTGAATGACTTCATCTACATTCTTGAATTTCAAAATTTGCATAACCGGACCAAAAATCTGAAAATAAAAATATAAAAACAGAATTTAGCACAAATTTGACAAAACAGCCCTATAATTGGAAATGAGTCCAATTATACAAATATCACTCTAGTCCATTAAATTATTTTATTATTTTTAATTAATGTTATTTTAATAGAAGTTAACCTCTTCTTTGGCAATTGTCATGTCATCCTTCACATCTGCAAAAACAGTAGGCTGAATGAAATAACCCTTCCTATCCACACGATTTCCTCCAGTACAGAGTTTTGCTCCTTCCCTCCGTCCGCTCTCAATCATACCAAGAATTTTTTCTGCTTGTTCTTTATCAACCTTAGCAATAACATTTCAGTGAAAAGATAGCATCAAATATGGGTAACAAAAAAAAGTTATTTTTAAAACCTGAGGTCCTTGATCAACTTTTACATCAAAAGGATCACCAACAACTCTCTTTTTAGCTTTTTCTACAGATTTCTCTACAAATTCATCATAAACTTTCTCCTCAACATAAATTCTTGAACCAGCACAGCAGCACTGGCCTTGATTAAAGAACAGTCCAAAATGGCTTGTTTCTATGGCTCTATCCACTAAGAACAAAAAGCTTAACATAAATAAAATACAATAAACAATATAAGCAGAGTAAATAATTCAGAATGTTAATTACTAACAATCAGCATCAGCAAACACTATGTTGGGACTTTTCCCACCAAGCTCTAGGCTGACTCTTTTGAGATTGCTGTTGGTGGCA